>CM052204.1:7247755-7277448 GCA_028455805.1 Lasioglossum figueresi
AACTATTTTTAAATTGTGAGTAATTTGAATTTAGCACTTTTCTGTGGTACTAAGTTCCACCGACTAATTTTTCTGACAAATTAGTGTATACAAATTGTTATAAGCACGTACCTGTATAATTTGTTTGAAATAGCGTCACGGTGGGCTAAATTTCCAGTCGCCCAGCAACAATGAAAGTATGCTTCGTACGAGAGAAGAAACGCGGCCGGTGCCGAGGACCAGTTTTTCCATCGTGGATCGTGGATCGCGCGGTGCGTTGATCCACGCTTGATCTCGCACGACCGCTTCTTGCCGATCGATCCTCGGGGACAAATGCGATCATCCGAAAGTCCTCGGCCAGGGGAACGTTAATCGTCGGTGCCTCGTCGCCGGTTACTTTCGATCGAACGTCACACTTCAACCCAAATTTATTCTGAACCCTGGGACATTACATTAATATATTATATAAAACATTTTCGTTTGTAATCATTTCTTTCAGAAATTTTCGCCAACATTATTCGCCACAGGTCTCTGATTAAAACGATACTCTACACGATACACAAATGGTGTCACGTTTGTATTCGTTTGAATCAGAAAAATGTCACAAATAATTGTTTCATGGAGAAAACACATGTACAAACATAAATCGAGTGAATTTTTATTCAACATTACGATAAAACGTCACACAAGAACACTTCAAGGGATACCGGCCGTACAAGACTAACCGGTTTACAGGTCAAAAGGAATGAATTCATAGAAATCAGCCATGTCGAGTCGTTTAAACGATATTAAGTAGCAAAAACGATTCGTGTAATGAAAGCACAACAGTTCTGCAAATAACTGTTAATCAATTTTGGTAATTTATTATCGAATTCCGGCCGCGACTAGCACAAAAAGAGTATTCTGGTAGCTTAAAGGAACGGAATTCTTAGAAATCTCTAAATTTCTAACACAGTTACACTAATTTGTAATTTTAATTATTATTACGATAATAGCAGATGCAATGGAAAAGCGAAGAGAAATAATGAAGGATACATAAATAAAATATGAGAAAAATTAGTTTCATGGATTCTGGTAATAATTTAAAAATGTGCGAGATCGATGCATATTCAGTAATTTCAGATTGTAATTATTGTCAATAAGGTTGCGAATAGCAAACGATCTTATCTGAAATTTTATAGTCCTCTTAAAAACTGATTGCACTATTATCTAACCTAATTACGTGCGCAGCCGTTTCGAAAACGATTTTATTTGAATAATGTCCCCGTCTGTTTGGCGACCTTATCAACTCGACTAGCGCCGACCGGCTTTTAAAACTTCCTAATTGTAGTTCAAATATTTGTATTGGTCGCGATGCAATCTCCAACCATAAATTCCGGATGTAACGGTCTCCATCCCAGAAATTGTTTAAATTATGATAACCGGTCTGCTCGTCGCACGGTTGCGCAAAACTGTTTTGCATACACGAAACCTCCACTAATTGACGAAGTTGCAACATTTTTGCGTGGCTACGGATCTCTCCAGACTTCTTCAAAAACTACAACATTTTCCAATTTATAAACCGAATTACAAAATTATTGAAATTATTATGAACTATTCAAGGTACAAATTGAATTGGAAAACAGTTCGACTTTCAAATTCAGTCATAAAATTGTTCATGTCATAAAATTGTTCAAGTCATAAAATTGTTCAAGTCATAAAATTGTTCAAGTCGTAAATTCATTTGTAGAATTCTTTCACTTGCAAATTCATTTGTAGAATTCTTTCACTTGCAAATTCATTTGTAGAATTCTTTCACTTGCAAATATTAAAGAAAACTGTACCGCATAAAAAAAGCGAGTTGGCTTTTGTTTCGTAATTTTTCCTCTCGGGTATGGTCGACGACCCGCGAATAATCGTTTTCTTTGTCATAATCGTAACGAGTTTCTCTCGTTCACGTACCGGAAGTCGATCCGCATTCGAGGGATCGAATCGACGTTCCGCTCGACTTGACATTTATCGGTGAAGCGCGAAGAAAGCGTTCTTTTACGGGGCCCCATCTCGAAGAAACACGAGTGACTTCGTTTTAAATAGCCTGTTTCTTTTAATTAATCTTCTAAAATGATTCGGATCTTCTTTCTCTGTTTCTGGAAAAAATATTTTCGATCAATCTTTTACGAAAGCGTGTGAACTTTCTAGCACATCCTATACGAATATTACATTATATTTCTATGACTCTATATTTTATTATTTCTCTTCACTTGTTTTGCAATAATTACGCGGTACAACTATTACATCTATTATGGCATTAATAACTGTTATAGTAAGTAGATTGTGCAGTTCCATGCGCTTTCCAAAATTTATAGAGTGTGAAATGGAATTATATATTCATTATACTTTTACCGTGCTTCCTTCGTAACAGAAAAATGTTTTTATGCACCATTCGCGTTGCAGCTATATCGCACATGTTTTTACACAACTTGCAATTAACCGAATCGTTATGTAATTATAAATACCATCCCGTATTTTACTGATTTAATGCACCAATAATTTATTGGAAATTACTTATTTATTGTTCAAACATAAATGAAACGCTGGACGGGTTAACGTCCTGAACGATGTACGGGGTGTTCATAAAGTTACAAACAAGTGTACATCTTTTGCATTTATTTTATGCAGTTGTAACAAATATGAACTTTTTTAGTTTAAGAGTCCTACAATTAATGCAATTTCGATTTCGCAAATGTTCGATTAAAATGCGACACCTCGTAGAGCCAGGTATGCAGTTCGATTATTAATAGTTAATACCGAGAAATACGACAGGTATCGTTCCGTCGAACACAGGCAGTATGTAGCAGGTTCCCCGACACGATTCCTCCATTGTTTCAAGTTGATGGTGTTATCGGGAGCGCGGAAAAAAATCGCTGCTATTCTTTTGCCGACGTTGAACGTCTCGAGATAAGCGGTAACAGCTTATTACACGCTCGTTTATCTACTTATTCTGCTATCTCTCTCTCGGGGATTCACGTTTGATCATAATTATCTTTTCCTTTTACGAAATTCGCTGACGACCGGATAGAAATCGAAATTCTACAAATTTTTCATGGGTTCTGTTCCAACTATGAACTGTACAACTCCTCTGTAAATGTGTTCTAACAAAATTTTGTTAAATTGTTAAATTCGTTACACTTTTCTGATTGGAATGAGTCCAAACACGACACGATTCGGAGTACATTTGTTCGTGAAATCCACGATTTCGTAAAACCTCGATTATGCGAACTCAAGAGTGGTTCTACTGCAATCGTAAACTGCACGGGAAAATATACTCGGAATTGTGTCGTGTTTGGACTCATTTTATTCAGGAAAACGTCACGAGCGCGACGATGACAATTTCATTGAAAAATTATTGAAAATGTCAGTTGTAATAATTGATTGTGAAAGCTTTAAACAGCAGAATTATGCACGTCGAGCTTCAGTTCTGAAAGTTATATTGCGAGTTGTATAAAACACAAGTATCGACATTACACATATGATATTTGAAGCGAATCAGGTGATAGCATAGTTACAAAAATGACGAAATGTTCCCACCGTGTTGAGCAGACGGCGCAGACGACTTTCGTGAAACTTTCTCGAGAGAGGAGATCCCCGATGCATTTTTATGAAGCCGGTGCTGAGACGCTGCGAGCGAGTCTCTCAGACTCTCCCCGATATGGAGACGGACCCCCGACAGTTTCTTTGGTCCAGTAATTTTTTTAATTATAGCATCGATCACGGACGTCTCGGGCGCAGCCGTCCGTGCCCTCGAGACGGAAAGGATTTTTAAGATCGCAACCGTGCATAAAGAAAGTGCAATTTCGTAATACAAAAATGAAAGGAGTCGGTTGAAAATTCAATTTTTTATGCCAAACTCCAAAATGTTCCAGAAAACAGCAAAAATAATTGAACACAAAATTTGAAGTACTCGTCGCAACGAGAAATCTTCAAATCTATGCTAGATTGAATCACCAAAAAAAATTTAGAAAACTTCTGGCATCGAGAAGAAACACGTCTCCAGAAGATCAAGCGCTCAGAACCATGCCTTCAATTTCTCACCTGCTATCGTTGTAAAACATCTGCGAAAAAAGCAACCGACGGGCTATTAAAGTAGAAGCTTTAAGCTTTGAAATGAGTCCAGATGCATCGTTCCACGATCCTTTTTTACAAAGTTGTAACGGTTCGAACGTCGCAGACATCCAGAAAACATTATCTTGCGTTTTACCAGTGTGGAACCGGCATAATCGTAGAAAAATCGATAGTGCGCGACAGTGTGCGTAGAGCCTGGAGCAAAACGGCTGGTTAGAAATTCTCGAGGTCTCGTTACGATTGTTCAGGTTCCGCGAGGCTGTTGGAGGACTTTCATTCAACTTTTTCCATCCCCCGGCCGGGTGCGCGTCTCTCCAATTATCTTGATCCATCTGTCTCCGAACGAGAGTCGTTTCTCTTTGGCCGGATATGGGTGCAGAACACAGAGAACCAGGTGGTTTCTTTTTCCCCCTACCGCTTTCGCCTGTGTGCTCGAGCTAAACTGTACGCGACCCTGACCTCGGCTCGATTTAATCCTTATACACCTATGGCTGTTCGGTTCGGTTCTGTTATGTTCCTGTCCCTGCACGCGCGCAGTAGTGCGTAGACATAGACACACACGGAAATCGATTTGTCTAAGTGTAACGCGGCTTTTTCCCCGGCGACTTTTACTCGCCGATCGAATCTGCCGAACGGGAATCACCGGCTCGAATAATTTAACACTTAATCGGCGAGCGTTTCACCTGGAGAATCAATCTTGTCCGTTTCGTCCTCGAAAGAGCCTCTGCATTAATCTTACCACCGCCATCGCGTTACTTTCTCGTCGAACATTTTTTCTCGCTTTTTCAATTGAAAATTGTGCTGCTTCGGTACCCAAACACTTATTCGTTATAACAAAATCGCGGTATTACTTTTCCGTTTCTAATTATTCATTAACGTAACTTCCACCGTGGTATCCGTGACGTTTTTCTGTTTAACGTGAGCCCAAACGTGACACAGTTCGGTGCTTGCTTGCTCGTGCAATCCACGATTTTGTGGAACCTCTATTATCCGAAATGACGATATTCGAATTCTCTTTTCGACGATATCTAACTGAATATGATACAAATTGCGTCGTGCTCGGGCTCATTTAAATCGGAAAAATGTCACGAATATGCTGATAACAGTTTCATAAAAAAATAACTTTAACGTCACGATCTAACGAATCGAGTCAGTGAGATTTTGAAGAGAGGCGAGATCGTTTGGTCCAGTTTGAAGCGAGCTGTTCGAAAGGATGTACCCCGCGACACGTTTGACCCAGTGTACCTTTGCTCTTGCGGCTCGGATCGATAAGATCGTACGCGCACGACACGCGACCGAGAAAGGTCCTTGAAATGTGAACACGCGCCGGTGACAACGACCTTGCCACCCTGACATATCCCCGTGACATCCTTTCCGCGATCTCCGTTTTCCCGCGACTCGACCTTAAATCGCTGGGGCTACATGGAAACGCGGTTTCGTACGCGAGCTCGATTCTCTTTTCCTCCGGCGAGGCGGGAGATATCGATGTGGCTCAATTAACGAACACCGGATTCGTGACCGACGCTCCAAAGGGGACCGAAAACGTTTCTCTTTACACGTTCGACCTTCTTCGATGTGCTCAGTCTCGTTTTCATGGACTATGCGCTCCTCGCATCGCGCGAGAAACCACGCTGTCCGACTTCTCTGTACGAAACTGTTAGGAACATATTCGACACAATAAATTATTCGAATTTTTACATTTTTTATGATTTTTTAATGAAATTGTTATCATTGTGCTCGTGACGTTTTCCTGAATGAAACGAGTACAAACACGACACAATTCGGAGTATAATTGCCTGAATTCGCATAATCGAGGTTCTACAAAATGGAGGATTGCACGACCGAATGTGCTCCGAATCCTATCGTGTTTGGACTGATTTTAACCAGAAAAATGTCACGAACGAGATAATAAAAGTTTCATCAAAAGATTATTATAAATAAACAAATTGAGCCACTATGAGCCACATTGATCAAGGAGTTCTATCTGTACACAATATAAGTAATTTGCATATATATCTAAACATTACTATTTGGAAGGTGCGCGAACACTTTTTCGAGCCAGTTTATGTAAACGTAGGAAATCGTGTAGACCTGTGTTAGGACCAGATCGGATATGTTCGAGACTGGATGGATCACCGTGTTGCGTGGGGCGGCTACACCTTTTACCGGTCACCTGAATTGTTAGCGAGTTAGGTACTTTCTCCGACGTGTCTGAAGATTTTCCGCGGCGCGGTTATGCGCCGATACACGTTAGCGTGTACATCCTGGCCCCCGGAGCCGCATCGTCGTTCCCACGCTAACGATTCGCATTGTTACGAGATACGACTGCGCCATTTTTGACGCGTAAGTGTTACGGACGAACACGTCGCTCGACATTGCCTCGTACGAGATGGAACAGTAGAAAGTTCTGTGATCTTGAGCCGTGAGCCATTGGAAACGCGACAGATATGTCTGCGACCCTGCGATCAAATTCCTACCGCTCTAACAGTTCCAATACATGTCCCGACGCATTCGAACATGTTTTCGAATGGTTCTTATTAGACTCCGGATTTAATGCATTCGTAACAAATATGAGCAAGTGCAATTTAAAACAGTGAAAATATCGAAAGACTTTAGTAGTATCACTATCTTATTTTCACCACGTTAAAATTATTAATGAACAATATAAATTTATATTTAGCTTCTGCGTCTTGCAAATGATGCACAAACTTTCTATTTTGCATAAACGTTCGTAGTCTGGTTCTTATCAACTCTGTGCATCCGAATGGCGATTCTGAGGCGCCACTAAAAATGGATATGCAGTTTAACAATTTTTTTTTTCAATATTTATCATTTATACATGAATGTTTTCGAGCTAAAGTAGCGTCAGGTGTAAAGGGGTTAAATAAATGAACGAACGAACGTATGAATGTCCGGGTCGCGATCGACCCAAGTCGATGACAAAGAGGATACGTTTTGTAAAGTTAGCGGACGCGTGCGAGACAAGTGTAAACCAGCGTCCGAAGACGAGACACCGATTCGCACGCGATTTCGCGTGCGGAATCAGACTGCCGCGTTCGCGCCGAGAGAAACGATCGACCGGATGTATATTTAACAAAGTCCGCGACCGCTCGCGTGCAGCTGTCGATTCTCGTATATCTTCCCGTTGAATTATCGATCGGTGCGCAGGCTTCATCTCGGGGCCGTGCCTCTACAGCCAATTTTTCCGCGTCAATTAAACGTCAATTAAACCGCTCGATCCGACCCATTAAACCTTTTTTCATTATCGCGATCGAGATACGCGTGTTCGACATTACCTTCTACTACTGGAGCCTTTTATTTGCGTCGGACATCACTTATAATATTCTTCCAGTTCTCGTGACTTCATTCGCTTAAGGACTGCGTCTCCTAAACGGACGACACTCGCGTCAGACTGCACACAATCACCACAGTACACGCACACAATCACCACAGTACACTCACACACAATCACCACAGTGCATTCACACACAATCACCACAGTGCATTCACACACAATCACCACAGTACATTCACACACAATCACCACAGTACACTCACACACCGTTAGACCATGTATACGTACGCGAGGATCGCAAGGGTCCGGGATTCCACTCCTGATTTCTCGATAAAGCAAAGACGGGGTTTCTTAGTAGTCAAAATCGCTAGATAAAAGATCAATTTAGGGGGTTATTTGCCTCAAAAGTTCTACTTTCAAGTTTACGACGCGTAATTCTCATTATTCCACAGCATTTAGCGGAGTCGCGAGAAGCAATGGACAGGCGACGGTGCTGCCGTCTATCGTGGCTGTCGATATGCTGCCGAATAATGAGAATTACCCGTTGTAAACGTAAAAGTAGGACTTTTGAGGCAAATAGCCTCCTAGATTGTGTAAGACAAGAACATGAGTGGTTAACCCGTGACAATGGATGTTTCGACAAGAGAATTGCTGACACGGGGCCTTGTCAACATCTCGGGCAAGGATTGGGAGGAAGAGGCTACTCGGCCTCAGACGTGCGGTTTTTGTTTGGTTACTCTTACTTTTCCACAAGTCTATAAAGAAAAGAAAAGCCCCCTAGATTGATCTTTCATCTAGCAATTTTGACTACTAAGAAACCCCGTCTTTGCATTATTGATAAATCAGGAGTGAAATCCCGGGCCTTGCAATCCTCGCGTACGTATACGTGGTCTAGCGGTGTGTGAGTGTACTGTGACGATTGTGTGCAGTCTCGCGCGAGTGTCGTCTGTCTAGGAGATGCAGTCCTTAAGATTACTGTACCAGCTTGCTGCACTAATGCACCCCTAATGCCTTACGAGGTTCTCTGAGATTGTGCTATCTTCTTGACTGTGTTGGGGAACGCATAAGCGACAAAGGATGCCACGTACAGAGCCTGAAACGATCAGGACTCGCAGGACTCGCACAGGTGAGTAGCCTGGGGGCCGGGTGGCAACGACCTTGCCAGACCGCGACGTGTCCTCGCGTTATCCTCTCTCGACGGCATCCTGTTTACATCCCGGTTCACCTGACGGTAAATCGACTTCTCTTTTTCTGTTGGTCGTTCGCGGGGATTATTAATGCACGCGTCGGGCCCGTTCCGCTTCGTGCGCTCGACTACGTCCCTTTCCTCCCCCTATTCCGCTGTAGTTAGCGATGGGTCCGCGAGCGAGTACTGCTTCGAACTCTACAAGGTTTAGCTGCTCCTCGAATACCCTCGATGCTCCTCAATGACAGTGGTCCCAAATGGTCCAGCATTTGGATTTTTCAATTTTCAACGAAGAGGCGTCAAATACACGGCGAACGTGTCACTAACACATGTACCAAAATACATGTGTACACGTGGTACGTGAGGGTCCCATGGTAATCGCCGACACTGGTTTCGTTGATACAGTTTTTACCGACGATATTTCACCGACTCCAGATTTGACCGATAATAAATTTGATCGGCAACGATTCTGACCGACAACTATTCTGACCGACAACGATTCTGACCGACAACGATTCTGACCGACAACGATTTCAGTCCACGCCACTATTATTCTATATTAACATCGTTGGACAACAACGTTAGCCGACTACATCTAATTCTTCTTATAGTGTAATAATTATACTTTTATACAAAAGTAAAAGTGTCAGTGTAGAATAGTTAAAGGAAAAAAATGTCAGCACCATCTTTAGAAACGATGTTACTATCGGATAATACTGTCGTCAACGAAAATTGTTGTCGGTTAACACTAGGTTTACGGGACCCGTCAAAATGACGAGGATTAGTAAAGATTGTAAAGATGCTTCCCTGAGAAATTATTTACCAAATTTAATTCTTGGGGTATATACTATCGGAAAAATGGCCAAAAATTTGGATAGACACATTCTTGTTATGTTTATAAATTAATGTAAAATAGTTATATTTAGACCTCCGTAAACCTAGTGTTAATTTCATCGACGGTTAAAGTCGTTGTCGGTCCAATCTGGAGTCGGTGAAATATTGTCGGTGAAAACTGTGTCGATGAAACGTGTGTCGGTGATTTCCATGGGAACCGGTACGTGAACCGTGTCGTACGAATTTAAGGATCCGTGAATACGGATTATGGATTCGATCCGCACGTTCGATCGCAAACCAATAACGCATCAGTTGTCGGACTCGAACATGCCGAACGGATCCATATTCGCGGATTCTTAAATTCGTACTACATGGTTCACGTACCACGTGTATTAATATATACGTGAAATAGGGATCTCTAGTGTCAAGCACAATAGATTATGCGCAACAAAGAGAATTCACAAGAAAGCAACGTGGCTAGTCCCAACCATAACCCATCGCTACTAGATGGTCCCCGAGGCACTCCACCTGGGTTGCACTCCACCTGGGTTGCACTCCACCTGGGTTGCACTCCACCTGGGTTGCACTCCACCTGGGATGCACTCCCTTACCCCGCTTCGTCTTGTAATTTCGAACTTTATTACCCGTGAAGAGAACACTCGTTTCTCGGAGGAAGAGAGGATGCTCTATTTGCGTTGGTGAATCGCAGTCCGCGTGGAACGCGGCAAACACGACTGCCTCCTAGGAAGATGATTCGTTCGGAATCATCATAGACCTCCAGCGTAACCAGACTGCTTGCACAGTGTCGTCAGACCAGGGGAATCGAGAGGGGGGGGGGGAGTACAGTTACCCTCTCTCTCTATGTCATTACCTGATTAGTCACGTGACATCGTGACACGTGCACGACGGGAACGAAACTGGGATCGTTCGGTGAGGCAACAGGCAGCAGTAAGAGGCGTGCGACCTAAGATTTATCCAGGAAGCTGTCCAGCGGATCCCACAGGGACAAATGGGTTGCATAAGCAGCCCCTAAGCCCCGGAGAAATTGAATCGTAAGGTCGTACCGTGACGCGTTCGGCTCGCAGTTCGAACTTCGCGGACACGTAACTACGTAACACACGCTGCGCGCGTAGAATAACCGTCGGACGTAACGAAGGAACCGTCCGCGGCTCTCGGTGCTTACGGTGTAACACACATCGCGCGCAGGACGAAACACGATCCTGTCAGGTGAGCTGTGTTCCGTGGCGTGACCTTATACACTCCGCGGAGCGAACTCTCTTCCGCGAAGAAAGCTCCGTCGTCCGAGCTGATCTCGTGCACGTGGCAACGTACCGGGTGTTCTCAAGCTATTAGGTACTCGAATAAGTTCTCGCTGTTTTCAAACGGATGACATTACTAGAACTACGTGCGTGTAATTTCTGATGGTAACGCATCTACAAGAAACCACAGTACCGAACAAAATGATAACATTTGATGTATTTTCATATTTCATATAAGACAATAGGATATATTTACATACTACACGCCCTGTATATTAGATATGTTCTTCAAAGTATCCATATAGAATTGCGAGTTTGTATCTTGTACGCGAAAGAAATTAGAGAAAATAATGTAGACATGTATTGATTTTAGTCAACACTATTTTATTCAAAAGAAATCTGCCGCTGGAACACACAGAATTCTTGTAGAGACTTACAAAAGAACATGCTCTGTCGGAGACAACATGCAGAGACTGGTTTCGACGCTTCAAAAACAATGATTTTGATATTGGAGATAAAGAACGCTCTGGCGCACCGAAAAAGTTTGAAGACAAAGAATTAGAGGAATTACTTAACACTAGGTTTACGGAGGTCTAAATATAACAATTTTATATTAATTTGTAAACATAACGAGAATGTGTCTATCCAAATTTTTGGCCATTTTTCCGATAGTATATACTCCAAGAATTAAATTTGGTAAATAATTTCTCAGGGAAGCATCTTTACAATCTTAATAATTGCAAATTAAGAATATTAGTCCCCGTCATTGTGACGGGTCCCGTAAACCTAGTGTTAATGGAAACCCATGTCAGACGCTATCTGAACTTGCAAAATCATTACGAGCAGATGACACAACAGTTTCAAAACGATTGAAAGCCTTTGGAATGGTTCAGAAGCAAGGACATTGGGTCCGCTTTACGAGCAGAGGCACGAGAAGGTGATTTTGTTGCACGACAACGCTTGGCCACATGTTGCGAAACCAGTGAAAACCTACCTGGAAACACTTCGATGGGAAGTCTTGCCCCACCTGCCGTATTCACCGGACATAGCCCCTTCCGATTACCACTTATTCCGTTCAATGGCACATGGTCTGAAAATATGAAAATATGAAAATATGAAAATTGATACCAAAAAATGGATCGATTCATTGATAGCCTCAAAAGACATCTCGTTTTTCCGACGCGGGATCTCCATATGCTGCCAGAAAGATGGGAGAAAGTGGTGACTAGCGATGGGCAATACTTTGACTAAAATATTTTTTCAATAAATACTGCGAATAAAGCATTTATTTTCCAAAAAACAGCGAGCACTTATTCAAGGTCCTAATAAAATTAGCGTCGAGTATCAATCCTGATCTTCGATTATGCCATCGAGTGAAGTTGCAGTATAAAGTTTAAATTACTTCCGAGTGACCAGGTTTTCCCAGTGTAGACCCAATTTATTCATGCTTATTGATGCTTATTTATGCTTATTCGTGTGTATCGATTAACGAAACTAACTCTACACCGTCTATATTAAGACCCTGAAACTTTTCGATGATTGTCTAGTATAACTACTCGGAACTGTCGCTCCTAATTTCAATCCTAGTCGATGTTTTCAAGGCACGTCCCCTCGCGAGAGCCTATATAGAGAGTTGCAAACTTCTGCACAGAAAGCACTATTTCAATGAAACCTCGCGCCTACTTGCTAATCTGCTTAACAGCCGTTCTATGTGTTGCGAGTGTTCGTTTCATCGAAGCTTTCTGTCCGGCGAAAAATCAGACGAGAACAATTTCACTCGCGAATTCGAGTTAACGATTTTAGCGTTCTCCGTGTCGATTGTCCCACTTACGAGGCAACGTCTTGATCTTTCTCGGCTCGGAGTCCAGTTCCAAGCATAGTCCGATGGTCAATTACGCTAGCCGGAGATATCCGCAGCATCTGATTCTCCGGATCGTTAAAGTCTTCCCTGAACTCTCGGTCGAACGATCGCATGAATGATCGTTCCTAGGCGATTCAGGAGAGCCTGGGCCGCAATTAACTCGCCGGAGAAGAAAGAACCGAGACACCGGTCTTTCCTTATAGCGCGGCGAAGAATGCTCGGCCATGAGAAGCTCAATCGAATAGCTGCCCTTTTTCCTAGCTCCGTTTGCGTTATTAGCAGCCGACCAATCGTTGCTGGGCCATCTATCCTCGACAAAAGAGTTCAATAAATTTCAATCCCGGGATAGAAAAAGGAACAGGTGTGATCCGACGACTGCGTGTTACTTTCCGAGGATTAAAGGGCTCTCGATCGCAAACGCTGCTTCCTCGTATCGATCAAGACGACATATTTTTATCGGCTCGACAATAACGTGTCCGCGTCATCTTTATTTTTCGATGATGAAAATCTGGGATGGTCGTAACGTTAAAAAGAAAAATAACAACCGGATGACGAGAGGCCACATTCTCCTTCCTGCGCGTAATCCCCTTGACTGACGAGGATCGTGACACGAATGAATATGAGATCATTTCGCACCGTCGAATGAATCAATTCTCGCCTCGAGTAGCGTTTAGTGGGCCGGAACAGCGCAGCGATTAGGTCAATAGTTGCTCTATGGAATGATTTGAACACACGACGAACGCCACGAGCGTGCCAATTAATTTCAACGCTCCACGATTTCTAAGCGAAACCGGTTGCGCGATTCTACATCTACCGACGGTCACCGGTGACCGACACATTTTGCACCTGTGACAAACGGCTACAACTAAATGGCAGAGACATAACTGCTAAGTGGAAGACATAATATATCGATAATATAATTAGAGTGACGGTCGCCGGTGACCGGCGCGCTTGACGGCTACTGTTAGCGCTGCAATCGCAGTAGCGATCTTATACATATTTGGTCTTCCGGCGATGTCAGCGAGAATTCACTTTACCGTTCGCGATTGCCAGCAGATTCGTTGCTTCCGCGACAGCGTCGGAAGGTCCACGATCCCGAAAATGTAACTTAATCGGTCAACGAACCCGGCCGAGCAGTTCGTACACGGCGAAAGAGAGGCTGTGATTCATTCTCCACCGAACCGAGGAAAGAAAACACGATACTGTTACCTGTGGCGCGATCTCTGCCGTGTGCGTGCACACACGCATCTGCATACAAGCGTTGCGGAAGCGTTCGAACGAGCCGCGAGATCGGAGATTGCATTCCTGACAAGGGCGTTCGCAGGTTGCGATCCTTGGGATATTTCTCCTCCTCGCCGAGCTTTCTTGGAACACGACATGTTATCCGAAGCCGGGTCTATAAGTATACATATACGGTTCAAGTCTTGTACAGTGAACTGGCGCTTCAAACGTTCTTACTTACCGATTTCCTACCGAGAAGACGCGGTTCGAGAATGATTTCAGCGGAATCGATCAAGGAAAATTTGCATGCATATCGCGTTTAGTCCTAAATACCTACTTTTTCCGTTTCGTTTTAAATGCTAATCGACTGTCGTATAAAATATATTTTTTTACCGTCGTGCCGCGGCTATTTATGCAAATGCGGTTATCTTCGGACACGATTTCACGAAGAGACCGAAGAGACATCCGCGTGTACGAACCGTGCTGATTTCAGTTGAGAAATTTCTTAATGGTTTGTTGACTTCGACGTTCGTCCGTCTAACTTCCAGTCCGCTCTATTAAATTCTCGTGACGCCATGCAAAGCCTGACTTCTTTGCATAGCGAGTTGGCGTTCATAAATTTTCATGATCCCCCGGGTAAATAGAGGTGATCGATTATTTCGTCGGTGAGAGAACGATATTGCGCATTATCTTTTCGAAGCTTGCCCTGACGCACGGTATTTTTTTGTTGTTAATCGACGTTCATTGCGAAATAGAAGCTGCGACGTTACGCAACATTATCAGTTGCGTGTCACGTTAAACGCTTCCTCTTTCTACGTTCAATGTAGACATCAACTCGAAACGATAAGGGGATAGAGATTGCCAATTAAAATTATTCTCGATCGCCACGATCCGATGTGCGCAAGCATTCGAGGAACGGGACACATATTTTCCTGTTTCGAAACCGAAAGATTCTCCGGCTGAGTCATTTGGGCTCCCGGGATTCACGAAGATGTGCTTTCTAGATAGACATTTCTATCCCGGTGTGTCATCTCCGGGTTTTTTTTCACGGCTTCTCGTAATTGGAAATCGAGTGACGAAGAATACCGGGAACCGTGGACCAAGAATGAAGTACAACGGTGGAGAAAGTAAAGTAGGAAACGGATTATTTGTCGAAGAGGAGAAAAGAATTTCAAGATCACCTAGAAAAGAATCCGAGGAGAATTAAAGGAGTTAGATATCGTTCAAATTCGAATGCGAAACGGTGGGTCGACGATTGGCATAAATTATTCTCGCCTGTGACCCTGGATCGTGCGCAAATAATACGATAGATCAATTTGCGTCACTCGACCGGCAATTACTGTCGTTTAAGGATGCGGCCTACACGGAACAGGTGATGACACCAGTCCGCGACCTTCTAGTCGCTACTACTTGGCTACTTGTCGCTATAACCACTATAATCTTCTCCGGACTCTTAAATATTCCCCTAGAATCTTGATAGAATTTCGATAATTTCAATTATTCCGTGATTTCACTGATTTTCATAGCTCAAATTATTTTGGACAACTTCGATCATTTCGTTTCGATAAACGAGGTTCTACCGAGAAATTGTTGAATTATCATTAGGTTAACAGCACAACGAACTTACTGTTTCTTATAAAAAATGAATCAACGATCTCTCAGAATCGTATTAATAAACGAAGATTACAAAGTGTCGATGAAACGATCTCGGAATCGTTTCTAAACAGAGATTTCGAAGTATCTCACATTTGATACTTTGATTCAAGAGCCGGACTGTGGGGCCTAACCTAACAGTCTGGAGATACGACGGGGTTTCTGATTTCCTTTCGAGGTTCCAACGGTTTTCGTTTCAGCGTCGGTCGAGACTAAGATTTCGTAAATTAAAGAGCTTAACACCCATTTCGAATAGGATTCGTAATCGGAAAATTGGTCTTCCAATTATTTCTGTGGCCAGTTCGTAAACGGAAACCATCATCGGCGACCATCAAGTATTCGCTCGAACAATGGTAAATGGCATTCGCTGTCGACCTTCCGCCGCCTCCCTGCTACGGCCGAATGAACGGAAAAAAGAAGGCGGCGACGGCATTGCAAGGCTGCTGGCCTGGGTGTCGCAATCCTTATGATGCAATCGGAACCCGAGCCTCCTCCTCGCGACACTGAAACGCTCTGCGTGTTCAGTGGGAGCCAGCCTTGCCTCCAGTTTATTTCTTCTCGCGTCGTCTTCTCCGCGACTGTTATCGTTATGCGAGATTGCCGGTTCTCAACTACCTTTTTTTTCCCTATCGAAACCTCCCGACTGTCCACGTGTTTCGTGAACTCTTACCTCGATCTCCTCTTCGATGCTATCACGAACTCGCGGAATCTTCGCTTTTGAAACATCTGTGAATTTTTGTGTTAAATACATCGCTCGATATTGTAGAAGCTGTAAAATGAAATGCTAGTAACAAGTTTCGAAGAAGATAAGTGAGTGGCGACCTTGTGTTGGATTTTTATGGGATTAATAGCAACATTGTGCGGTAGTGACTGATCATGCTACAACACTTGCCACGATCCACGAACACGCATAGGCGTTCCCCGTACGCAAGGTACGGCCTAATCATTGTTATTACGGGTTATTATATGCTAGTATCGTAGAGAGGAGCTGCGTGGAACAATGATTCTGAAACTTTCTCTTTTGTACGCGGCGACAATCGACCGGATATCGGGTGCATACTGATGCACACGATTAAATAGGGGATCAGGAAGCGAGAAGCTGCGCTTTCGAAAAAATTTACATTTTACTGCCGCTGTCGCGGTTTCGACTGTATTATGTCTGATCCTAATGACTTCGATGGTCTCTAATGTCTTGTCGTATATAACTGGAAATTTACTGTAGATTCGAGTCAAAAGCGTACAGCAAAATTTATCGCTGTAGCGTGTCAATCGAGAAGTGGTAACCGCAGCTCCTCGTATCACAAAGCTTTTAAACAACCCAGGTAATTGCGGTCGTGATTCCTACGTATAATTGGTGTTGCGTTAACTGGCTTCAGGTATTCTCGATACGCGATGACGTAACACCGGCTTCTCACCCCAGGTGTCACAGTTGACAGAGTGAAAGATTCCCTTGTGAAACTTCCGCGTTCGTAATTTCCCTGCCTATCCACGACGAGGAAAGTTGTTTTCGGTCGTTCTCCTTCACCCTTTCACTGACACACCTGTATCGCTCGCTCGCACGAATTTTAATCGGCTCCTCCCGCCAACGATAACGACTGCTGTGCAACAAGTGTATCGCTGCACTTCTCGAAGCAAACAGAGCGAGGTCTTTTGTCCACTGATAATTTCCTACCGAGGCGATTATACTGATAGCAGCGGCGTTGATGATTTTAGTGATAATGTTACGGTCTGTGACAACACTGGCGTGCACGATGATTTTGTATCTTTCATGATCTTCATGATCTTTATGATTCTCATGATCTTCATGATCATCATGTTCCTCATGATCCTTATGTTCCTCATGAACCTTACGATCCTTATGTTCCTCATGAATCTTACGATCCTTATGTTCCTCATGAATCTTACGATCCTTATGTTCCTCATGAACCTTACGATCCTTATGATCCTTATGATCCTTATGATCCTTATGATCCTTATGATCCTTATGATTCTTATGATTCTTATGATTCTTATGATTCTTATGATCCTTATGATCTTCATGATTTTCATGATCTTCATGATTTTCATGATTTTCATGATCTTCATGATCTTCATGATCTTCATGATTTTCATGATCCTCATCATCCTCATGATCCTCATCATCCTCATCATCCTCATGATCCTCATCATTCTCATGATCCTCATGATCCTCATCATCCTCATGATCCTCATGATCTTCATGATCCTCAAGATCTATATGATCTATATGATCTTCATGATCCCTCAAGATCTATATGATCTTCATGATCCTCAAGATCTATATGATCTATATGATCTATATGATCTATATGATTTATATGATCTATATGATCTATATGATCTATATGATCTATATGATCTATATGATCTATATGATACTCATGATCTATATGATCTATATGATCTATATGATCCTCATGGTACTCATGATCTATATGATCTATATGATCCTCATGATACTCATGATCTTCACGATCCTGATGATATTCACGATCCTCATGATCCTGATGATATTCACGATCCTCATGATCCTGATGATATTCACGATCCTCACGATCCTCATGATATTCACGATCCTCACGATCCTCATGATCCTCACGATCCTCATGATCCTCACGATCCTCATGATCCTCACGATCCTCACGATCCTCATGATCCTCACGATCCTCATGATCCTCACGATCCTCATGATCCTTACGATCCTCATGATCCTCACGATCCTTATGATCCTCACGATCCTCATGATCCTCACGATCCTCATGATCCTCACGATCCTCATGATCCTCACGATCCTTATGATCCTCACGATCTTCACGATCCTCGTGATCCTCACGATCTTCACGATCCTCGTGATCTTGACGATCCTCATGATGTTCGTGATCCTCATGATGTTCGTGATCCTCATGATGTTCGTGATCCTCATGATCTTCACGATCCTGAGACACGATCTTCATGATCCTGAGACACGATCTTCACGATCTTTATGATGCACTCGACCTTGATGTTAATGCTCTGAATGATCCCGATGACCCTGATGATCCTGAACGGTCGATTGTTTTAGACGATTCCGATGACATTAAGTACCCCGTTGATTTTAACGATCTAAGTGATTTTAATGATCTCGTCCTATAACCCGCGACTTTCATAAAACTTAATTGTGCATATAAAATCGGCCATAAATATTAACGTCAGCGTTTTTAATTTTTTTTCGTATCTGATTAAAAATCTTCGTCGCCGTCGCTTTGATTATCTCGTGCGCGCGACGTCTGGCAGCAGCAGTAACAGCATCGCATCGGTCGCGGGAAGAAAAATCATTCGAATTAAAATCCGAAGCCGGTTATTGTTCGCCGGGTGTACGTGTAATTTTAAGGAGGCCTTATGATATACCTGGCCTCTCTAGCGAAATCTATTTTTTACCGCCCCATTAATCTGAGTTTAATCTGCGAATAGTTGGTGCATCTTTATTGCATCTTGGGCCTCGTAAACAGGCTGTCATCCCCGGGCTACGCATTAGATAAGATATAAAAGCGGTCGTTCGCGGATAATACGGCCTTGTAAACCACGAGGTAATTGTTCTTGCACACCGCTAACGCGATACTCGATTTTTCTGTTGCAGGTAAGCTGAAAACGCATCCCATGGGAGTCTCGGCTCGAGAAGAATGATGTCAGGTCTCGGTAAAATTGCACTTCGTTTGTGCGAGCTTATTATTACACACGGCTGGCTGCAATTAAGAATTATATCCAGCTAGTCGTCGTTTTAATCTCGGGTTTAGAACAATTATTTTTAGATGATGCTAACGACCTTGATGATGTTGAAAATTTTGATTGTTTTGATGATCTCGGTGATTACACTGACTGTAATTAAGAATTATAATCTGCCGATCATCATTTGAATCTCGCGGGGTTTCGAACAGTTATTTTTAGCCGAATGACGAAATTGGTAATGATTAAACGAAGTTCATAAATATCGCGGACACTGAGGTCAGCACAATAATCGCTTATCTTGTAAACGCGTGGCTCAGACAGTTTTCACGGTGAAGTAATTTGTTTCGCACGTCGTATCGGTTCATAAAATGAGGGGGAATTATGTAAAGCACTTCGGCAACAGGTAACACACCGTTATCTCGTGTACAAGGTTTAGATGATATTACAATGTCCTCTATTAGCAGTTGCACCGGGCAGCCTGCCTGAACTAATAAGTCAAATTTTCTGGACTGGAAAATTTTTCTTGCATTTTTATCTATGTTTCGTGTCAACCAACATTGTACGAACTTCAGAAGAATTTAACTATACATTTCAACTTATTAAAATCAATGGATCTCTTTTGACCCAGACAAAAAAGAAATTACTCATTGTCTTTTCGATTCGCACATAATTCACTGGAACACGCTCGGTATTTATTGAAGAGATAAAAAGTTCATAAAATTCAATCTCTGGGTGAAAAATGCCTGTTTCGGTATCAAAGAATTGCTAAATTTTTTTATCGTTACATGCCAATTACCAGGACAGTGTGGTCGATTTTTCGCCAAATTTTTCGCCGATTCGTTCCCGGCCGAAAGCGAACGTTGTCAGTCAATGTCCCGGTTAGTCAGCCGACAGTCAGTGTTATGTAAACCGTTTCGAAGTGTATCGTTGAATGAGTCACATCGTGTATCGATCGGGGAACCGTGAAAATTCGCGGCTCGCGATTCCGTGCCGAGCAAAATTCTCGCTCGGAAATTTCGCGGCTTGTTCCAGCTTGTTTCCGGATTTTGCGGGATTTCTTGCGTGCTTTGATCTCGTTATGCAACCCCTCCCGGGACCGAAACGAACGAAAGTCGTGGGAGTGAAGCAGCGCGATACAGATTAGCATTGCCGAGAGCCGGTCGAGTCTACTTTCTCGCAACCGAGAGGAAAGCAACGGTCGAAAGGAAGACTAAACCCATTAATTAATATGTGAAACATCCATGCGATCCGAGCAGACTCGCTCTTGAACTCGCTTTTTCTCTTTAGGGTCGCGAAACTGGCCTCTGGTCATAGAACAACTTTAAAAAGATGTTTCAGTCATCGTTGGGTTAATCGGAGTCGATGCTGGCATCCACAAACATATTTGCCACACTTTTCTCATTAAAATGAAC
This sequence comes from Lasioglossum figueresi, assembly GCA_028455805.1. Classification (NCBI taxonomy): domain Eukaryota; kingdom Metazoa; phylum Arthropoda; class Insecta; order Hymenoptera; family Halictidae; genus Lasioglossum; species Lasioglossum figueresi. The sequence continues at coordinate 7,268,280 of CM052204.1, forward strand.
CCAAACACGTCACAATTCCGAGTACATTTAGTTTCGCCTCGATCATGCGCACTCATCATTGGTTATACGTCAACGGTGAATCGCGCAGGCAAATATACTCCGAATTCTGTCGTGTTTGGGCTCGTTTTAACCACGAAAATGTGACGAACGATTTAATAAAAGTATCACTGAAAAATTATTAAAAATGAAAAAGTTTCGTTCCAGTCGGAAAGATGTGTCCAATTTAGTAAATGTCATTCTGCGTGTATATTCGGTACTGAACAAACATGACGGGAAGAGGATAATTATCGATTAATATTTTCAATCTTCCATGAAACTGTGCGTGCGTATACCGTGTCTCCAAATTATAGAGTAGAAAGCTCGTATCGGCCTATATCATTCCACACTTCATTTGACTCGGTTCTCGATTAGACTTTCTCTTAAATTGTATAATCTCATAATCTTCGCTTTTTGCGCGATGGCCGCGCCAGATTATATCGCTAACGATGGCTCCGTGTTCAGTTTCCACGTGAATTGGAAACGGAAAATCGGTTTCTCGATTTCGAATACCTTCGGAAGCCGATTTCGAATACCTTCGGAAGCCGATTTCCATCCGACCAGACTTCGCTTTATTACTTCATCGCAGATAAGAATCCGCGTTGATTATCTGCATGCACTCGCGCGGCATTCTGATCGGGTATGCGATATTGCACCGAGTCCCCGGAATGGTAAAAACTTCTCGCACTGGCTCGTTACTTAAGGCCGCTTTCCAATCAGATGAACAAAACGTGCAATTAACGAACGCCGTCGGTTACGAGTGTCTCTGGGTCAGAGGCCGCAGTTCAACGAATATAATAAATAGAGTCAACAACTGTGTTACTTTCACGTCGGGAGGACGCGTTCAATCGAAAACCGGTTCCCGATATTATTCGCCGCGTTTCTCTCTTCCGAAAATCCGCGGAGAACAGATTAATCTCTCCGACCGCAAAAGGCATGTTAAACTTTTCTTCTTTTTCTAATGATTTTTTAAATGAAACTTTCACCAATGTGTCCGTGACATTTTCCTGATTAAAATGAGTACCCACGCGATATGGTTTCGACCATAGTTACTCTTTAATCCACGGTACAGTAAAACATCGATTATGCGAAGTAACCAATGGTTCTACTGCAATCGTGGATTGCTCGGGCAAATATGCTCGGAAGTGGGTCGCGTTTGTACTCGTTTTAATCGGGGAAACATCACGCATATGATGGTAATAGTTTCATCGAGTGCTAGCGACAGAACAGGAGACAGAAAAGTGGTTGAAACTCATACGCATGGGTTTCAAGTGTTTTCAATGGACTAGTAGCGGGGATAAACGTTGCTGGAACAATCGTGCCACATTTCTTTCGTATATGGTCTTGATGTACCACGATGAGACGAGGAGAGATCAAGATAGAACGTTGCGAGAGCTGTATGAGATAGTTAGAAGGGGTTAAGGATCGCAGAAGGACACCCGGTAGATCCTAAGCGGGCGCATGCGAGCCGAGATATCGAGCTCAGGAGGGCAACGCCCGAAGTGGCCTTGCTCGCGACCTCCTCGGTGAGAGCTTCTCCGGAGGCTGGCTTCTTCAGGTTCGCGATCGTGCGCGCGATCATGCTGCTCCCGGCCACGCATGTGCACACGCACACACGCGAGATCCACAGGTGGATGCGTGGCTCCGCTGCGTGACGGTGCGTCGGAGAAGTCGAGGAAGAGCGACGGAATGGCGGAACACGAGCAAAACGAATCGGAACTGAACGATCCGGAGTAGCTGAACTGAGTTGGGGAAGGCCAGGGAGCGATCCACGAAGATCTAAACAGATCTAGAGACATCTTCAGCGAATATCTACCGAAGGTTTACGATGTTACAAAAAAATTCAGGAAGGTCTAAAAAATTCCAAAAAATTCTACCAAGTTCCTAAAGAGTCCAAAGTAGATCCAGAGGGTCCGAAAAAGGGCCGACAAAATTCTGCGGCAGAGGGTAAGATCCAATTGTTCTTTCAAAAACAGCAAATGCATCCACGGAGATCCAGGGAGTTCTGAAGAGATCTAGAGACATCTTCCGCGAATATCTACCGAAGGTTTACGATGTTACGTTAAAATTCAGGGAGGTCTAAAAAATTCTAAAAAATTCTACCGAGTTTCTAAAGGGTCCAAGTAGATCCAGAGGATCCGAAAATGGGCCAACAAAATTCTGCGGCAGAGGGCAAGGTCCAAATGTCCTTTCAAAAACAGCAAATGCATCCACGGAGATCCAGGGAGATCTAAAGAGATTTAGAGACATCTTTCGCGAATATCTACCGAAGGTTTACGATGTTACATTAAAATTCAGGGAGGTCTAAAAAATTCTACCGAGTTCCTAGAGGGTCCAAATAGATCCAGAAGGTCCGAAAAAGGGCCAACAAAATTCTGCGGCACAGAGCAAGGTCCAAATGTCCTTTCAAAAACAGCGAAAACATAGAAGATTGGTGCGGTCGAAGAATAAAAAACTGCGAAATAAATGTTAACAAGACTAGAAGTCGAGGATGTAACCGACACAGGCAGAAGACTGGCTATCAGAACGTTGCAGGGGGATAAATCTGTGGGAAACGCGCAAAGGCGGCGAGGAGAGCAACGCATTAATCAGAAGACCGTCATAAATACGTCCAGATTCCATCTGCGATCCCTTTCCGAGGCTTTCCGTCGCCCTTCTGCCTTCCGCAGCCTTCTCCCGGGTTCTCCGCCATGCTTCTGGGCTGGCCGCGCTCGATAACTAATGACACGGGACAAGGAATGGCCAGGCGAACCAACCGGGGGAAGCCGAAGCTAACTAGAGGAGCAGGATTTAGTAGGCTGGCCGAGAGAGGAAAGCCTCGAGAAGAGGATAACTTGGAATTTCAGCGGAGGAGAGCCGGGATATGCACTCGCCCAGGAAAACAGGAATGTTAACGAAGCCGGTCTTCGTTTATTCCGCGAGCCAATCTTTCTGCTGATGCTTCTTCTGTTAACCTTGTCTCCTCGAAATTCAGCGATCCTATAGATTATTACAGCGTTAACATCGATGGAATACACGGTAATGTCTCCCTCTAAGAGGCACAGAAGCTAAATCGAGATCAGACATGTCGGCGAGGTGATACTAATTTAATGAATAGACAAATTACAGAAAGAAAAATTGTCTGCATTCATTGCAACATACGAGAGCTACATATTTCTTTTCTGAATTATTTTCACAAAGAAATCGTGCGACAAATTTTGAATCGTGGTTGTGAGTAGAGACTATTAGATCAGACAGTTGATAGAATAGAACGTCGCTCAAGAATGCAAAGCGTGTCATAGCGAGAGGATATGTGTCGCCGAATGCCTCGCAGGATATTGTAATTGTAATTCGAAGGTCAGGATGCTGTAAGAATAACAATTCCACCCAGGTATTAATACATATGCTAATGATACACTCGTACGGCATTGTTTATTGTGATTGCTAGCCGGTCTGCAGGGTACAATTGTTCTAATACGCTGCTGTTACGAGCAAACCTTGTTACGCTAATGCGTATTTGCACGGCCACCATCGTGATCTTGTAATTAATGAACTTGAACCCACGCTCCGTATCCTTGAGACTCCTTATATCCTTTGAGTACGCTGTGGTACAAGAATTTTTCAATCATTCTTCGCCGGCAATACACACACAACGAATCTGTGTCGCCCATTTTACAGAGCCCGAAACATCATGGGATCAGAGAAAATCCTAGAATGTCTTTTATTTTTTTATTTAGGATCACTGCTTGTCGTTCTATACATTTTGATACAATTGTTTAGCGCAACAATCATCAAAATTTGAAGACCTAGATTGCTCTGAACAGCAACGTCACCGTGTATAGCGAGCTGAAATCGAACAAGTGATTTGAAATTTGTTCGACATCGAACCAGTTCAGCAACTTTTTCTCCTCTCGGTACTTTCTTCACCCACTTCGCGATTAATCCCAGGAGAACAATGGAGAACAATGGTCAACTGTGGCTCGAACAATGTGTATCTAGCAAAATAAAAAGTTTAAATATTTCTTCTGGGGGAATTCGTGTCGTCGCGTTCTCCTAGCCGGGATGGAAAGTCTCTCGGTCGAGAATGGCTCTTCCATAATGCCCGAGTTCCCACCGATAGGAACCCTGGCGACAAGGATCGAGTTACCCTGGAAGTTGTGCAAGTGCATTACCGTCTTGTTAAGACAATAGCTCCCTGGTATGGAGAGGCTTAATAAACGAAGAATAGATATTACAGGTCCGTTTACAGAATCCTCAGAAGTCTAAGACCCCCCTCCCCCATCCTTTCCTAGATCCCTTAGGAAGTCTTCTAAAATATCAGGTCTTCTCCAGGTCTCTTGGGATCCTTCTGGATTTCTGCAGATCTATTTTTACCTTTAGGACTTTTGTAGATCTATTTTTACCTTTAGGACTTTTGTAGATCTGTTTTTACCTTTAGGACTTTTCTACATCTATTTTTACCTTTAGGACTATGGTAGATCTATTTTTACCTTTAGGACTATGGTAGATCTATTTTTACCTTTAGGACTTTTATAGATCTGTTTTTACCTTTAGGACTTTTGTAGATCTGTTTTTACCTTTAGGACTTTTGTAGATCTGTTTTTACCTTTAGGACTTTTGTAGATCTATTTTTACCTTTAGAACTTTTGTAGATCCATTTTTACCTTTAGAACTTTTGTAGATCTATTTTTACCTTTACAACTTTTTTAAATATATTTTTACCTTTACAACTTTTGTAGATCTATTTTTACCTTTAGAACTTTTGTAAATATATTTTTACCTTTACAACTTTTGTAGATCTATTTTTACCTTTAGAACTTTTGTAGATCTATTTTTACCTTTAGGACTTTTGTAGATCTATTTTTACCTTTAGGACTTCTGTAGATCTTTGTGAACCTTTTTCAATTTCTTAGGACACCTTACGATGTCTTAGGACCTCTTTCGAATACTATTCCCCCCATAACTTTTCACAACTCTCTCTTTCGCAGCGTCGGATCGCAGTTCAAGCAGAAACAACGTAGTAACATTTCTCGTTGCCTGGGAAGAAGGGAGTCCGCAAAAGGAACAACGGAAGCTTAACAAATGGATCCCGTATTGACGAACGAATGAAACACACCGACTACACTATCAATGATACCACTTACCATATACGTATACTCGATCGAAAGAGTGGCGGATCGATTTTGCATATGGGTATCGGTTTCCATCGCGGGCCCCGTCGATGCGGAACGTAATTAATTGGAATGGGAATATCGACGCGCGGGAAAAAGTGGCGCGTGTCCAGAGATCTAGCGATCTATACGGGCTCTCGTGCTAGATCACCGTCGAGAAACTTTCGATCGATCGCTCGCGCTCTTTCTGGTACTCGATCGACGATCGAACCGGCTGTGAAAAGTGAATGGATGAGGATTTGGCGCGTTTATGACGAACATCGGTATAGAGAAATGACATTTTATCAGTCTCACGTGATTAAAATGATAGAAAAACGAAATAACATAACATTAGCACGAAAATAAATGGTGAATCGAGTATGATGATTGGCGGCTGACCTGCAGATAAAAAATTCGAGAACCGCCACCTGGCGAAGTGCATCGCGCCTGGTTCGGTGTTACGCGTGTTGCATAATCGTCTACTCGTGCGCCGCGTTATGCAATTTGCTCGTAAACGATGCAACGAAAAGAAAAAGAATCCGTACGACGCGACGGAGACGTATCGCCGGGATCAGTGAAAAGATCCTGCTTGAGAAACCGTCGGGTCATTTTTCTTTCTCTCTCTCTCTCGTAATTTAAAAACTAATAGGAAATGTTAACGCCAGACATCGACGACTCCCATTCTCCACTTCATTGTCCTACTTATAAAAATTTACTTGTTAGAACATCCATTTTTCACTCCATAACTAAACTCACAAGCAATGACCAATTTTGAACTCAAATGACACCGAACTTAGCCTTTCAACATTCCTAACAACTTTCAAATATTCCTAACTATAATTTACTGACGGATGATCATAAATTCTTGAATTTTCATATGTCGAGTTTCTGCCAGGTTTTCGGGGTTGCGATCCCAGTGCGCGTGGGTGGACGGCGCGTTAAATGTAAATTCTAATTGCACGATGAAATGGAACAGGCGTTATTACACTGCCGGTTATTGCCTCGAACAATCGTCGGGCAAAGGAACGCATCCCTAATGGCAAGAAAAAGTCGCACGAGGAAATTCTTCGCGCAATATGTATCGAACTTTAGTGCCGTCATTAAATTAAACACCGTTATCCAATGGAATTACGTTCGTTACGTCACGAGAGCCGAGAAGCAACGATTACACCGCCTCGCATGGTTCGCCGTGCAACGACGGCAAGGGACGCGTTTCATACCACACGATCCCATCCTCTTGGGAAAGATTTAGTGTTGCCCGGTGAAGCGTTGAATCAAATCGCCTCGAATACCTTTTTAATACTTATGCTCGCGGATCACGCTTCCGCGTCGTTCTGATTGCAGTGCATGTTGCCGCGCTTCTTCTGCCAACCTACATTAAGCTAGCCGATCATAGTCGATGCGAAATTGAGTTTAACTGTGACGGCCACTGGTGACTGGCGGCGAAATTAGGTTCTCGACGTGTGGAAACATGACAACATGGTCTCTGCAAATTTCTGATGTCTTTAAACCCTTGCTGTACCATTTTCTTTACAGTTACATTGATTAGAACGTCTTTATCCTCAAAAATGTCGTAGAATGGAAAAGAAAATTTATAGTTTTTGTATGGCTACATTTATTTGAATGCTTAAATATTAATTACACGAAATTAGGATCTCGACGTGTGGGAACATGGGAACATGGGAACATGGTCTCCGCAAATTTCTGATGTCTTTAAACCCTTGCTGTACCATTTTCTTTACAGTTACAGTAATTAGAACGTCTTTATCCCCAAAAATGTCGTAGAAGGGAAAAGAAAATTTATAATTTTTGTATGGCTACATTTATTTGAATGCTTAAATATTAATTACACGAAATTAGGTTCTCTACATGTGGAAACATGAGAACATGGTCTCTGCAAATTTCTGATGTCTTTAAACCCTTGCTGTATCATTTTCTTTGCAGTTACAGTGATTAAAACGTCTTTATCCCCAACAATGTCGTAGAAAGGAAAAGAAAGTTTATATTTTTAGTATGGCTACATTTATTTGAATGCTATAAATATTAATTACAAACGCGTAACATTCATATTTGTTAAACTTTGTTAAAATCTTCATGACGAGACCAGTTGGTCCATTTGTTGGTCCCCAATGTCCAATAACAAAATTTTAAGTCAATGTTCTACAGTTTCGTTCTACCGTCATCGGTGATCGGCAGCCTAGAACATAACGACGATTTATTACGTTAGACAAGAATGTAAAATTCGGAATGCGGTTGCCGACGAGTTTCGTAATCGCGTTAATCACGGAAATCTGATTCCAGGATGTTTACAATCTGAGGAATGTTAATTTCAACATTTCCCTGGGCTTGTTCAGTGACACATATACCGGCTTCTCCATGCGTTGAAAAAATGTAGACGGCGTTCCCTTCCTAGAGATGTTCTGCGTCGTTGCGCCGTAATGAAAGTGCAGAGAAGATGCATCGACGGAAAATCAAATTAGCCCGCGATTTTATGTAATTCCGTGTGTAGCCGGACGATCGACTCGGCGAATTTCTTTTCGCAGTTTCTAATGTTCCGTATCTCTCGAGGATCTTTCGGGTCAACGAGCAACAGACAATTCTCGGCGAAAATTCTGATTGTTACATTATTATATGTTTCGTAACTCGGATTTTCGAACGGCCGATTCGTTGCGCGAACGAAACCGAGGTGAATGCATCGACTTTATTACGCTTTCGAAAAATCTACGTGTCACGGCTGTTTTCGAACGCGCTTCCGCAATAGAAGACCGCGAATGCAAACTAGAGAAACGACAGGTACAACTCAACAACGTAATGAGTAACATTAGAAAGAAGATACCATTGAAATATTGGTTGTCCGCGGTCATAAATTCCCGGCATAAATCACGGACGCTCTTTCAAGATTCTTCTCTACTTTACAGACTTTATTTACTCCTCGATGAAGCTGTTACTAACGGTGTTCGACGACAATCGGTATTGAACGGTTGAATAGCGCCGGTCACCGGTGACCCTCGCGGCCTTCGACGTGTTAATGAAGACCGCCGACTTTTACGGTGAAAACGACGATAATCGCGCGTGTATACAAGAAGAAATCGGCATGAACGCATTGAATACAAACTGGTCGGGATGAAGTGAGTCGTTAATTCTCTGCCGCGAGAGACCACCGAGACCACCGAGATCAGCGGACCCCCTTTAAACAAAGAAGTCGAGATTCTTCTGGACATGAACAGGAGCAAATTGGAGAAAGTTCGGCGAGCATTGAAGCTTCACCTTGAGGTCGGTCGTTTTACGAGCTCCTGAGAGCCGAGACGTCTCGTTCTTTGGTGAGGTCAGGTTCGTGTCCTCGTCCGTCTGTCTCCCTGTCTGTCTGTCCGTCTGTCTATCTGTCTTCTCCGTGGAACCCTCGTTCCACATTCGGCAACGGCACCGCCATTTCCATACAACGTGGCAGAAAAAGAGCAGCAGCGAAAGAAGTTGCGAGGGGAATACGAAATTTCTCTGGCTACTGGTTTTTAAATCGACTTGACCAGGGGGTCCGGTGTCTGCAAGAAGAGGATGGCTCGGGAGATGCATTCTTTTCAGTCGATCAGTTGCGGACTGTCTTTGAACTTATGTCTTTTGGACTCGCAATATCCTTGCGACTTTTTCCGAAACACGCGGTGGAACAAGCCATGCGAAGCTGTTCAAATAAAATTAGGTTAATGACAATTGTTAAAACGTGTAATCATTATTACGCGACACTAAACGGAACGGACTTTCCACTCTGGCCAGCGCAAGACAAAAATATTCCTTTCTTCAGTAGCTTTCTACAACTTTATTATCAGCCCATTCAGAACATTGAAGATTATCTACATTTGTCAGTACACTATTTGTCCAAGAAATTGGACAAAACATGTATTCTTTGATGTCTTTCTAGAAAATACATGTTTTCTTTGATGTCTTTCTGGAAAATACATGTTTTCTTTGATGTCTTTCTGGAAAATACATGTTTTCTTTGATGTCTTTCT
>CM052204.1:7285296-7311679 GCA_028455805.1 Lasioglossum figueresi
AACTTGACTAAACATCGTCGAACTTGACTAAACATCGTCGAACTTGATCCAAACTTCGTTGAATTTCATTCGAATTTGATCCAAACTTGATTTAAAGTATGCCAGGCCATATTAGAACAATTTCAAACCTGACAGACACTGTAGCCAACCTAGATTGTATTAAAAATCATTGTTTTAACACGTTGAATCGATTGTGTTTATATCGACCTATGCCCGTTTTGAAGAAGTTGTGAGGATGCTGGAAAAGGATTTGTTGGATGGCGGTTTCTGCAACGCAACCGTGGACAGTTTGGTTGTTAGGCCACCGTGTCGCAAGAGCGGAATTACTCGCAGGCGTCTCTTGGGCACGCATTGCCGGCTCATTACTACATTTCTTTCCTGCGGACCTCGTGGTGGAGAACGTGTGCGGCCACGGAATCCGATTGAGCAATGTCGTGAATTGCTCTAGGGACGCGCTTCGAGTCGCGTTTCGAATCACGTGGACGCACACGTGCTCCCGTCCTCCTCCTCGGCGACCGAGGATTTATTAATTTCCGATAATCTTCGCGCTCCCCTGCCACGGTATTTCACGGCTGTCTGGGAAAGTGAGAGCACCGAGCATTCTTCACGGACTGATAGCAATGTCTCAATATATTTATAAGACGTGTGCACTTGCAAATTTATCTCCATTTTGACGAAACTTTTTTTTATGAAACTTTCACCAACATATTCGTCACGCTGTCCTGATTGAAATGAGGCCAAACACGACACAGCTTAGTTCGTGTTTGTTTGTTTAAACGATCGCGAATAGCACTGGCAAATATGCTCCGAAGTATGTCATGTTTGTACTCGTTTTAATCTGGAAAATGTAACGACCACGTTGGGTAAACGCGTTTAATAAAATAATAATTAATACTCGAAATTCGCATGGAGATCATAGGTTGTAGAAGTCCAGCAATTAGTATTAACATTTTGGAGATCGGTTTCGCTGATGCAATAATGGTTTCCGTTGCGTGATAGTCCGACGGAATCGTTTGTTTATGTAAGAGGCTCTCTCGGAATGCAAAATTAGGAAGTTGTTTGTAGTTGGTTTTTGACGTGTGTTTCGAGGAGTGTAATTCGAGTCATTAATTCGGGTAGCGATGGAAGAACGGCGTAGAGGCAATTACTGTTCATTATGTATGTGTTCACATTGTAGTGGAAAATTCATTAGCATCGGCCTGTTACAGAAGTCGCATTTTTTAACATTTATAATTGTACGCGCGCATTCTTAGACGGTAGCCGTTGCACGAACACATGAATAATAAACTCGCGATTATCCTGGCGGAGTTTGTGCTCTGGAGCAAACGGGCGAAAATCGAATGGTTTATAAAATGTATAATTAATGACCAACAGGAGAACAATGTCAACAGGTACCGTGTCAGTTTCTGTATTCACACCTACAGAACACACGAACGCGTTGCACACGTATGTAGATCGGCTATCATCGCGAGACCTGTTTCAGCACGACCGTATCGATACGTGTCGCTGCCCGGTAAGATTAATTCGAGTCTCCTCTCTGTCAGCACATGTGGTCCCACACGAAAGCAGCATCTGCTCGCGAAGGAATTTTAAACGATCGTAGACGACTGTTTTACCTCTCGTCGAGGCAGAGTCACGTCCATTCAGCCCGCGAGTGTCGCAACCTTAGCGAGCAGCGAGGCTCACTTATGAAATCACTGTTGAAATCTGCTCTTTCCCGCGCGATCCCCAGATAAGATTCATTCACGACCCCCGGGTGTACATCGTTGTGATTAATGTTTCCTTAATCACTGAAAGGAAAGCGGCTTTTTTCGGACGATATGCCGCGATGATCTAATCCCCAGATCTGCCGCGAAAAAATCTCGATGACGCATGGCGCTTCTTCGAAAACGAACAATGAAAGGCGCTGCGTAATATTTGCTTGTCGAGTAGCCAGATAGTCAACCAGGCAAATGGTCAAGTAGTAAATTGATGACATAAACCCCCCAAATTTCACCTAAACTATTTTTCCATCGCCCTAGGATCCTAATTCTTCCATGGAATCGACAAGAACAGACATTTCGCATCGAAAAAGAGACTATTTCGGCGCGATCTCGGCAGTTTTATCGCAATTTCACGAACCGCCAGCAATTGGCATGATTTTCACGGGGATTATGGTTTCATTTTACGTTATATAACGCCGTGGCTAGTTATTCGTTCCTCGTAAAAGGGGATTAACGAGACCCGGTGGTCGGTGACGAGGAAAACAGAGAAAATAACTAAAATAAATCGACTCTCGATGAGCTGGCACCGGAGCTAGACGTTCCACGAGGCGTCTGGTAATTATTGTATCACGAAACAAAGTGTAATTAAGCTCGGCCGATGACGCTGCATAATTGCATTATATAATGGAACAGAGAAAAATCGCGTTCGAGAAACACCGGCTTGCCTTGGCCAGGTTTTTGCCTTGTCGGATGATGATAGCATGGAAAAAATCGTTACATTGCGAAATCGGAGTATAGTAATCAATCTAATGAGGAAACGGCCGGGGAATTATGCGTGTAACAATTTTCCCGTAGCACGTGGATTGTGAAAGGTGCTATTAAAGATTACATTCGATGACACTGTCACTATTTTAGATGTTTTATTGACTGATTAAAAAATGGCACTTCTGCATTTTTCGTGTGATTGTACAAGAAAAATGCAACTATGACATTTTTATTTTTCTCTCATTTGTTCACGAAAAGCAGTAAATGTCCCTAACAGGACATAAAAGAATATAAAAATTTCAACATTGACTATGTCCACAAAAAATGGAACAAACGTCCCTCGCATATTGTATACAGATGAATCAGACGATTGAATTATAAAAATTCTGTGAAATGATTAATTCTATGAAATGATTAATTCTATGAAATGATTAATTCTATGAAATGATTAATTCTATGAAATTGATGCAGTCTAGAATCCAAGAGCAGTGACCAGTGGCATACACGTAAATGGTAACTGATCCGTCTGCATCGTCCGACACAAGAGAACGATAAGGCAGATTGAGTTATGGGAAACGATCCTCTCGTTTTTATCGTGCCTTTCGTCTTCCAAGTGTCGCCGTTCCAGTATATCCAGTTACTCGTCGCAGAATCTGGCCATTACTGTTAACAAGTTAACACTTGCGGCGCTAACACCGAGATCTGACACTTGAAACTTTGAAAACTATGAAAACTATGAAAACTATGAAAACTGAACATTCTTAAATATTTTTTCCACCAAAAGATGCCATTTGCTATTCATTTGTGACTGGCACCTTTCTTTATTTTTCCAATAAGAATTCAAAATTGTTGATCATTCTTCTTTGATTATAAAATATACTTAGCATTTTGTATTTTACCATAGTAAACATTTTTTATTTTTCAGGAATAGAGAGGAGAGGCCATCCAGAATGGTTCTAACCGTGACAGAGGATACGCCTGCGGACATGCTGGCCGGAAGTATGGAGCTTCTGGTCCAGTTGCCTCGTGAACATCATCAACAAACTCAGAGGGTCACAGTACAAAGAAGGTAAATCTTTTTCAATATAAAATTTGGTATGTTTTTAATAATTTTTTAATGAAATTACTGTCACCGCATGCGTGACGTTTTCCTGATTAAAATGAGTACAAACACGACCCACTTCGGAGCACATTTGCCTGTGTAATCCACGATTGCAAAAGAACCATTGGTTAATCCGCATAATTGATGTTGAGGAAATCAGTTCCAAACGATGTCGTGTGGGTACTCATTTTAATCAGAAAAACGTCACGAACATGTCGGTGAAAGTATCTTTAAAAATCATTAGAAAATAATTATTCATCGTTGAATCAGTATTGTCTCATGGATACCGCCGCCAGCGACACTTAATTCTACTCGCTATCCTTTGTATCATTAGCGCTGACATTATTGACGGACGTGTTTCACAAAGTTTACATTTGGTCTCCCATCGTTAACAGTTATTAGTTAAGTGGTTCAACTCGAAAGCGTGAATTTGTGTCGAACGATATTATTGTTCGGGACGTAATTGAACGCATCTGGCGAGAAGAAGCTTCTCTTGTCAGGTGTTCTAATTTACGAGTTTCTACTCGAGAGGGCACGGATCGGTTCCGAAGAACCTGTCTTCACGGTTACGCAATTTTCACACGTTCTCTCCCACGAAGAAAGGACTCGGAAGACGCACGGTCACAAAGAGATCGTCTAACGGTACTGTTTTTTAAATAAAATCGATTTGTTGCGCGAGAACCATTCCGGCACAAAACGATACTATAATACAAAGCATTCTAACAGAATTCACAATTTCTTTACTGTTTATCTCATTCCATTAAATCGCTCAAAATGTTTACGACACTTTCAAACAATATTTATCAGCAATTCTATAAATACTTGATTCATTTAAAATTCCTGTCGATCCAGCCTGGAATGCGGAAAAATAAATAAGCCGCTTCTAGTAAGCAGTTGGTTGTTAATCCGGAATTACGGTGACTTCTTTTTCTGGGTCAGTGTTCATTCCTTTTTCTAGTTAAATTAAGCGGACCTTGGTGTCTGATGATAGGTTACAGATTTGCTAGATTAGATCTTGCTCCAGAGAAGCTCTGCTAAAGACTGTTACGCGTAATTCCACGTGAAATATGTTACCATATAATGTTCAGTTCCATGTAATTGCGTGTACACTTATAGACACGGTCATAAACAGATTGCGAATCTTGCTGATGCTAATTTCTCTTTTGCCAAACAAGAATATGTGGAATTTAATAGTTTCTAAGACTGGCTGTGGAATCTTGTACGCAACTTTTTTCAGAAAATTGTTAGAATATCTAAAAATAATTGTCTAAATTGCGGAAGTATTTTATCGAATGTAGTCCAATGGTTGTAGTTAATACCGAACATTTACATTAGCATTATTATTAATAATTTTTCGAAGATACCTTCACCGACATATTCGTCACATTTTTCTGATTAAAATGAGTACCCACACGACATACTTTCGATCCTATTTACTCGTTTAACCCACGATACAGTAGAACGTCGATTATGCGAAGTAACCAATGGTGCGACTGCAATCGTGGACTGCACAGTCAAATATGCTCCGAAATGGGTCGTCTTGGTACTCATTTTAATCTGGAAAACACCAGGAATATGCTGGTGTAACACTTTCATAAGGATATCATTGAAAATAAATAAATATTTAGATAAATTTTTCGCACGCGCATCTCTTTCATATGTATCGAATCTTACAGTTATCAGTGTGATATCATAAATGTCAACGTTTAAAATACAGTCGCAAGGAAAGTAACGGTGTTCCGAGCAACAAGATTCCCATTCAGAATTTTCTATCGCACAGTAGCGAATCATCCTCGGTGCTTTCTAACGACACCAACAGCCAAGGAGAAATTTAGCCGAGATCAGTTTTTCCCTGGTCTCCTCGGTCGCTCGGACGTTTTTCTATCGGACGACGTTGCTCCTCGCGCTTTCCAGAAATTCGGGTCGCTGTGGTTTGCCGTTTTACACCGTCTTCAGGTGAAAACCACGTGTCCCGCGGGTCCGCGTCGCAAAAGTCATGACTGTCATAACTAATGACGCGTTCACCGGCGCGAGAAATGCTCCGCTTGAAGGAAAGTTGACATTGAATTGCTGCGAGGAGAAATGTTTGTTTGTGATCCGTCGGGAGATTGTCATTTCGCCGAGGTCGCTCGATAAAGTCACTTTCCAGGGGCTGCGTCACATAACCAACACTTAGACAAAACAAATATCATTTTTTGAAATGATTCTCCACAAAGTGCTGCAGGGCTTCATTCAAACAATGTGTTCGTATTTAAAACAATTTATAAAGTCTTCTTATAAAGACATTTTTTACTAAAAATTGAGGAGTCAGATGACGAAATTAATTTTATAACAGTTTTGGTAAAATGATCATGATCATTTTGAATCTCTGTCGACAGTACGCCGATGATGGACCTTCTCGTGCAGATAGCAACAGCTCACAAATTGACGGCATCCAGTTATACTTTGCAAGCTATAGGAGAGCGTGGCATGGTTCTACCTCATCAACCGAATACACCTATTGGCGCACTGGATGCACTTCAGGTAAATAATACAGACTCCACGGGGTACAGAATAGGATTATAAAATGGAAAAAATTCGAAAAAAATAACTGAAATGTGCTGTTTGCTTCCTGGGCGTGTAAATTGCGATATTAGTTGAAAAACACAGGGATCGTTCGTTTCTGTAGCTGTCCTAAGAACAGTCGTTACTTCTCCACTTTTTTATCTTGAGAAAATGAAGGCCTGTTCTTGAGGAAGTGCCTTAGGCTTCCCAGAACCGTGTGATCCTCGAACGCATTAAGTCCCTTCCGCAGAAATCCTCAAATCTCTACCTTGTTATTTCGCTAACTTGCGGCGGCGAAGAAAGACAAGGTGGTAGCATTAACGTTCGTGAAACAGTGTTCGTGTGGATCTTAAATAATATCCTTCTTAGTATATCGAAAAAGACAAGTACAATGTTTGTTAATCAAGTTTGCTACCAAATGGTACCCAAAGACAAATAAAAGAATAGCATGTTAATCAGGTTTGACGATGCTTGATGTTGCAGGTAAAATTGCTACCAAAACAGGGAACCTTCGTACCCCGGAAGACGAAGCAGGCTAATCAACCGTTCGAAACGACTTTCAGGTTGCAGGTAAAAAGAGAATCACTATTTTATCTACCTCGCAGTAAGAGCACCGATAAAACCGTGATCACGTCATTGTTTTATTTCCGACAATCTATCCATGACACTATCAATCCGTTAGCGATTTGGATGATTGTTGAATATTTGTACAATTGTTGCAGGTGCATCTACCACGGAATCAACTATACGTGTCGAGAGTAAGTCCAAAAATGAATCTGGGCGAAATTTTGGACGAAGTCTGTCGTGAGAAAAATTTGGATAGGAGCAAATACGAGCTTCGTCATCCAGGTAAAATTGCTACATTTTCAATTTTAGATCATTCACTGTGGCTAGAGAAATTAGTTTGATTTTTCAGACTACCTACCCTTCGAATAATATTTATTAAGAAACTAAAACTTTGAGTGCATTATCTAATAATGATCTCGTCTGGAGAAAGTGAATTTTGTTTGTTTGGAATATGAGCATTCAAGTTTCACTTATAAATAAATGAAAAGTTGAAAGTGTACCAAGGAGATCCTGTTTTTCGGCTCGTTCTAAACAATCTGCGTCTCGGCGATAAGATTTTTTATTTTTCGGAAAATATCAGCGAGATTAGGTGCGCTCGGACCTGTTATAGAGCGAAAAATTTACGAACTGGTCAGTGCTACCGGTTTAAATATCAAACGCGAGCAAATCTGTCTATGTCTCCAAGCATAAGATTGTAGACTATCATGCTCTCAAGTAATAGATTCCAGCCAATAAAATCGAGCACAATTATCAGATGATTTTTCCTCGCTTCCTAGAGTGATAATACGCCTTTGCTTTCACCGAGAGCTGTTTGCTAACGTCTTAATTACTTGGCGCCATCTATCATTAATTACTGTTACAGATGTCTACATTTGTCTTAGTCATGTACACAGTACCTGTTTATTGTTAGTAACACGTTGCCTTCCGGTGATTATTTAATACTCTTTTCGACATCAATAATTGATAGCTTAATTTGCAGTTATTCAATCAGTTTTCCATAGAAATAACAAGATTAATTGGTAATTTGAAGATTTATATTGAATGTGATGTAATAATAAAATTTGTAAGTAATTGATTAATTTAACTGCTTCAGTCTAACAAAGTTGTTTTGTATTTTGTTAATAATTCAGCACGAATATTTCCAGGCAGAGGGTGTGACGTCCGCCATTTTGGATTTCCATTCAGTAATTTACATGCGGAATTGCTTGAAATATTCTGTCTCCTCTCTGAAGCGGTTTCTTGTTTATTTCCTCGAGACCTGTTTGGCAAGCATCGACGAATAAAATAAAATTATGCCGGTCCTTCGCTATTAACTTATCGGCGAAAACAGTTTCACGGTTTCTGATAAACTCTCGCCAACGATGAAAAACACACGCTCCTCGATCCGTCGACATATAGATAGCATATTAATGAACTGTGATTCATTCGAGTGATCGTGAATCGCCTGTTACAGTACTTGTTCGCTCGTAAAAGGGATCGAATCGATGGGCATGTTTTAAATCGGAAAGCTTCGCAATTCTTGACGCCATTATGGCCCGGATCACAGGATTCAGTAATATCTTTCTGTGGTCGTTCCAGACACAACTGGTCCCAGAATGTGGAAAACATCTTTCAACAATGGGCTTCTAATGATAGAGAGTTCATATCTTTTTATTACATTTTTTAAATTAAGTAATTCACCATAGAAAATGTCTGCAAATAATAGTATTTGAAAATCATTTTTTTCATTAAACGAGGAACATGTTTCATTAAAAGAAAACAAATACAGTAATGGTATCAGGTTCGAAAAGTCAGTGGCTTCGCGGCTCGTTTTGTGCGGAACAATATGGCTTCCGAAGCCGTTCAGACAGTGCATATAAATATAGATATACATATATGCACACAACATGTACATAACAGGCCTTCGCAATCCGATTTCCCTGAAATTCTGCATTCCCGTCGACCGTGCGCGTATGAAAGTCTTCTTATGAGAGTCTTCATCGTGTGACACGATCCAGATTTCAGCTAATCGCAAGAAAAAGTAGAATGCAACAAAGTAGATCAATCGCTAGCCACCTTACAGCCACTATTGATTATCTAACTTCTACTTTCGGGATTTATAAAAATATATCTGTTAATACTTCAGGTATACCTAGAAATCTGCATAAATTCATAGAATCCGCAGTCCAGGTATGATATAACATTAAGTAGCAGCCAATATGCAAACTCTTAACGTCTGGAAAACGAAGTCTCAGTTTCCAAAGTGTTTCAGGTCTTTCAGGTTTCACTGTGCATCAGGCATATGCTACTTCTAGCACACCCAGTATACGCCGAGTCCTTACGTGTGCTGGTGCACGAGATATTTCAGTTAGCTAGTTACACCAGCCAGTTGTGTTAAGATCGCTATCGCAAGGTTGCCGCGGCCGGCTCTTCCACTTGTTACACCTAGTCGTTAACCGTGCACGGTCTCTGTTCGCATGCTCAGCGTTGCTATTCCCTTCTAGGATGAGCTCGCACCATCGGCCAATCCCGATTCCACGGGAATTTCTCTGCTGGCCGCTTTAATTAATTCCTAAGAACCCTTCTCCGAAGGTGTCCTAATTAACTTCGATCTCCTACTCAGTTATCGCACTTTTATTTTGGATTACAGCATAGGTCGACGACCATAGCTCCCTTTCTAATCCTTAGTACTTGGTATACTTGCTAAAACTCAAGCTACTTAGAGCACACCGCAACCAGGGATTTTCAAAATTGCTTATACCACTAATAATAATATTTATTGTGCAAATTTACATTTCATTTTGAGTATAAGTGTCCTGTGTGATTCCATATAACCAAGTGCACTAGTCAAACAAATTCTTTTTGATGTTCTACTAACATCTACATATCATTGTCTCTTTCCAGCCAACCTGGACACCCTGGACCTCTCGCTGTCTCTGCAAGACTACCACCTCCAGGAGGTCACGTTGTACGCCAAACAAGGAGGAACATTAGGTTCAGCTCTCAGCACGCAGGACATAATGGTTTTGCACAGGCAGGAGGAGCGGAGGAGGCAGCAGGCTAAGCAAGGTGTCTTCGGGTTTGTGTTCAAGAAGTCAAAGGAGTGTTCTTTGAGCACAGACAGTTTAGGTGGTCGAAGCGCATCGCCAGCTAGAAGCGACGAGACTGGGAGAAGCACTAGTCCTCTTCAACCGCCTGCTAGGCCGCTGAGGAAACGGAGACCTGCTCCGAAACCGCCTGTTCAGGCTCAGCCGGAAGTAAGTAAAGACTGGAGCTCTTATCTTAGCAGAGAGCAGTTTTACAGAGGCAGAGTTTCAGTATTTTATAATTGGAGAATCTATTTATGAGCTACTAATTAGACAGCAGAGATCTCTATGCAAAATAAAATTGTTCTATCTGAAACAGGGTTCCGAGGAGAATGCAGGAGACTCCTGCAAGGACAAGGTAGTCATAAGTCACAGCCGTAACAGCAGCGACAGTTCTGGGTACCACGAGGCGTCTGTGTTGAGCGACAACCCGGATTCTGCTGGGAGACTCCCAGAAACCCTTCCCAGAAGAGGCAGGCTGCCTTCAGAAACACCGAGGAAGCTAGCCCAGACCTCACAGTCTAGTAAGAGCCTCAGCAATCTGGCTAGCGTGCCTGGTACGCTTTCCCGGGGAATTAGCAGCACCTCGTTGAGTTCTACAGGTAGAATTCCTTGTGTAGTATTGTCCCAGACCCCCAAGGTCTCTCCTCATTAATTGTTGACGATGCAACGATCGCAATGACGTATTGGAAGTCTATCTTAAGTACAGGCGTTGCAGTAATGGTACCCATTTTGATTACACAAATTTAATATTAGGGAATTTCTGTTCATTTCGTGTTCCTTAGTTAGTTGAGTATTGAATCGTGTTCCTTAGTTAGATATTAGAGGGTTAAGAACTGTACTAGATCATCTATACTAACAGATACTGTGTCGTTTGATTTTTTTCGTAACTTATTCAATGTACTCATTGTTGTTAATGTTTCCACTGTTTTTCCCAACCCCTGTATCTATTGAATTACTTGTCACTCAATTTTGTAGATGTTCTTGCCATCCAATTGATTGTGTACATTGATCATCTCCTCTTCGACAGGTCTGCGAAAGAAAAGAGCAGCACCCCTTCCTCCAGGAGCCAGACCGCTGTCATCAGCAATCTCCACCCAAGCACTGGAGCGCATTGTAGACTCTGAGGAGTCCCTCACCTCAGACATGGATCCTTCTAAACCCCCATCAGATATCGGCGCTCCGTCCAAGGCGAATTCTGATATAGAAGAACGTCCAAAAGCTAGCTCAGACATCGGAGTGACCACCGTGGGTGCGAAGATCGACTTCGCCAAGCCGAAGTCTCTGGACGTAGACTCGAAGCCTGGGAAAAAGGACGTCGAACCGCGTCACAGATCCGGATCCATAAACGTTAAGTTGCCCAGTGACGAGGGGAAGACTGTACCTGTAGAAGACACTCCCGTAGACGTTAGAGTACCCCGTAAAAGAGGTAAGCTAGTGCGTAGTTACGGTAGCATAGAGGACAGCACGCCTTCCTACAGCTTTGTATCGAGAAATAGTTTTGAGCAAATGATAGAGGAAGGGGAAGGAACGGGAATGATCAGAAGGCAACGGAGCCTATTTGGCCCTGAAAAGTTGAAACTGCATTCTAAGATCGAGGAGTACAGGTACGGTTTAACTAAACATGACGAGTCGTTTGAAACCTTTGGTAACCGGTTGCTGAAATCGACGTCCAGGTCTCTGGATCTGGAGAGCAACGATTCCAAATCGCGTTCTAAGGTGCAGAAGTCTCAGAGCTTCGCTTGCGCAAGTACCTCAAGGATCAAGGAGTCACTTAAAAGCGTTATCCTTCGCGAGAGTTCTAAGTCCTCGAGCCAGGACTCGTTTAGGGCCCACAGTAGGTTGATCAAAATGCAAACGATGCTGGACCTGGACAATATATCAACAGATGTAGAAAATATGCCCGAGCACGGTGTGCTAGAGAATAGATTCACTCCTGCAAAGCTGCACTCTGGCAACTACATCTGTGACGATAGTCGTCAAGCCAAGGCATTGAAGCACAGCTTGAGCTTCCAGAACTGCATCAAACTGAAGGACACGAAAATAGTGAGCACCTTCGAGAAACCAAATTCGTTGAACCGCAGCTTCTGCGTCAGAAATGGTAGATCGGACTCGGTAGAGAATGGACAGCCTAAGTTAGGTAATGTGAGCACTACGAAGTGTCACAATGGCTCCATTTTCTCTAGTCTCAACATGGACTCCTTCGAGGACCCCCTAGACAGCCATAGGTCCAACCCTTCAGCTCCTCCTCTTAGCAACTTGCAGATTTTTGCAATTTCTACTAAACCCTTGGATATTCCAGTGATCACCGTGGATTCGATTCCCAGTAATGTTGATAAATTGCCATCCCTTCCTATTATTCAACACAGCGAGTGCAGGTTAGATTCAGAAAAGAAGCTGAGCATCTTAGAACCTCCTCCGCCAGGTCTAGTTAGCAGAGAGGAGTCCACAGAGAGTTGGAACAGATTCTTGGTCCAGCTGAATTCCATTTTGGAAAGTCGGGTTGGCGAGTTTGTGTAGACGGACACAAATTTTTCTTATTATGTTTCCGTTCCATCCCCTGCTAAGACACTGCGTTACGAAACATTACTCTGCGTTATGAAACGTTTTCATATAAGTAGATAGTCGAGCAGAAATATACCGCTATCACCCAAAGCTAAATTGGATTCTTGCATGCTCTTAAAAAATTGCACTCAATTGCACGACCAAAATTCTCTTTCTTTTTTATTTTGACAAAATGCTTCACCAAACATCTGCTTGCTAATTTCACTTATAGGTGACGGTTTCTCTTTTTCTTTTTTCCTCCGAGTACAGTTGGAGTACCCGCTCCACTTCCCAAGCCTAGAAAAACCTCTGCCAACAGTAATACATCGGTGAGGCCACAAGTATTGAAACGCACGCTAGCACCACCTTCCTCGTCGCGTAGAACGCTAAACGCGAGCAGTACAGTGGACCATTTGGCTCCTACATCGTTCAACAGCGAGGCCACTGGCAGTGACGCGAGTTCGAACGTTCTCCCTGAGACGTCTGCTAGCAGCAACAGCGTTAACTCTAGCAGAAGAAGCTCAGCCACGTCTGATCAGACAGTTGAAAAACTGGAAGTTACCTCTGCTTGCTCTGTCAGTGACGATGAGGTGTTCTTTACCCCTAGAGCTGATCAGAGTCAACCAATCTTTGATTATAATTCGATAACATTAGAAGAGAAGCATGAGGAGGAGGGTGCAATGACCAAGATGTCTAAGAAGAAGCAAAATAGCATTGCTGAGACATCATCTTTGGATTGCAGCTCGATAACATCAGAAGAGAAGGATGAGGAAGATGATGCAATAACCAGAATGCCATCGAAGCAGCAAACCAAACAAAGTCCCTCGACACCCAAGAAGGCTGGCCAAGAAAAGAAACTGTGCGCAGTGATTTCAACCATGCCCAAGTGCAAACACCTCGACGACCTGACAGAGAGCGAAGGAAGCTTGTTGTTCAAGAAAAGACGTGCTGAGATGAAAGCAAACGTTCATAGTATGGGCAGTGAGAATGGGGAAGGTACGAGAAGACCAAGGATTCCTAGAACAGCGTCGAAGTTGAACGATTTCGAGACCAATCCTTTAGAAAAGCAAAAGAGGCATTTCACGTCGCACGCAGAGGACTTCACGTTCGCTTTGAATCTGAATGTGACGTCTAACCTTGGGAATTTCGCTCAGCATTCAGAGGACGAGGACGCTGGTCTCCAGAGTGAGGGTGGAGGAATATCAAGTTGCGGATTGGGTGCACCAGGTGCATGTTGTATATCACTAACAGGGTGGTGTTGGACGTACACTTTGCTCTCTTGAAATTTCTCTAAGAGTCATTCCAAACATTATAGTTTAAAATTTTCTAAGATTTCAGGATGTTTAGAATGAATTCAACTAGCGTATTCTTCGAATTTTTTGGTGTTTTGAAGATAAGTTGTATAAAATACTTTCATGTAGTTTTTAGTTGTACAAGGTCTATTAATCAGGGTGAATCGATTGAACTTGAAAACTAAACCAAAACCTTAGGTTCTTTACTTTTCTCACTTACTTTACTTGCGATTTTTGGGCTAGTTACACAAGAATCTCTCCTTAAAACGTACACCTAATCGAACACTATCTTTTTTTCATTTCTATAGTAATGAATACTCAAATTTCTATTGCATTTTCATAAACAGATGTCAACCTCTCAGAGACTGACGTCTTACTGCAGAAGGTATCGGACACATTGTCCAACTCTCTACCAGTTCCAAGCTCCAACCAAGTACCTGCCAAGAGGTTCGTTGCTCCTGTCGAGACCAAGTCAAAGCCAGCAGATATTCCCAAAGAAATAACTCCCTCTAAGAAGACCTTGATCAAAGAGGACACGAAGCAACAGAATAACGATTTCACAAATTGTACAATAGTGAACACCAGCACACCAAACCAGACAGTCGGTTCACAGCAGGACACATCAGACTATGTATCAGCAGCTGACGAGGATTTGTCCATCGCAGATTGGGAGTACCAGCTTCCAGCACCACCTAGTGCCTTCAGAGATTCTAATTCGCCAGTGTTTGAGAACTATGATGAAGTCATTTCGTCGCCTGAATCGTTTAGGGATTCAGAATTGAAGGACCATGTTGACCTCTTGGAGAGAAATCAGAGAACCGATTCGAACCAGCCAGCATCGAAGAGCAAAGATAGTTTCGAAGAAGTCAAAAAGGATGTGAAGCGAGAGAAACATTCTACGCAGTTGAAATCAGTGGACTCTAACTTGAAGAAAGTGATGATCTCCGAGCTGGAGAACAAGATAGGTACGTTGCCCCAGAATCCCAAGGACTTTGACTCGAAGAAGACTACAGATAGCTCATCTACACCCAAGATAGCTCCTATAGACAATACACTGTCAAATTTTACTATCACCACCTATACTAGGCAGAAAAGTTTGAATATATTTGAGGAGGTGGAGAAACAGTCTCAGAAGAAGGATGAGAGGTTCATCAAGTCCTTTGCAACCCTTTCCAGGAACAAAAACGACAACGATGAGGTGGATGATAAAGCTGTAAAGGACGTTGGTGTTGGTACCTTGCAGAGGAAGATGAAGCTGGAGGACACCGGTGATAGAAAGCTGGAACCAAAGACAAATACTGAGACTCTGCACAGGTGGCAGTCTGGTAACGAGAAAAGCAATATACAGAGGTCCAAGAGCTATGTGTCTGTGTGCGATAAGATCAAGTTCCAAGAGACCATGGAAGAGGATGAGGATGAAGATGTCAGAAATAGTAAAAATGTAAAGATGAACGATGTTGGGCTGAAGAAGGCCACGAGCATTAATAATCTAAGTGCACCCAAGGGCAACGAGAAGTTCTCACAGTGGAGGGACAACATCCTGAAGCGGCAAGAGGAACCTACCAAAGAGAAGCAACTGCAGTCTTTACAGGTACATGAATATCAAGTCCTTGGTAAGATGAACAATCCTTCTAACATTGAGCTGGTTTTTTTCAGGTACTGAAAAGCATTTTGCCGCAGTTGAAGACTGTTCAACAGGCGGAGGAAAATGTGCCCAAAGAATCTGATGATGTAGTATTACCTGAGAAAGCAAGGTGAGTTGGCGACTCTTGAAAAAGATGAGTCTTTAGGTTAGTTAACTGTTAGTACAATGTCTTGATGCAAAATAAATTTGTTTCAGACCCGAGATTACGTCTAACGAACATTCGATCGACTCGAATGTAGCGTCGGCTTCTACCGATAAGAAATCCGAGCCAGAAACCAAGAATGCACCGCCAGCAACCAGCACAAAACGATACATCTACTCCGGACCGCCAGCCATAAATTTAGGCAGCTGGTCAGAGCGACCAAGTCACAACATTCACATAAAGAGGGATACAGATCCCAAGTTAGGCGCGCTCAAGGCAAACAACAGAACCATTGTAAATATAAACGGCTCCAGGGACGAGAGAGACAGCCCAAGTAACCATGACGACCACAAAGAACCTCAGAACGTGCTGGACAAGAGCAGGAAGATCGCAGCTACATCTTTAGAAAGGAGAGAGCCTAACGAGCTAGCTAAGAAGCTAATCACGCATACAACAGCGACGGGCTTTAAAAAACCAGTATTGAACAAGGTCCATGTAGATCCTAAGCCGGTGGTAACAGGAGTGGAGTTGAAGAAGAGCTCTGCAGACAGCAAGCAGGAAGATGCTGTTATCGATACTACTCCTGTGAACTTCAGGGAGCTATCTAAAGCCTTTGGCCAGGACGTCACTCTCCGACCTAAGCCAAAACGGAACATACTAAATCGGCGCTCGGACCTCCAGCTTGAAAGCAATTTTCCCAACCTTGCGAAGGTTAATGGTAGCAACGAGCATCTGACTAATGGCAGCCAGGACTCTCTAAAACCCAAGAGGTTCACCACGGTAGTAGGCCTACAACCTCAAAATCAGGCTTCTTTCAGAAATGGCATCAATGTAAAGAGCAATCAGCCCTTGCCTGTTATCAAAGGTTTCAAAGTTTCAAACGGTAATCAGAACAACCATAACAAAGAGCTCCCAAGGGAATCGTCTGTCCCCCAACCACCTAGGCCACCCACGATGCCTGTCATAACGGGTGTCACCTTGAAAAGTGCCAGGCCCAAATCGATGCCTGTACAAGTGGACTCGAGGGACGTATTGTTGGAGTCGATTCGGAACTTTGGAGGTCGCGGGAACCTGAAGAGCGTAAGCATACTCACGTGAAAGAGGATGAAGAAGGAAGTGAATCACTGGCTGCTAGAAAATAGTCTAAATTTTGCTTCGTGTTGTTTTTTTGAAGGGCTATGCAACCTTGAGAGTGTTTTTTCTCTTCTAGAAACATTTTTTGGGATGATCGTTTTAAGATAAAAAATTCTGTCGATTTTCTTAAGAGGGGATTCTCTTGTAAACGACAACATACAAGAAAATCTATTTATTAATTGTATCTGCAAGTTTATACAATCATAGGAACTTGAAAGAAAAAATTGATTTTTGGTGCATTTACACGAGAATCTCCTTATGCTTATCTTCTTGGTTCTAAACGATTCTTTTCTAGAAAGTTCACTGGTTCATTTCGCTTAGACAAGAGGTTCTCACAGCTGCGCGCAAGGCTATAACGAGAATTTATGGTTGCAGGCTACGGAAAGAAATTAAGTGCCTCCCCGTCGGCGGACCCTTGGCATTCATTGTAAACAATGATTATCATTGTCGCAATGATTCGAATCCACGCCGATGTTCCTCAATATTCGTTTCGAATATCGTCAGAAGATGGTGGCGAACACCGTACCGAAGATGGCTTGGTGCTCTTGTTTTAAAGCTGTAGCGATGAATCATGTGATCGAGAGGTTTATTTATGTGTTTTGTTGTTTGTTCTTGCTGGGAATCATTCGCGTGTAAATATCGTGTGTAAAAAGAGGATGGACAACCGAGCAAGAGAAAGAATCGTTGTCGTTAATAATGGTCGAGAATGTACATAGAACGTGTAAAGTTTTCAACAAAACAGGGGAAGGGAGAGTCTTCGTATTATCGTGTCCAAATAGTCAACGAACCTGTCCCCGGTTCGTTCGAAACGAGTTTGCTCATTACACGATGCAGTCCACGCGGTTTTTCTTTGTTAAGTTTTTCCTTTTACATTCTAGTTCGCTCAACCGTGCTGTTCTAACTTAAAAAACAGGAATAATAAGAAGGAACCGTTAGATCCAAACGGTTGAGAGTCCACGTTGACTAACACACGTCCTAATCAATACAATTAACATTTAAGTTTCTATCACTGGGACCAAAGGTGACGTCTTTTATTTTATGTACCCGTACAACGAATCTAGATACAGCGTAGGGTGTGTGTGTAGAACTCGGATTAGCGTTCTTTTCTCTTTTTTTTCTCCTTTCGAAGAAATAATCTGGTCAGTCGTAGGATGATAATCTGTATGATGGTAATCTGGTTGAGTGTTTCGATGTGTATGGCAGCGGTTCTAATTTATGTTCGCTTGGTACAACGAAAGAATTATTTAACGACTTAACATTTTCTGTTTTTACATCGTTCACACAGAACCGCCGAGGGCAATTGTTTCGAATGTTTTACAGTTATTGTAAAATGACAATAATAATGTATTGAATTGTTACAATTCGAACAAGTTGCAACATTGATGAATGGTAAAAATATAATTGTGTTGATGTTTCGTTGAAGGTGACGCGTTGTTTTAAAGAACGGATTATTGTCGTTAGTCAAGAAACCAGAAGAACGTTTGTTTGTTTTACGAATTCGAATTATGGAAATGCTTTGTGGCGAGTGGCAATCACCATATTATAAACGTTCGTCGTACTGTAAATAGCATATACTGTCAATATTGTATTTAATACTTTACTTACGTCAACAAATATAATAATACGCCGACAATCCTATTTATATACGTTATCACTTACAGTTCCATTAAAGTTGTACCAGAAAAAGTTTGAAAACATCGGTGCTTCATTCTATTATCGTTATCTTGTTAACAAATAGGGAAAGCTAAAACCTAACACCGTATCCCGAAATTGCCAAAATTGAGAAGAGCTATTTCAAATTTATTGCTCCGTAATTCTATTGTTAAAGAAAGGGATGGAAACAGAGACTGACATTTTTGTAAATATTTTAATCGTAGAAAAAAAATACGCTGATACAATGGCATCCCTAACATTAAATATTATTTATTGTCGGCATTTTGTACAGTAGCACCCACCTCCTATAAGGACGCAAATCCGGTAATTTGTTCGTCATGTATATGTCAAATATACAACATCGAGAATTAACATCTTACAAACTAGTTCATAGGCACCGTGAACAATCTGGTTTATCAGCTAAGTATCTGTATAAATAGATTGCTACCATAATGAAAGATTTAAACATGTATTGCCACCGATGGATCACAGATTCGGGGCAGCCCCCATCGTGAAAATATTCTCGATACGACAGTTGAACAGCACCAGGTACAGGTACGTTATCCACCTTATAATTGCACTAACGGTAATTGAAAAAGAGATCTCGTATTGTCATGTTTATAAAAGGCCTGTTCCTCGCAAGAAGACACCTAGCATACTCAGAGTCATAACAACTATTCATCCTACTCCTATTATTTTAACTTTATAACATAGAAGTTTAGTGGATAGTTATATTGTGATCGTATTTCAAGCATTTTCTTTTCGAAAAGCAGGGTATATTATTCTGGACGTTGATCATTTCTCAGGTATTGGAGTATTGCAATTCCCGTGCCACAATTTTGTTTCTGAATCGCATCTGGAATAGTTTCCAAACACATCCGCGTAGCCACGGTCTCTCCACCATGTACACAGCTGCCTGTTCCAACCACAATCTATGGTGTGGATCAACTCGGGCCTTTCCATTCCTAAAAGCGTATAGAAATCTTGGTCTCCTAAGTGTCCCTGTAAAACAGATTCCGAAATCAGTAATCTATAACAACAAATACAATAATAAAATTAAAATAAAAGTAACAGTGGCTACCTTGAAGTGATACTTCTCAGTCATTGCATCGACAGTATCCTTCTTAACAATCTCATTGTACACAGAAGAGTTCCGTAATCTATCTAAGTTAAAAAGTACTACCCCGCTGTTGTAACCAGGGTATCCACCTGATCGAGCAGGCTCCCCGAACAAAGTATTGGGGTGTTTGTTACGATATAGGTACAAAACGTGTCTGTAAACTGGAGTGAGCTCCGGAGCCAGGCCAAACAGGGCCTGGTCTCCAAAAGTATTAAACTCCTCGAAAAGTTCCTTGATGTCTTTACGAAATTTTGTATCGGCATCAAACATTGCTGCAACACTTTGCTCCATTGGAGCTATCCGATGCAAACCCAGGGACAGGAAGAATAACGCATCCGAATAATATGTTCCTGGCTTACTGCTGAAATGTGGAGACATCACTGATACAATGTCTTCTAACTGCGATGCCAGTTCGTGGACATCGTAATATTGCACCTGGAATAAAGAATCTTGTTAACGCAAGTCTTACAATGAATTTCATAGAATATGTTATTCTCACCCTCATAAATTTTCCTGTCGACAACAAAACTCCATCCAAAACGCTCTCTGCAACATCTCTGCTGTCGTCATCGGTTATTACATGGAACACAATGTCAACGGAGGACAGTCTGAGCAAAGACTCTGCGAAGATCTCGAACTTCCTCTTCATTGGCGAGTTGCTGGCAACTTTAGTGAATATGCACCAGACGTTGTAGTAGACCTTTTCAACCCTTTCAACCTCGACGAGGGCTTCGGGAATTTCCTCCTCCCCGAAACTGCTCGACCTTGCAGTCGAAGTAGTTTCATGGTCTGGGGCAGTGTGCGACGACCACTGTTTACCATTTGATGTTTGATAACAATAGAACAGCACCAGAATGACGGCCAGAACTGTCAGGTTGATCAGCACCTTGCGTAGCAAGAGCATTTATTATCCACTCATGATCAAGGTTCTTCTGTGCTGCGTATCTCTAATTCGGAGCACACGAGCGTCGTCGAACAATGTCAGAAACTAGTCCGAACCAGCACTCGACATCGTACTTTTTTCATTACAAGCTTCGTGTACGAGGTTGAATCAAAATTTTGACACCTGTCAACCATAAAAATTCGAGGTCGTAACCCGTGGATCTCGAGAAAAACGAAGGTCGTTGCAGGTTATGTGTACATGGAAAAATCACGTCACAAACAGTGCCGAAATTAGGATCTCTGAATTGTAAGAATAGATCCAAAACAAAAACAATGTGATCAAGATGCAACTGGTTTCACAGGATCGACTATCTTTGTGGGAAACATTGACCTCTATATTATGCGATGGTTGAATTTGTTTAAAGTTCGTTAGACAGCTAAATGCATTACTTAGTATACAATTATATATGTCATTTATTATTTTATTATATAATTGCAATATTACATTGTTGACAAACATGCGTTCTTTTTAAATCAGAAGACAAGGTTTGAAACGCCCACCATTTTCAAACAGCTTGCAATATGGCCATCAGTTGTACTGGCGCGAAAGTTGAACAGTCAAAGGGTTATACGACTATAATATTAGTTAATGTTTGAAAATTAAGCATGAACATTATAGTATAATATTGCTGATGAATGCAGTTTCATATTCTATTGATATTGTATAATTAAAAATGCATACTTCTGATAAACTAAGTGTAAAATTGTAAAAGTTGCGAGAGCAGTTTAAAATGCCCGCCATTTGAGAACTGAAACTTTAGTTCATAGCATGGCCGTTAGTAGTATTGGCGCGTAATTCAAATAGTCAAAATGTTGTTTGACTGTGTTTGTAATTGATGTTTGAGAATTGGGCGCGAAAATTACAATTACATTATTAAATATAAATTTGAGGTTTTTCAACAATATGTAATCGAAGTATTTCTCATTGATGACTTCAATTTT
The DNA here is from genome assembly GCA_028455805.1 of Lasioglossum figueresi. NCBI lineage: Eukaryota > Metazoa > Arthropoda > Insecta > Hymenoptera > Halictidae > Lasioglossum > Lasioglossum figueresi. The sequence goes on from CM052204.1 coordinate 7,306,457, forward strand.
TCATTCAAGATATGTTATGTCAGTGAAAGTGTAAGTAAAATCTTTAAATTTGACTAAAATAATTTTTATTTCAGATAAAGATTAAAGTAATATCGTTATGTTTGTAGATGGAAAGTGAAAACTTGTTCAAGGGCGTGGAAGAATTGCTGTGGAATCAGATCTGTTTCCAGCCTTGTTGTTCCCAAATTGAAATCTGGATCAGCCACGTACCTGTCCTCTGCAGAAGACATACAGTATTGATCACTCTGGAAGGGATAGGCACGTTGGAGGTAGCCGGTGAGCACGTGGCCACCCATTAAATTCTGGTGGGAGGCAGATTTTTCCTCCCCATAAATGGGAGAGCAGAAAAACGAAAATTCTGTCCATACAACAGCAGCAAATTTGGCTTCCAATATAACAATCAATGCTTTGCAGGCGGGATTATCAATAAAAATGCATGTTAGGGATGCTTTACATTGTAAAATGTTGAGAGTATTGATCCAGTTTGGGTCAAATTTAGATGTCAAGAGTTTAGGCCACTATGAATAGTTATCTAATCTCTAGATGCAAAAGTAATAGAATACCACTAATAGAATTGTCAGGACATTTTGCAGGACTACAAGAGGGGACAAAGGGTCACCAAGAAATTCAGGAAGTACCATTTTCCATCATCTCTATAATTTTATTGTGCTTTAACTAGCTCAAATACAATTTCCAGGACATTTTGCATGAACCGGAGAAGGGGAACGAGAGATATCAAACAAAATTGAAGCCTCCAATGGGGATGCCAACATCTTCAGAATCATGCAAGTACCATTTTTCCATAATCTCTATAATTTTATTGTTCTTTCACCAACTAAAATACAATTGCCAGGACATTCTGCAGAACCAGAGAAGAGAAACAAGAGGTATAGTGAGAGGACTTTTGGAGCACAGGGTATGAGAATATTCTGCTTCGCTGGCCATACCGGTTGATGGGTCCGCGGGGAAGACATTATCGAAGGAGACGAAGGTTGAGCTGCCGAGTAAGAGGGTAGGGAGTAGGTGTAGACGTGGGAGGGTAGGAAGGGGGCAATCAGTGGGGTTGATAATACGAGCAAGCCGATAGGAACCGACCCAGGAGGAGCGTAATGGTGTTGGTATATAAGGCACGAGCAGCGAACGTCTGCTCCTGACAGCCCATTACCACTGTACAAACGCGGGCACAGAGCTCCGGCAGCCGGGAGGATGGCGAAGGCTCTCCTCCCTCCGCCCCGCAGGCTCGTTCCATCCCTTTCTGCGTCTGTTTCCCTCCTCCGGGATCCGGCCGGTCCTCATCCACTCGTACAACTTGCTCTTCCTGCGGGAAGATGGTGGAAACCACCCTTGGCTACACAACCCTCCGATCCCGGGAACATGGAGACTCTGTTTTCATCGTTGAAACCGGGGTTCTTGAAACCATACCGAAAATAACTGTTTTAAACTGTACAAACAGTTTTATAAAGGTTCTGGTTGACGCTAAAATTACCAGTACGTTTTACTTTATTAACGCTAGGCTCACCTAGCACTAAAAGTAATCATTTTACCATATGATTCACCGATACTTCTAGTTTCATAAATGCAGAAAATCGGTATCGCAAATATAATATTATAATGGTTTCGATTGAAACAGTTATGAATGAACTGTGGTTTTTTTATGTAAAATAAAAACTGCCCGCAGTAATTGCAAGACAAATTAGATGTATTAAAGTCCGTTTCTTAAAAAAAAAGATTCTATTTGCCGAAAAAGATTTTAAATATTTGGAATTATTTTAGTTGATACAGTGCTGGAGTTGGTAAAATGAGCGGTGTTTGAATGTTCACTTTAGGATACAATTTTTCACGAGACTTTATTCGCTGTTTAATCAAGCTTTTCAATTTTTTTTCACCGGGAGATTAATGTATAGCATCGTGCGAATGTATTCACGCGCAGCGTGCAGAAAACGGCATCGCGGCATATCGATTTAAATTGAAGTTGCAATAATGGTTGTGGACCTCGATAAAATAGAATTTTGCATAGCTGCGAAAATATTAGAATTTTTGGTGGATAAAAAAAATATGTATATATTGTAGTATTATTTTAAGAGCTTATTTTTTTAAAAGCTTGATAAACGTGCTAGATTACAGTATTACCTTTTCAGCACGCTTTCATGCTTTCATGTTTTACCTCATATTATTAGTTGTATAATGTTGTATTGTAAATTCCCAGCGTATATATAAACGTTATAAACAATTTATTCTAAAGCGATTCACGTACAGTATAATTCGTTGTATAAATCGAGTGAATCTAATTTGATATTTTTCCATATTTTTTGTAGATACAGCCAAAAATGTTCATTCCGAGCATAGCTTTAAACCGGGTGTATAAACTATACAAGAGCATTATGGACATAAGAAAATTCTGAAATCTCTTCAAACACGATTCAACTTGTTAATATTTAATATACTGACGATTTCAAAATTTATTGGTACATTTGATTTTTTAGAGATTCGCATTATGGACATAAGAAAATTCTGAAATCTTTTCAAACACGATTCAACTTGTTAATATTTAATATACCGACGATTTCAAAATTCATTGGTACATTTGATTTTTAGGGATTCGCATTATGGACATAAGAAAATTCTGAAATCTCTTCAAACACGAATCAATTTGTTAAAATTTAATATACCGACGATTTCAAAATTCATTGGTACATTTGATTTTTAGGGAAATCGGCAAGTGATTCGAAACTTTTGTTGTATCAAGAGATATTTTTAGTTACGACAACGTATTCTTTCCAATCTAACACTTTTGTTAAAAAATTTGACTTTCCTTAGGATTGATTTAGAGGGTTGAAGGGTGTGGGTGACACGTCGAACTAGACAGGGTGCAGCAGAGCCTGGAAGAAGGGCTGCATTCGCGCATAAGAAATGGAACCCGTCCGGAATCAATTCTCCGTGTATCCTTGGGGAAGAGGGTGGCGAGTGGTTTTTCGAGGGTGGCAGGCGTGGCCCCGACGTGGCAGGCCACGCCCGCGCGCGAATCCACCCCCGCAGGGTCCGCCGAGGGTCGAAGGGCTAATAATTCACGTCACGAGCACACCCCACCATAAAGAGTCAGCTACAGCCGTGCCGCGGCTCGTATATTCCGTATCAAGCCTGCCGCATGAACGTTATCCAGCCCCAGTTACTGTTAATTACCGATCGTCTTCCGTAATTAATTATCTACCCTACCTCCGATCCGTGGATCTATCCTTCGATCCTAGCTGACCATCAGCTGAGATTATCGATCCATAGACTGACGGACGTCCGCACGTCTTCTAGAAAGTTTAATGATGAATATTTGAGGCGATATTGATGGGGGATGCTGCGGGATAATGGGGGCGACGAGGTGTAGCGGGGATGGTACGGTTTAATTGGCTTTGGTTGACGTTGTTTGTTTTGAGGAGTATTTTGTTGTGTAGCATATTTTGTGGTTTTTGTTGTTGCAACCTTTGATATTCAGTTTAGAATAGAGTTACCTTGGGGGGTGGTTTCGTAATAAATTAGCCAGACTTTGTGTCTTCTTTATTGTTTATATTTAGAGAGAACTTTGTGGTATTGTTCCGTTACATCTGTGCATAAATATTTGTGGTTTTTGTTACTGTAAATTCTGCTGTTTGTGATTTGGGCTGGTTGGAGGTGGTTAAATTAGAGAGATGGTTAAATTAGACATATTAAATTAGACATATTAAATTAGACATATTAAATTAGAGAGGGTTTGTAGTTTTTAAGTATTTATTTTGGAAAGACCTGTATGGTGCAGTTCTCTTAAATATGTGTGTTAAATAAGAGAAAATTATTTTAATTCAGATGTGTGAATTATTTTTAACGAAAGTCCAGTTATTATAGGACGAGTGTATCGTTACTATAAAATGTTCACTGAAAACTGCGCTAAACTGCACTGAAAACGTTGAAATATTCTCATTTACATCGATCGATATCATCTTCTGTCATTTATTATCTACTCCCAAAGCGCAAAATCCCCTAAAGCGAGATAATTAACTGGCTTGACAATTATGTAACGTATTGACTCGTTTACATTTCGACGCTTAATCGTTATTTACCGTTCTCGTGCCGTCGCCAGGGGAATAATTGGTTTTCGTGCAAATGCAAATTGTGTTATAAAACGTAACAGAACAGAGTTACTTTAGACAGAGTTACAGAATTTATCAAACATAGAGACTAGAAAGAAGTAAGTTTGTGATATAGTAAAAAAAATATTATGCAATCATTGCAACAAAATTATTTATTTAATCTATACAGTAATGACTAGACTGCGGATTTTATGCATATATGAGAAAAATGAGCGGACGGAATAGAAAACAGTATAAACATTAGAAGAATTTCAGAACAGCGTTGGGTTTTTTTGATTTAACACAAGTTCTACAAGATCGTGTATTAAACAATCAAATAAAATAATCCAAGCTATGTCATGTTCGGTATCATATCAATCAGAAAAATATCACAAACATGTTGTTGAAGGGTTCATCAAACATTCATCGAATGGAGAATTCAGACACCAGTTCGGATACTCGAGGTTCTGCAATATCGTGTATTAAACAGTGAAATAATATACAAACTGTATCATGTTTGGGCTCATATCAATCAGAAAAGCGTCACGAGTATGTCGGTAACAGTTTCGTAAAAAAATAATGAAAAACAAAGGATATTTATCAATAAATTAGTACTCGCAAAGAGATCAGCGTACCTATAGTTGCTCTTATCAGGTTCCCAGTTAAAAAATTCGTTTTCTGACACGATGGAGTATACAGGGTCTAGCTGGAAGGTCCAGACAGATTGCATTGTGCTACCTGCACAGGCCAGTTGTCGAATATGTAGCCTATTTAATTTCGCGGCGGTCTCTGATCCTTCCAATCGAGCAGAGCCGAAGAACCGCACGTCCCATTGTGTTCCGCGGCCGTCGCGACGGTGGTCCTCGTCCTCGGGCCGAGGCAAACAGGCTTTGAGCCACCAAGCCTATTTGCTACACGTGTCGTTGCACGTTGAATCTCGACGATCCTCCCCGGCCCAACACGCGGAGAAGGGCGAAGGGCGAACGAGAGAGACCGGCCCATGTGACAAAAGGGCGGCACGCGACGCCACGTGACTGCCGGTGGGACGACTTCGGGGCACCCTGTAAGTGCCAGAAACCATAGGGGTCGCAGAAGTCTCCTCTTCGAGCTCGGCCCGTGCCATCCTCCT
>CM052204.1:7311779-7338836 GCA_028455805.1 Lasioglossum figueresi
GAACGTTAACAAATTGTTGAAAGAAATACAGTAATTGGGTATCCGGTGTACTACACAAGTGTTAATATTTTTTCGTGGGACGACTTTGAAGCAGTCGGCAAGTATTAGAAACCATGGGGGTCGCAGAAGTCTCCTCTTCGAGCTCGCCCGGTGCCATCCTCCTCTTCTAATCTTCCTCGCAATTCCACCACCCTGGAAAAGGAAATCTGGAAGAGTAGCCACAACTTTGACAATTGTTAAATATTTTTTCGTGGAAAAATTATGACTGTTACTTGAAACCGCAGTTTAGCACTAACACGGACATTTGAATTTTCCATCAGCGAATGAATCTGGTTACACGAAAGGTGCCGCGAGGAGTCGATCGCAGTCTCAGCCAGCCAGAGTAGAGTCCATTGCTTTAGCACCCCGGATAATTCTGTCTTTTTTTGCGATGGAGCTGTCGAGCGGAAACGTCGATTCCCCGGCGAGAATTATCGGCGTTCACCTTTCGGCGATGGAGAACCCGTTGATTGGCACGAAAGGTATCCGTACGTTGCCCGATAGGGTGTCGGTGAACGAACCAAAAAAAAAAATGAAGAACGTAGGAGAGTGTCGAGGAAGACAGCAGTGAAAGACAGGAAAAACCTTTCGAAAGAATCGTGGGAAGGGAAAACTGGCCGGACGTAACGTACCATCCTTTATCTCGACAAATAAATTATATTCTATTACATACATTACTTAAAGATCTAGATCTCCGATCCAGGAGGGTCCAGGATCTCACAGATCGTCCCAGGCCGATGTGGATTCTTCGAGGGCGAAGTCGAGAAAAAAAAATATCATGGTAGCAATTGTCGCGTAAAATTAGCCGTGCAAACGCGCGGTGCACGCTGCTTAACGCTGTCGATATAAACATACACGTTCGGAATTAATGATACACCGTTTAGTTACGCGTCAGTTGATTTTCCCAGGGCGCCGCTTTTGTCCGTAATAGGCAGGCTAGGGGGATGGTTTGCCCCGACAGGGCCCGGCGCACTCCTCAATATGTCACTGTGGCTAATTTTAGGGGCAAACCGGCGGCCACTGTCAGCAAAGTCGATCCTTTCATCGGGTTCACGTTCCTGCGACCGTTTCTGACTCGCCTGATCTCGTCGATCTGATACGAACCGGCGCGCAGATCTGCCTACAGAACTCTGTGACTCTCCAGAAACCCCGGACCTGTAATCTCTCGATCGTTTCTGCGAAGGTGGATCGCTATACCCGACCCCTTCCCAGCAATCACGATCTTTCGCTACGTAAAAATTCTTTGACGATTGTAGTATTGTTCTGGTACATGTCAATTGTTTAACGAAAGTTCTACATTTTTCAGTGATTTTTTAACGAAGCTTTTTACATATTCATGACATTTTTCTGATTAAAATGAAATTCAATTTAGTAGAACACTCGCGTCCCTTTACCGTCGTTCGGATAATCTAGGTTCTACTATATCGCGGATTAAACGAGTAAATACCACCGAAACTGGATCGTGTTCGGTGTCGTTTCAATCGGAAAAATGTCACGAACATTCTAGTAAAAATTTCATAAAGATGTAATTGAAAGCGACGAAGTTTTGTTTATGTTATATAACCTCTTACACGTTAGAACGAATGCAGACAATTTTTGTTTCGCACAAAATTCGACAGTCTACTGGTTCGCAGTGGTGATTATGAAATTGTAAATGGAAAAACTGTGGACGTATCAAAATATCTTGGAGGATCATCCACGAAAGGAGGACGCAGACCAGATGCGACTCGAGTATCGGTTTTGCGGGTATCAGTTCGCAAACGTTTCGGAGCGTGCCGTTTCGAGTGTCGCCGTGACAAATTTCAAGAGGTTATTGTGTCCCCGCAAAACGATTATTTATCTCAATTTGTCACGTCCCCCGAGGGGGGACAAGGCGGGAGAATGTTGGCTGACCGATTTCGTGCTACAATATCTGCGATTTTTCCCGTCCTGTTTGCCAACAGACCAATGCCAATGCAAATACTCTAAGCAGATCGTCGGCAAAGATTATTTATTTAACACTAAATCTACCACGGCCAAACGACAATTTTATCATTCTACAGTTATTGACGTTGCAGAAATGCGTACGTTTTAAATAATGCAATTAATCTTGTTCTTCAAACATCTGTTATTTAAAAATGAAGGTTAAATGAAAGTTATTCATTGTTTAAACTCTTTCGTACGTATCAAACGTAATCACGGATCAGCCTTTATTGCGAGTGATAAATAACGAATAAAAATTCTCGCGATCGAACAAGAATGAACCCGTATAATAAACAACCGACTAACTATATGCCATCATCATTCTTCTCCAAATAAAACCATGCTCGAACAATGGTCGAACGATGACCACATTTAAAAAAGAGGTTCGGGAACAATCGTTTGCGATTCCTCTGGTTTGCTTTTCCCAAACCGCAGTCCAAACAAATTCGCGGGTTTGCGGAAGGTGAAAACGGTGGCTGGCCGGCATATTTGCTCCAATAAATAATTTAGCAAACAAATTGATCCCCGGGGACTATAAACAGATACTTAGAGGCACGCGACTCTGCCCTCGAAACATCCCTGGATGGTATTGACCGTTTCGACAGTAGAATGGAGGAACGGTGGTTTGGACAATAGATGATCGGTTGCTGGCGAAACCCCTACTGTGAGAACCGAAGTGGGGCCCGCGGCGTGAAATCTCTATTATCGAGGGGTTGGAATGGTACCCCGTTGTTCCATGGTGGTTGTCTGTGTGTGTTCGAACGAACTGGTGCTGACAGGGAGCCCCCTCCCCCTAGGAAATAATGTAATCACGAATTAAATGTTTGCTCGGATATCCGCTATCCCCTGGTATGCGCGGAACCGGTGTGGCGATGCGAAGAGGAACAGGATAAACCGAGTTATGCGATTTCGAGAACACGGGGATTCCTCGATTCATGGGAAAACTTCGGCTCCAGGACGCCACTTATATCGTGTACAGATTCTACTCCTTGATCTCTTGCTAGCATCAAAACTAGAAAAAAGTGACAAGCAAGATATTTATCTCAACACTCTAAATACGTATTTCTTTATGAAACTTTCACCTGCATATTCGTGACATTATTCCAATTAAAACGAGTACCCACACGACACAATTTGGATTACATTTAAACGTTTAATTTACGGTGTAGTAGAACCTCCATTGTCCGTACTAATTATTATGTTCTAAATACTTTGGTATATATGACTTGGATGAATTGCACGTGCATTTCCTTACGTCTACTTTATTACACTAAAGTCTCTCGTCACCACGAGATGTCTCTTTACCTTTTACACCTATGAGTACATACATATATAACACTAATAAATAAATCTTAAATTACAGAGGCAAATGTGCTCCGAAGTGTGTCGTCTGTGTACTCGTTTTAATCAGGAGAACTTCACGAATATGTTGCTGACAGTTTCGTTATGAACAAGAGAGTTTCGTCACTGGATCATCTATGTATCTCGTCGCTTTATAGAATTAAATGTAAATTCGGCTTTCGAATTCGTGTAAAATGTAAGTGAAATGAGATTGATTTATTTTCTATGAAATGTTGTATGCAATAAGAAGATTTCAGACAGCCGTGTCTCCTATAAATGCATAAACTCGGCAGTCCTGCGATGATCATTAGAGTCCCCTTAAGCGGCGATAGGTCGCGGAACCGGGGATCTGAAATGAAATATGCGGAGCAATGCAATTGACGTTCACCGCCGCAAACTGTGTGCAACGACGCGACACTGAATTGCGGCCAATCGACGGTCTGACGTTGAAAAGAGTCCATGGGGATGAAGAGAGAAAGTGCATTGGACAAAGAGACCGGGGTCAAAGGGGATGAACTCCTAGGGGGAGAGACGGAACACCGAAGACGTGTGAAGCTGACTAGAAACAAAAGTGGAGTGGGGCTAATTTTTGTCTTGGAACCTCTATCTTTTACGCGTTAAGCAATGAAAAATGCTGGGGGTTAAACTCGCCCCTCGAAAGTTGGTCTTGCGTTCCATTTTATTTTCTCTATCTTTGATAGATTTCGCCTTGAACCGACTTTCAAAATTGTCTGAAGGTAAAATGTCGAAAATTAGCGTGTCCCGAGACATTTTCTAAACTAGTATAAATGTTTACAATGCTACAAACATAATCGTATTCGAGAGAGAGAGTCTGCAGAATCATTCCACAGAAAAATGATCCACATATTTATCACTTAGACAGCCGACATTATGCATTCATGATAAAAATGAGTCGGTGAAACTTGAATAAAAGAATTAGAAAAATATAGAAATACGAAGACGTTATTTCACAAATTTTTGTCTAGCTCCATTTTCCTGCAAATTATGCACAAACATTTTATTTTGCATAAAGATCCGCTGTCTACCTATCACTGGTGCAATACAGAAAATTCGGCTTCCCGTACAAAATGAAATATGTCAAAAACCGAGAGCGACGGAACAGAAAGACTCGAATTCGGCGCATTGGAATCGAACTCGGCTAGAGCCGAAAGAAAATTGGAATTCATTACGCAGCGTTATCATCCCCAATTTAGAGGGTGCAACTGATTTTTGAATTTTTAATTGTTAAGGCGAGACCGGGAACGCATTCTCATTGTGCAAACAGGTAAATCCCGATCGGGTTCGGCCCGAGGTAAATGATGCATGCTCGAAGGAAGCATGACAGCCTGAGAAAGAGTTGTACCAGAGCGTGGATGCTGAAGAGGAAGAGCGGCCAGGCGCCGGGGATCCCCTTTATCAGCGATCGGGCTTCCCAAAGAGAGAGAGAGATATGAATGGGCCAATATTCAAATGAGACGTGTTTAGCGGACGCACAATGAGAAACGCGGCGGCGTCGGTGGCGACGCAATTATGCAAGGTGTTAATACGATCACAATGGTGGCGCGCGGGGTCTGTGCCCCGGCGAAAGTTTTGTCGGACTCGCCGCCCCGTGGAAAACGAGTTTCTAGTCGCGGACAGGAATCCTCGGACAGGATTACTATTGTCGGCCGATACCTACATATATCCTACGCCGCGCGCATAATTCAGATTAGCACCCCTCGCGAACCTACGAGAACACGCCCTCGTGTACGAACACGGCCTCGGTTTCACGAGCAATTTGCATATTTCGATGGTATCCGACCTGGACCGGATTGAACGAGATCCGATCGGTGATCGAGACCTTTTTAAGTGAGCTTGTTAGTTTTTGGAAGCACAGGGGGTGGAAGTGGAAAGTTGAATACCATGGGTTGGGGCCATTTTAGAAGTCAAATCTAGGGAAGAATTGAGTCCGTTTTTGAAATCGTTTAGCTTCGAATTTTTCAGAAGGCAATTTCAATTAGTAGACATTTATAGGTGCCGAGTGCTCTTCCCTCTGTGCAAAATTTTGAACGAAAAATCAGATGTAACGGTGATAAATGTATGGATAATTCTTGCGTGAAATTATTCTGTAGACTTCCCTAAATGTAACGATACAGTATATATTGCTGTAACGTTATAAACATTTATACTTGATAGTAGAAAGACCGGAATGCCAATATTTATCAAAACTCGTTCTATGAAAATATATATAACTGACGCGATGTTGATTATTTTTACTTGTAAAAGATCACACGTGTACTTCAAATACCAATAAATATGTGTGCGAAATCCCAAAGCAAAAGATCCATTAGTTTTTCTGAAAAACATTCCTAAAAATTAGTGCAAAAACTGTCTCGGTAATCAGAAATAACTAGAAATAATTCTTAGTATAGATTCGAGTGGAGCCGCAGCAGCCGAAATAGTTCACTTAAGGGTTAAAATATCATCGATACTGCGCTTGGAAAGTTGAATTTTAGCCTATAGTACAAGCAAAAAAATTGAAAATTCCTCGGGAAAGCTGGCAGATTTTAAGAAATCTCTCCAGAAGACTGCTCTCCGTCTCCGGTTGATCCATCGCCGGCAAATTGAAACTCCTCCATCCCCGTCGGACAATTTCACCCCCCGTAGATGGTGGCTGGTAGTGCGGGGGTGACGGGAAACGATGGAAATAAAATTTCAGTCGGGCAGTAACAATGAACCGCAGAACTTTTGGGACATAAAGCACCCGCTATTAACCGGTACGCCAATCGGGTGGAAGTTCGAGACTGGGAACCATCGCGATTGGACAGAATCTCCGCCCAGGGGTGGTATCGATCATCCCCTTCGCGCGGTGGCTGCGTTTGCTATATAAACCAGCCTCCCCAGGGACGCGGACGATAGTCTGAAACCTGCACGCACCGTTGATCCTCGTTTCCCACCCCCGCGAAGTGATCTAGAGGCGAGTTAGCACTGATAGACGAGAAAGGATTAGGGGATACCGAGTCGACGATTAAGTGTACCAGAGCCTGGCGAGGTAGACATTGACTCCTGGATTGGTTCGAACGGGATCCGGGAACAGTGAAGTGATTAATGAGCTGGTGAATAGGAGGGGGAGGCATGGCGAGTCACTCTAATTATGATTACGAGGACAGGGGGCAGAGGATGAGGCACAGAGTGGCTGCGAACGCTAGGCCTGCTGATTCTTCTGTGGCCTGCACCAGGTGAGAAAACATTCTTGATGGAACTTGGCCTGGAAAGTGTAAAAAGTGTAATAAGTGTTTGGACTGTAAACATTTTCTATCTATTTCATATATATTTCCTGTCTATTCTATTTATTTTGTATTAATTCTATGCTATTCTCTATCTATTTTCTATGTAATATGTATTTTCTATTTACATTCTGTCTACTGTCTGTCTATTTTCTAGTAGCTTCAACATTGATTTCAATGCTCACGGTCAAAGTAGACCCAGGCACCACTTGAACCTTACCCAAAATGAAAATTCTTTCTCTTATTATGAAGCTTAAAAGATCAATTTCCTGATGACGAGTAGATGAACCACGAAACAAAAAGATTGAAAGTATTTCGAAATGTCAATATGTACATTGTTTTCAGTTTCTTAAAATTATTAGAAGAAGAAACACGGTTCTCCATTATGTTTGCAGTACGCAGTACTATGTGGGCCCAACCAGCGACATCAGTGAAGAGGATTTAGCAGAGCTACCTTCATGCGTTTACGCCGGAAGATCCACTCAGCATGTTCCACACACTACTTCGCACACCCACTCGCCTTTACATTATCACATGCCTGTCTCCACACCTGGTAATCACAGTAGCAACTAATTGATATAAAGATTTCGAGAGAATTTCTTTTAGTGGTGTCAAGGTTGCTAATTTTAAATTGCTAATTCTAAATTGCTAATTCTAAATTGCTAATTATGTTCCTACTCTCATCAAAATTTTAATGAGATTAAATCAGTCCTCTTTGTTTCCACAGATCACAACGACACAGAAATAAATGGTGTCGAGGAGGGTTACTATCCAAATGGCAGCCCCTACAGAATTCAACGACACGCTGCTAACATAAGGGAACGAAAACGTATGCTGAGGTGAGAAATTATTCTTAACACACCATCCACTGACAATTATTCTACAGTAAAGTCGCAATCTAAGCCGATTCTCGGTTCTGTGCTGTGACATAGATAGTGAGGGGATACTATTTTTTTGTGATATACAATTTGGCCCATGTTTACTGTACATGTAAAGCATAATTTGTAATTTATCATATATTTAAAGATCTTATATGTATAATGTATACAGTAAAGTCTTGATCTGAAAGTCCGATCCTCGGTTTGGAGCTATGTCATAAATACTGCGCCGAACGTAGAAAAGGACAGCACATATAAACACGGACCGCGCGGCTGAGAATTTGCTGCATACCGTCAATTAAACCACTAAATACAGTTGAAATTGTATCGTGTTTAGTGTCATTTTAATCAGAGAAAAATGTCACAAACAAGTTAGCGAAAGTCCCATAAAAAATAATGCAAAATAAAGAAGTTTTTGTAATTGGATTAGTATTGGTTCACACCTCTGGTGTGTAGCTATGCCTCTCAGTGGAAGGGGTAGGCGGACTGACTTGGAACGACCATGTCCGTTGCGCTTAGATCGCGACTTTACTGTAATTGTACACCTAAAACAAATCACCCCCAGTAACTAAACTTAATCATTTCTTTTCCAATCATCTTTTGAAAAACGATTTTTATAGTGCAAACTTGCTTATTTCCTAATTAATCAGGTTAATGGCTCAGTCTGTACTATCACAATGACAGACACTTGCTGTGTAGCTTTTTAATCAGTAGTATTAGGAACGAATCATAAGTATGTTTCACCAGGGTTAGTATTAGAAATGAATCGCCGGGAGCAAGATCCGCTAAACGAGTAAACGGATTGTCAGTTTGATTACGGTTTTTAGCAGCATCAACTCGGCTTTCGACGAACTACGAGTCCATGTACCAACGTTCCCATACGAGAAGAGACTGTCAAAGATCGACACCCTGCGTCTGGCTATAGCGTACATTGCTCTACTGCGAGAAGTGTTGGCAGCGAGGCTCGATCCGCTGACATACGTCGAGAGGTGCCTTAGAGGAGAGATCAACGGGGAACGTGCTGAATGGAACACGAGTGGTTGGTAGACAGGTGTTCGATCACCTGTAATCTTAACAATCCCATACACCAACGGTCTGTATCACGGATACGTGATTTCGTCGACCAATCGGGTACCAGCCGGAATCACGTACACGTGACATCAATCGTTTCCCCTTTACCACTACTTCAGATAGCATGAGAATATAATTTCAGGCTTTGAAAATGATAAATAATATTTGAATCAGTGTGATTAATCGTTAGTGTAAAGTTGTAATTTTTTGGAATCCTTTGGATCGATTGTTTATGTTTGTTTGCAGATCTGACGGCACGATTGTCGTGGATAAATTGGGAGAACCTCGGGGTGAATCCCAACAGACGATCAGTGTTAACCACCCTCGCCCTAACCACAGACAACATGAATTGAAGAGAGATTTTCTTCTTTTCTTTGTAAATAAATCCCAACGCTGGAATAGAGAGTGCCAAAGGACATTTTACTTTACATATGAATGTTGTACATTTTTTCGGTTCTAGTCGTCTACGTGCAATACGAGCGATGATATATATTGTATATTATATTTCGTATTTCTATACATACTAATTGCAATACTCGCGTGTACGAACGGATAGCCATTCTAGTTTTAGTATTTTGTTTGGAATAAAAATCAGCGCTCGCGAGCAGCCATAACTCCGTCGAGTTTGTACATCATATCCCAAACTCACTCCTTTTTCTCTTATTCCTGTGAAGTACGAATTAGACATTTATTAATTTCCACATGATACTCCTTATCTTTAATTATGGGTAATAATTCTAACTGTCTATTATTTATATCCTATTTATACTTTATTTATTGTCTATTACATTGTTCAGTATTACAATTGTTTTAATTAAAATCTTTCTTCACAGATTGTGCATTCTTTAATTGATGCATTTGTGGATTACTTACTTATTCACTTATTTACTTGCACTTTAGTAAAATTATCTCAAATTTAGTTTAGTAAAATTATCTATTATTTCAACTGCAGTCGGTGCAAGGTGCAGCTCTCCCGAAACAAAGCAATGGCGGTGTAATCGAAGGAAAAATCGGTAGATGACGCCGCCATTCCAGATTAGCCGCTAGAAACAAAAGCATAGAAATCTAACCCACAATACGATCACCTGTAACCAAAACCTATAACCATCTCAATTAACATTAATACATTAAGACTACAATTAATCATCGATACACAATCATTTTTTCCATCAAGCACGGCGAATCCCGTGTGATCCTTGGTGTATATAGGAATAAATTCTTCAGCGACGCCATAACCGGATGTTCGGCTGGTAAGAAGAATCCAATGGACAATTCGATGAGTATGAATTTGGTAGAGCACCAGGAGGATAACGATGTCAGCGTGATTGCAGTGATAGGGAAAGAAAATGACAGAGCACTGGCACACAAACAGTCTAACATATCGGGTCTGATGAAACATCGCTTGCAAAACCATCGCTTGCAAAACCATCGCTTGCAGAACCATCATCGAGTCACCGAGATCGGTAATGATCAGAAAATGACTCTCCGGAAGCGATTAGACTCGGACCCGTTGCCCTCGGAGACTGTTCATTACAGAGGGATCGAAATACCGCAGAAAGTGTCTGCAGCAACGTTTGTGTACAAGCAGGACCGGAAATACAAGGACGATAGCGATTATGTGAAGGACTCCACGGAAACCAGCAGCGGAGGATCCACTTTCGGCGCGCCCACCAAAGTTAGACGCGTTCATCGAGCGACGAGGAGAACGTAAGAAATTTTATGAACATCGGAAAATACAAATATTTACATCTTTCAAGAGTTGTGGTATTTGCTTCCAATTATTTAGAATAGATTCAGAACCTGATATTTAAGAATTGGTTCTTTAATAAAAATCTTTTGCAGCCGTGGAACCAGAGAAATTCGTAGGAATCCGATACGTGTAACCAAGAAGGATCCAGATAAAGGATTTCCCAGGCCAAGACAGCAATTGATTTCAGCAAAGAAGAAGGAGACATTTTTCGATTTAGGGCCTGCAAAGCGAGGGAAGTCCTCCACGATGCCATACATGAACACACGGTCCGTCACAAGGAATATGTACAATGTAGGAGCTACTTATCAAGCGCCTACAGCGAGAGACGAACTAGAATGGAAAGAGTGGCCGGTACATGGTATGCACGAGAGACCAGTCTTTCATCCTCAGGTAAGATTATCAATTTTATAGGACATAAAGAGCATCGTTTATTAACTCTCCTCTGTCTTTTTAGGTGGGCTTAGCCACAGAATATTTGGGTCGTTACTATTCCAGTTTGGATGGTCTGGGTTACCATGAGATAGTCGATCCTCCTGAGATAGAAGTGGTCTCTGTAGATCCTCGCTGCGATTTCCTACCTTCCTCTAGCGAGAAGGAACGAAACAGAAAAATGAAAATGGCTCAAAACTTAATGTCAAAAGATGCGAAGACACCTGTTTCATGTAAGAAAGCAAAGTCTTTCAAGACCTGTATGCACGAGAGTTTCCACTGTGTCCTGGGCTACTGTTCGCAAGTGATGACTCCCAATTACAAGACCAATGTCGAGGGAAAGATAAACAAATTAACCGAGAACAAGTCGCCTAAAATTATGAAAGAGCCAGAAAAGCCATCTTTAACAAGAAATATTGTGAAATCTACTGTCAAATACAAGTCGTCAGCCAGTAACCGGGAAAGCTTGCAGAAACTGATAGACAGGAACAAGCTATCGAACAGCTACTCTGCGACTATGATGTCCCAGAGTGCTAAGAACTTAAATCAAGCGACCAAACCACGACTGTTCCCAGCACAGAAGGTGTACGTCGCTAATTCCCAGAAGTCTGCTGTCTTTACCACTCATAGAACCCTTCAGAGTGGACACCTGAAGATGCAAGAGATGATACGCTCCTCCAATAACCCTCTAGTCCTTGTCAACACTTCGGAAGTGAAAGATGCTCAGATCTTGAGACCGTTGCCTAGCAACATGAACCTGATAAAGCTGGAAGACAATAACGAAACTCTGTTCGATATACCTTCAGTGTTCAAAAACGCGATTCCCTGCGATGGGTTGCCAGAGAGTTCAAAGATGATTTTGAAACAACCTCCTGTGAAACGTGGGAACAAGGTTGAGTTCACTGTGACAAAGTATCTCCTTGATAACTCGCAACAGAACAGAGTCCTAGCACCGAAAGAACCGAATGTTAACGAGAACAAGCTGCCTTACGAAACGACTACCAAAGAAGTGAATGCCAAGGTAATGTCCGATAATCTGAACAAGACTTGGTGTGCTAGCGACGCTTCAGAGATAGCTAAAATCTTGTCAGAGTATAATAAGAGCAGTACAAAGAAGCCAGCCATCGAAAACCAGGGGTTCTATGCGAATTTGAAAAACATTCGGATGAAGGAGGTGCCGAATAAAGAGAATAATAACTCGAAGCAGTCTGCTCAGGATAGTTCCTTGATGAGGAACATGAACATAAAGTTCCCTCAAGGAAAATGGCGGCGATTTCATTTGACCGTGGAGAAACTGAAAGACATGAAGAGCAATTCAAATGAAAGGAAAACTGTAGCTGTTTCGAACAGACAGTCGATATTCAAGATTGATCATGCAGCTGTAGATCCTGCGCCAGAGAGACACCCTGAGAATTTTAAGTATCTAGAACTGTCTCAAAGTACTAAGTTGGAGAAGAAAGAAAATAATCAGATGATTGTGGTGAATGCGTCAGCAATAAAGACTCAATCTTTGCAAGAATTGTTGGAGAATACAGCTGTACTGTATTGTGCTGCTACTGGGACACATCAGGATGATTTAGCGTACTATATCGATAGTTTAGACGCTGCTCAGAGCATTCAGTGGCTGGAGACCTGCAAGAATGTGACTCTCTAAGCAACTTCGTTTTACAGTCTCCAATTGTATACGAGTTGAGGATTTTTATGAAGTATGTTGCTTCACTCTAATTCCTAACGGACTGTTTTGAATCCTATATACCTTTTTAATCATCGCATTTGAGGAAAGTTGAAAAAGATTATGCATTAACTTCTTTATTTCATAGGATGTCAGAACAGAATCATAGTAAAAATGTATGCAATAATTTAATTTGTTGAAGAGATGGGGTGTTCTATTAAAATAGTATTAATATACATTAATTTTGTTTCATTAGAGAGATTATCGTTTTTATTCGATGTATTCGGAACTCGTTTAAACAAGACATAGAAATAATATTACAACATCGTGATCTTAAATATACACACGTCTTTGTACTTCGAATATATTTTTCAGACAAGTAGGCACTTGTATCGATCATAGAGAAAGTAAATTTGCTCGAGTTAGTGTCAAATTATCCTTCCACAATTGTGATCAAGATCAAGCCATCGTTTATGGCTGCGTGTATGAACAACATGCTGACAAACACAATCGCGGAATAGATGCACAGTAGAGCTGCTATACCGAGACTTCGTTGTCAGTCTCTGTTCTGTCTTCGCTTTCGATGAGTGTGCCTGTGGAGACGCGAGAAATATAGCTTTTACTGTTGTTAAATTTTTATTAACGTTATGTAAATTTTATTTTTCTACCGATAAGATTAATAAAATTAATATATAAATCCCACACTGCGTTTAATGGCAAATTTACCTCCTTTTTTCAGATTCAGATTCGCTTCCCTCGCTGACAGTCTTCCTAGCCATTTCTTCAGTGGTGGACTGGTCTTCGCTGTTCTCCTTGCACTTCCTGCTCTTGCTAGAACTCTTACTGGAATCATCGTTCTTGCTCTTTGACCTGACTCCTTCAGAATATTTTCTATCGCTCTTCTCAGACGACTTTCTCTCAGTTCTCCTCTTGCGTCTCTCATCGTCAGATGAAACTTCATGCTTGGACTCATCTCTGTGCGCAGATCTTCTTTTGTGTTCGTTCCTTTGGGACTTGTTGCGCTTTGCAGAGTTGCGAGAACTGGATGTGGAGTAGCCAGTATCTTGTCTGGCCTTCCTATTCAATTCGAAGAAAGAAAAATGTGTAGAAAGTTGGTAAAACTTTCGATTATTGATGTAAGGGTTGAAACCATCATACAGTACCTTTTGGAGTGACCTATGCTCCTAGGAGAGGACTCGAATTTGTCTATCTCTTCAGTGGTCTCTTCGCTCTCCGAGTAATTAGCCTCCACATCCCTCCTTCTCTTCCTTTTTCTGTCTTCGCAGACCCTTTTGCCCCTAACATCCCTGTATACGTCTCCTCTCGATATGATGCTGATATTACTCACGGCAGGCTTCTTCTTCTGCTTGCTTTTGCTCTCTGTCTGCACCACGTAGAGCCTGTAGAGCTGCAGAAGTATCACCAGAGTGTTCTTGCAAGTGAAGAAGATGTTCATGTAGCTGACAATACGGTAGTGGATGATGAGGATCAGCCTGAATGCCAGAAAAGGACCATCCTGAAATTACAACAGCAATAACAAACATTTCTGAATGGTAAGAATGAAAGATGGTTAAACGGAGACTACCTGAAGAAGCATGTTCAAAGCGATTCCCCAGACGTCGATGCTGCAACAGCTGGTCTCACTGTGCACCCTTTTCTTCACAGCGTTCCCTGAAGACAGCCTGGACTTTCTGGACTTGGTGGCAGTCAGGACAACAGTGAACTGCATCAAGGACCATGCCCATATTCCCAACGTCAGGTATACTAACACAGGTTCACGTGCTATCCTGTCCTCCTTGAAGGAATCGAAGAACTCTATGATGTCTGCAGCTGTTCCTATGTAAACTAACAATAATTGACTGAGTTGGTCACGTGTCAGGTCACCCTTTGGCAGCATCCATCTTCCGATAATCAGGACAAGCATCAAGAACTGCTCTATCAAAGTGACCCACGTTTCTGTGGATATTTGGATGTCTGGCAGATTTATGTTCACCTGAATAATTAGTTAAAGCTAGTTTTTGAAATTTTTCTGTGGATTTTCTGTTTGTAGGATTAGGAGATCCACTCACACCCAACGCCTTCTCCAGGTGCTTCAGATCCTCCGCAGCCAGGTTGGTTAGATCCAGGTTCTCGGATATGTTCACGTTGGATTCAAAGGCTTTTAGTCTTCTGTCGACCTTGTCCAATTCCAAGAGCCATATTGCTGGCACCACGCTGCTGAGATACAGGAATACGGACGGACAGAACCTATGCAATGGAAGAAGTATTGCAAGACACAGGGACCGCTTAGAATTTTTTTTCTTTCTTCAACAATTTCGAAAGATGAAAATTTTATGTTGATATTCTCTAATTCTTTTAATTCTGTTACTATTTTAGATTTGTCCTACCAGATTTAATTATTTTACAACTCCAGGTTTTTTGAAGGAGATAATAATGTTCTATATCGTTAATTGTATAATTTTGAAGATATATTCATTTTTTAAAAATGTTTGCAAGGTTCGTAGTCAGTCAATTAGCAAGATTAATATCGAGTGGCATTAATTTTCTCCAAGAAGCTCGTGCAGGATTTCTGCTGAATCCTCGGTTGAATCGATCACACGATTTGAATGGAAAAGGATATTAGAGAAAGAGGTCACTGTTACACGTAGTCTTTTCTGTGTCTGAGAGTGATAGTGGATTGTGTCTCGTCCCACTCCCGTCACTAATGCTCCAATTTCCGACTGTCAAACCGAAATGGCACCACAACAACACACCCTTCCTTGTTCGGGAAAGTAGGCTTGTTTTACTCTGTCGACCCTCCTGTCTGTCGACCCCATCGTTTATTTTGTTCAATTCTTATTTATACTCATAGACGATACCTCCAAAAAATATTAGAAAAAAATTTACAATTTAATAATTTTACTTATAAGAATTTTTGAGGATGTCTTTCTGGTATTTTAAATAACATTTATGCTTCTTTAAATCGTTCATGCAATATTTAAATTGCTTATAGGACTTTCTTCTTATATTTTAAATTATGTACATCCCTTGTTCATTATTTTGCTCTGTTTACATAGAAAAAAAAGTGTGTTATTTACCACTTCCATTCTTGGTTCTCTTTTATAGTAAGCGTGAAAATGCCTTCGAGGAACAGCAGCAGGATCGGACAGCTGAGATACCAGAAAAGAGGATTCTTTTTAAAAGTAGTCACTTGCCAAATGGCTATAAAACCATGAGAAGCGAAAACCAATCGCGTGATGATCGCCTTGACGGTCGCCAAGAATTTTGCCATTGTTGAACTACACTGTTTTATAATAAAAAAATTTCCCTGAGTTCCTTAATATACTCGATAGCCACAACACTTGTTTATCGATAAAGAAATATCTTCTTTTGATAATAATTCTAACGATAGAAAATTAATAGTTTTTAGTAGAACTTATTCGAAAACTACATTTTTTTAGGAAACGTATCGGCGGCGACACAGCAATTTCAACGCGGTTCACTGTGTCAGAACTGAAACAAAACTATCCTGGATCGCTTAGGGTTTGGATTTCAAATAGCTCCGCGCACGCGTCGTCCAATAAAGGAATACATATTTATTTGGCGGCTTAGTATGTACCATATATTTTACGTTCGAATTAAAATAAAAACTTTGAGGAATTATTATTTTATTTACCTTTAATGAATATGCTCTACTACTATGTAATTTATTTTAGACAATTCCATTGAATTACACAGCAATAGTACAGTAGTAACATAGTTAATTTTTAAATACTAATTCATTACCGTGAGATCAAGTTTTATTTCGTAAAAGAAAAGTATTAAATTGCATAGCTTCAGGGGCATACAAAGGGGTTTCGGTTATCTGTAGCCAGCCAAATGCTGTACCATCGACAAGAGACTCCATCGGTGCCTATGTCGCTGAATAGCATCACTAACAAGGTATAAGAAAAGAGTAGACCAATCACCCAATGTATTTTTCTGTCTCACGCTTGTAGGGCTCTAGACTCCAGTGTCACATCCTACCGTATCGACCAAAACTAATATTGTGGAACTTATTTTCTACAACGGCTCTGTTACTGATTTTAAACAAAATTCGAAACCTTTTGAATGTTAAACAAAAAATTTAAATTTTATTTTCTTTTTCAGGCCTTGAACGGAGCAAATTATTCTTGTCGCTTTAGCTACAAGAGATCGTACAAATTCCGGCATGAGTTATTCGCTCCTGAAAAACATACGTACAGCGCCTTATATCGGCAATATGTTCAAACATCTCGTCAAATTTACCAACCGGAACAATACACAAATTTTGATACCGGCCGCGCCATCTACCGAACCGTGGTGGTACTAATTGGCAACAAGCTTCGACACTTTGACGCTACGATCGCTAGTGTCTCTTGCCTCCAGTACACTACCGGTAACATTTAGCTACAAGTTTGAGCGTTTTGCCGCCGCATAAAATGGCGCTAGAGGAAGATTTATATGGAACAAATGATTCGTATATGGCAGTATTGCAGTAGAAGTCTGACGGTTTGCCGAGAATCTCAGAACTAGTCTATATTTTTCTCATAATTGTTTAGAATATAAGTAAAATGTAATCTGTAAAACACAGTCATTACATGTATGAATCTACAAGGAATAAATAAAGGCAAAGTAATAACCAAACGTATCTGCGTATACATTTATTGAAACACCAATTTTTACTAAACGTCCAACTTATCCTCGAGTCATACTACTGACATCTCATGCCACCTGCTTCGCTATCATACTTTCCTAATACAAAATTCCATTTTCGACCGTCTGACTTGTCGTCGAGTTGTAATACTGAAATCCGGGTACCTCCTTCGATATCATGTTCTCCTAATACAAAGTTCGATTTTCGGGATTTTCGAAAAGTTTCGACCATTTTCGGTCGTCTGGCTTGTCGTTGAGAAGTACTACTGAAATCCGGATACCTCCTTCGATATCATGTTCTCCTAATACAAAGATCAATTTTCAGGATTTTCGAAAATTTTCGACCATTTTCGGTCGCCTGGCTTCTCGTTGAGTTGTACTACTGAAATCCGGATACCTTTTTCGATATCATGTTCTCGTAATACAAAGTTCAATTTTCGGGATTTTCAAAAATTTTGGACCATTTTCAGTCGTCTGGCTTGTCGTTGAGTTGTACTACTGAAATCCGGACACCTCTTTCGATATCATGTTCTCCTAATACAAAGATCAATTTTTGGGATTTCGAAAATTTTCGACCATTTTCGGTTGTCTGGCTTGTCGTTGAGTTGTACTACTGAAATCCGGATACCTCTTTCGATATCATGTTCTCCTAATACAAAGATCAATTTTTGGGATTTTCGAAAATTTTCGACCATTTTCGGTCGTCTGGCTTGTCGTTGAGTTGTACTACTGAAATCCGGATACCTCCTTCGATATCATGTTCTCCTAATACAAAGTTCAATTTTCGGTCGTCTGGCTTGTCGTTGAGTTGTACTACTGAAATCCGGACACCTCCTTCGATATCATGTTCTCCTAATACAAAGATCAATTTTCGGGATTTTCGAAAATTTTCGACCATTTTCGGTCGTCTGGCTTGTCGTTGAGTTGTACTACTGAAATCCGGATACCTCCTTCGATATCATGTTCTCCTAATACAAAGTTCGATTTTCGGGATTTTCGAAATTTTCCGCAATTATCGGATTTTTACTAGGAGAACATGATATCGAAGGAGGTGGCACGAAATTCAGTAGCATAAGTCAACGATAAGTCAGACGAACGAGAATTTCTGAAAGTTTCGAAAATTGAACGTTGTATTAGGAGAACATGATATCGATGGAGGTATCCGGATTTCAGTAGTACAACTCAACGGCAAGTCAGACGATCGCAAATTTGTCGAAAATTTGGAAAAATCTCGAAAATTCAATTTTGTTTTAGACTAATACGATAACAAAGTAGATAAATAATGTTATATTCGAATTTCCGTGTACGGGGTGGTTAAAATAAAACACATTAACTGGTTGTAACTTATATACTTTATTTTTCACCAAAAATATTACAATATTAAACGAGATGAGAAGAAGGTTCCTTGCAGGAATCCGATGACGTATGTATGTATGTATGTATACGCGGCTGATTGAATCCGAGTGGAATGGGGATGTACGACGGTTGTAGTTTTCGAACTACCTCAGGCCCGTACCATATGAACTGCGCGGGCGCATTAGGGCGACTCTCGTATCGATAAATTTCCACATCACCCATGAGATACCGATGTTAATGCGTTTTGTTTGTCAGTGGTGTCTTCTGTAGGCCTGTTCGAATCTAATTATTAGATGGGTTAAAGACGAGATAGAGTGATACGACAATATTTACAAGAACAAACTAAATGTTTCATACGCAGTAAAAGGGGGATATTTACAGAAGGAAACTATATATTCGTTGTTTAATGGAATAATTAGATATATCTGTGTATGCATATGAAAATCTGCTAAGCGCGTACGGCGATAGTGAAAGAAGGATTAAAAATGGTTTTAAACGGTACACCGATCATTTATTATGTATAATAAAGTCGATAGGTCCCACGGACAATCCAGGTGATATATCGTCCACCTTTGATTTTACTTTAACCAGAAATGCACTCTACATTTTCATCGTATCTCTCCACTTTAGAAATCATGCTACATATATCAAGTTTTCAATTGATCGTATAATTAATAACTGTCTCCTCTTTCGAAAGAAGATAGCGGCAGCCATAATAGCTGTTACGTTCATCCCTCTTACTCGATAACCTCGAACATAGTAAATAGCGAAGTGGGCAGTTATTGTCGCGTCAGCTACCTTATTTCGAACAAACTATCGATAAGACTACAAAAGGATTAACGATTACAAACCGTGGTGGTGGATTAAAAAGAAATAAAAGAAGAGAAAGAGCAATAAAATGTTCGATTGAGTCGCGCATGATAGGACACTTTCTAATCGGTTAACGTATTCGATGCACGAAGAAAAGGACGAGATTTATTATTTACAATATACACGGTTTATCGTCCAGAACATAATTTTACTCACACAATAAAAACTTTTACATAATAATGGCGTTATCACGTAGTAATAGTTTTCATTTAGGTGAATTGATCATGCTACGACACGATGCAACGATTCTTTTATACTCGTTCACGTAACAATGTGTGTATTCATATTCGTTCGCCATTAACGATAGTGATGTACCGTCGGTTTACAAGCTTGTAATTGTTCACAGGCTATACATGCTCACTGTAAATTGTACGGCTCACAGTGATCGAGCTTAAATATTATAGAAATCGTGTTCCATCGTGAACGCACGCGGCCGTGCAGGCACACGCACGCCATCGCGCCATTTTCAACTCCGCTTTCGTATACTTACGGAAGTACGGTAATCGACGCGAAATTACCCGTAATCATTCTGAACCTCGGGAACACAAGTGATTGTACAATTTTCAAGAAACGTTATTCGATCTTATCGATCTCTATGGGACCTCGATTAATTGGGGTTCGATCGTTGGCCGCGCTACTTACCCCGAGTATCCGATATTCGGTATTATTTCTATTATGTATGTATAGTACTTTAAATCAATACATTTCGTAGCGATAAGTCAAGCAAAAATGACTACTACTCCTCTCAACTGCGAGGACACGCGAACAGCAAAGTCGCCACGACGTGAATAAGAAACTCAACGCTTATCGTAATATCTCCGTTTGACGTTACACAACTCTACGTGCAACGAAAATGTAATACTATCGTAATTACGGTGAATTATGTACAGGATACAAAAATAATTCTCAGTTTTCGCAAACGAATCTCAATTGAAATCAAGAATCTACGTCTAACAGATCTTTCGTTCGAATCTCGCGGAGAGACGGTGTGCTCAAGACTTCGAATTGGTCGAGATATGAACATTCGCTTTTCAGACATTACCGAGACCCAAGGTCAGAACACACGTTCGTTCATTTGTTTCATTGAAATTGCGTTTGAAAATTAATTTCATAAAAAAATAAAACATATGATTTCGATTTTTCGATGGAGTTTTAAGTCTCCTTGTCTTACCTGTGATCCAATTAAACAAGAGGCCCCACTATGTTTTCTATTAGACGTCGGAAAAAGTTCATGCGATCTTTCCGCGCTTCAGAAAAATGATCCAACAACAATGACATCGTTAGAACGTTCATTTAGTTGATACTCAGTATTTTTCATTTGGTGTTCGATCGTTTCTACGAGTTTGAAGATGGTCGAAGAGTTCGAAATGTGTGTCGTCGTGTTAGATTGAAATCTCAGAGTGCGACGCACAGTGATCGATTCCTCAATTCTAGGTGGACAGAACGGTACATTTGATCAACTTCAGATATCTTCGCTTACGTTCTATTTCGTTTATAAACATTCATTTGTTCGATGTATAACCTAATATTTCGATTGCCCGGTTAAAGTTTTGCCTGTGCGAAATACTATGAATAAGCTAATTCTTCTTCATCGTATAACTTCTTTGTTTGTTGTTTAAATTATTATCTAAAAAATGGAGCGCGTAAGCGAAGGTAAGTATTTGATTTCTACGTATCGGTATAATTTTATGTTGCCGTGTATATCATATACAACAGGAATATGCACCTTTGTCGTGCACATTCCTTATAATTTTGTAGTTTTGTATTACATTTTCGTAGAACTTTATCTAATTTTTAAATATAAGTTAAGATTAATTCTTTCCATTTTGTGTATTGTTTGTTCACGTATTTAAACAAGAACTATGAAATATTTAACCCTTTGCACTCGGTGCTATTCTAATTCTTGAAAACCGAATCTTTCTTCTGGCCTAAAATATTTCCATTTCATATGATTTTCTTAGTTTTATCGATACAAAACTGATATAATACCTCGTACAATGCTTTCAGCGGTTTATTAAAATATTAAATACAAATTTAATAATGCAACAAATATTTTGTATAATAATATCAGAATTGTGGCGCCTCCGAGTCGCCACTCGAGTGCAAACGGTTAATTTATGTTATTTTCACAAACGTGACAATTAATTGTTTTATTTGTTCATTATAAAGAAATGATATAATTCTTTTAAATTCATGTAGTTTTTATACAGTTGTCATGATTTCTGAGAAATAGAGCGTTGTTACTACAAGAGAACACAAAAATTTGACTTTTGTCCACCTAAAATCGAGGAATCGATCACTGTGAGACGCGGAGATTCTATTGTTAGGACAACAGAATGTGAAATTATGCGAGTACGTATAGATTGAGATCTACGTAGTGAACGTGCTCGTGTAGACAGAGTCGCCAGATTAAGTGTCCCAGCTCTACCTTCCCCTTCTACGTCGCTATTCCCCCACGCTCCCGCTCCCCGACGATATATCTGTGGTTGTCAGGAAGAAGATATTGCCGTCTAAAAACTACCTGTCCCCCGGAACTCTACACTACCCCCTTTTGGGGTGTACGCAAAGGTACCTTTCCCTCATTCTTAACACTTTCACTACCGGAAGCCTATTAATAGGATTTTCAATAATTGTGCTGTACCAAAAGAAAGCATAGAAATTTCCTTTTACATTGGAATCTTAAATGAAACTATTAGACGACGTTATTGAGGGTGACTTGTTAGATCACAATGAAAATTGCTGTTGCTATTTAAGGTTCCATTAAAACGTGTTTAGCCATGTACCATAGATTTTTTTAAATCATGCAATAATCAGCGGTCGGTAATGTGTTAACAAAACAAAAAAAAAGGGCTCGGAATTATTTACTAGGCAAGAATATGAGTGGACGTACTCGAGGCGCAGAAGTTCTGGAGAAATGCGGATAGCGGGGCCGCGGACTTCCATTATCTCGGGCAAAGCGAGATAAATAAAAGGGCACTCAATAGAATGCACCGGGTGAGTGGTTTTTTTAGTGGGTAATGGAGGAACCGAACACCTGTCCCCCTGAACCACACTATCACCTTCTGGGGTGTACGGAAAGGTAATTTTCTCTCACTCTTAACAGAAACAAAAGGGCTCGGACTTACTTACTCGCGATGGCCGATTTTCGAAGGCTACGCCGAGGCTTTGACGAGTCCCTTAAACCTAGTGTTAACGATATAATCCTGTAATAAATAAAAATTAAGTAAATCTTAAATAAGTTTTCAGTAATTACTTGAAACAACGTAAAGTTTTTAGTTTTATATCATATTTTACATTGTCAGTCACCGGTGACTGACGTGGCACTCAACGCGTTAATGTATAAACTCAAGTTTTTTAAGATTGTGACATGCGGCGTTTTTCTTTGCAACCACAGATATTCCCCCACGCTCCAGTCACGTGACTGATCCGGTACCGGCAGAGAGAGGGGGTAACTTCCCCTCACCTGGCGACTCCGCGTGTAGCTGCGACACCTACTCTAACGCAGGTAATAAAAGGCACGGCAAGAAAGCAACTTCGGCCTCCGCTCAGTTCTCATAAAAAGTTCGGTAAACGAATAATATCGCATCGCTTTTCAAGAAGAACACGTATCGCGTAAATCCGCGTGAACTTCTTCCGGCGTCCAATATCAACGTCACGAGTGTCTAGAAAGATTAAAGGGACGGTAGGGTGAAGGAGGATCTTATCTGTTTCAATTTCCAATCTATTTTGTTTCTGGTAACAATATCTGTCGCCTCGTAAAATTCTTGTTCCTCGACTCCGCGCGACAGTTTAATATATCAAGCACCATTGCGTTGCCGTGTGTGTGTGTGTTCGGGTCGATCGATATGGAATATGGATCATCGTAAAATGGCTGGCCGCGCGTGCGCGCGTCTGCGTCCGCGTCCACGTGCGCGCGATCCTTACTTATTTGTACGTAAAATTATTTTTCTCATTATACTGATGCGTATCTAGACTTCTGTTCCGTTACGAACGTTTATTTAGAATATTATTTCAATGAGCAAGTAACTAGGAGAGCCTTTGTTTTTTTTTTTTATTTACTTCATTATTTCCATTTCTCGAGTCCGTTGTTCGCCGCTTTCTCTAACCTCTTATCATTTTTTTCTCTTCTTCGTCTTTCATTCTTTCCTTTTTTTTTTTGTTTGTTTGTTTGTTTGTTTGTTTGTTTATCTTGAATCTCGTTCGAATTTGTTAACTAATCGCGACACGAGTGCGCGAGCACACGCTTTACGTCCCGGGTTGTTTATATACGTCTTTTTCTCGGCAGTCGACGCGAGCAATTACTCAAATTCCGACTTAAACGAATTTTCATTAAGATTAAACTTAAATACCCACTCACACGCTTTCACGCAATTCTTTCGCTTCTATTTTGTGTTCAGTACCATTCGCGCGCAGTCTTTCCCGTTCTACATAATATCATCTGTTTTATTCCCCCGCTCAACCGTAGCTATTCTCTTAGTTAATTTTCTTTTCAGTCACTTTCTATCTGGTTTTTCGTTTTTTTCATTTTTCGTTTTATTTACAATGGATCCATGCCTCCCGAATCGTGCTCGCCGGATGCGAGAAAGAAACAGAAAGGTATAGTTGCAGTGGACAACAGCGAAGCGAAGCGTACACGACGAATTGACACGGAACGAAATCAACCCTCAATTGGTAGGGTGCGATGGTGGCATAGGTCGGGCCTGTCCAACTCGCGGCCCCCGTTCACCCACTTCTTCACTCCGGTGGGCGGTGACGTTCCCCCACCACTCGACACGGTCGTCGGTTGTACCGCCTTAATCCTTACGCAGCCAACGAAAATGTATGGATTATCTAAAACCTTTTGTGTTTAAAATATTTCCACAAATTCTCATTTTAACGCTATAAATTAATATATTAGCGTACAAGCAATGGACATTCAGAGAAATTTTGTAATATTTTTATAGCAGCATTAACAAATTGTTGAAACAAATGCAGTAAATGGCTACACAAGGATGAAGTAGCGGGGGAACGAACTGATTTGACGGTGGAAAGACCGTGCGACGCGCGACGAAGAAGTTGGACAAGCCTGACATAGGTGATTTTCAATCAGTTTCATTGTAATAGCTGACTATTCAACTATTCGCTATTCTATAATACTTTAGATAGACCGTTAGAAAAACGATGAACATCTCGGGGCTGACAAACGTACCGGCAGAAACTATAAAAATTCAATTCTTGGCATGCGAGTGTATATGTACTATGTATACTCTTCTTTCATGAACTTCTCGTAATGTGTATCATCCGGAACCATTGTTTGTAAAAAAGCTTGCAAAATAGTGTCGGTGATACCAATAAAAAAGTTGTGTTATACGTCACGCTGTACGACAACCCTGTCCAACTCGCGAGCCGTTTGGCCCGTTCCCCCACTTCTTCGTTCTGCTGAGGTGGGCGGTGACGTTCCCCCACTTCTTCGTTCCGTTAAGGTGGGCGGTGACGTTCCCCCACACGGTCGACGGTCGTATCGACAGAAGTAGTGGGGGAAAAAGAAGTTGGACAGGTCTGCTGTACGATGATCCTTCGAAGCAGATGAATATCACATTCTTCACATTTGTCTCTACTTTTCAACTGCCTACGTTCACCATCGTCTTCTGAGAACTTTTGTTCGCTAATTGTTGTGTTTATCGAATTCGAAATGATTATAAAATTTTTCAAGAAGACGCGCGAAAGGTATTCTCCGCTTGAAGGATCACTCAGCCATTGTTTACCACAATACGTATAAGCGTTCTGGCTCGAAACGAAATTCAATATTCTACTTATTTTCTTGAATGGCAGTTCAGAGAGAGTTCTGCTAAACTTATTCTAAATTATTATTCAAACTTGGTAATCGACAAGTTCACGTTCTAGTATATAATATCTGGCGTTGAACGCTAGGTCAGACCGTGCGATCTCACTCCACCGTATCAATTGAGAACTAATTCATCCGCAAGAACTCATTGGAATTCACTATGTCGTCGGCGTGTGTAGATGTCGTTCTGTATATTATACATCGAGTCACATGTACACTCACTTCTCTCGGTGAACTTCTTCTCACTCCAAGGGCGCAGTGTGGAGAATCGATTGCGAAAGTCCGTCGATGCTTCGAAGAGAGTATCAGCAAGAACGCGTAGACGACGATACTTCTCTTGAAACGTTCGCCTGCGTTCGGTGGCGTCGCGCGAGGCTCGGTGGAAACTAGAAATCCTGAGTGTCGGAAATGAAAAGAAAAGAAAAACCGAACTCGGGAAAGCAGGGGTGTCGAGAGCGCATCCTCTTCGATCTCCATGGATGTCTTTATCAAATAAATGTACGTTTGTCTGGCATTCGGTGAGTCTCGAGATAGCCTAAAGCGGGCCTGTCCAACTCGCGGCTCGTTTCACCACTTCTCATTCCGCTAAGGTGGGCGGTGACGTTCTCCCACTACTTGACACGGTACGGCTTAAGTAGTGGGCGGTGACGTTCCCCCACTATTTGACACGGTTCACTGGTTATATTCTTTATCTTACAATTATTCAAATTATAAAGTCGCTTACATGGAAATTGATTCGATATATTTCTTTATCCAACCAGATATTGTAATAAAAATTGCACAAAATCTAAATGAATAAAGCCTTATCATTTTCCTCTAAAACATTTTAGTCAATTTTAGTGCTCGATAGGTTTAATAGTAGTGGGCGGTGACGATCCCCCACTATTTGACACGGTTCACTGGTTATATCCTTTATATTACAATTATTCAAATAAAGTCGCTTACATGGAAATTGATTGGATATATTTCTTTATCCAATCACATATTGTAATAAAAATGGCACAAAATCTAAATGAATAAAGCCTTATCATTTTCGTCAGCTAAAACATTTTAGTCAATTTTGGTGCTCGATAGGTTTAGCAGTAGTGGGCGGTGACGTTCCCCCACTACTTGATCGATGGTGGGTGGACCGTGTGGCTCGCGACGAAGAAGTTGGACAGACCTGCCGTTTGAAGTGTCAGTTCGATGGAATTTTGCGACTTGAACCACGTATATATACAATACAGTCGCGAGGATCCCTACGGGTGTGTATGTGTGCGCGTGTTTGTGTGTGTGCGTGTGTGTGCGTGCGTTTCGTTAAAGGGTCAAGGTGATGATAGGAAGTCTACGACGACGATCGGCTTCAGATTGGAACGATCAAATGGTAATTGAGCTGATATAATTTGTATACGTTCTCGTCGACCATGCATTTTATTCACATATTACAAAAAACGTTTTCTCATGGCGCACGGCTAATTGTAAGGTGAGGGGCGTACCGTAATCTGCCCGTCTTTAATATTCTCCACTGTGTTTGTTTTATATATATATATATATTTTTTTTTTTTGTTTATTTTTCGATTTGTCTCGCTAAACTTAGAAGGAAGATCACTTTCTCGCATTCTCCTTCGATTCGTTCTCGATCGTGTCCTCGTGCTGCGATCGTAGGCGATCTGTCGATCGAGTGTCTCGACGGAAAACACACACACGCACACACGGGTGGAATCGATCGATCGGGCAGATATCGAGACACCCAGGCGATCTCGGATAGAATCTATGAAATCTCGGTGATTCGATAGCTTCGTCCTTTTCTGGCACACCTCCGGTCTTCTCTTAATTCTCTCTTCTTCTTCTTCTTTTTACATTTTCCTCCTCTTCGTCCTCTTCGCTACTTTTCGATCTCTTCGTGGTTACTCTCGAAGAACAGGAACTTCCACAATAAAATACAGACCACAGTGTTTCACGCGCGC
>CM052204.1:7338936-7418217 GCA_028455805.1 Lasioglossum figueresi
TCTCGTTGACGCAGTCACACGCTCACAGATCTAAAAGTCTATACTATTGTAGTATAATAATGTTCGTCCCCTAATTGCGTAATCTTCGCAACACCGTCCATTCTCGTTTCGCTCGTTTCTTCTCTACTGTATGGACATTATATACGGTCTTTCTTTTCTTTATTTCGTCGAATCGCGTTTTAATAGATTCCTCTCTTACTTCTAGGTAGTATAGGTAAATTTATGGGTGTACCTATATCTACCGAGTGCTGATATATAATGTATATGTACAATATACATGTACATGTATAACATTTATACCGGGTATACATGTACATATATATTTATATATACTTATTTGTATTTATATATTTATAATTAATTTTATATATGTATATATGTATACATATATATATTATATACATTACATATATGTATACATACATATATATATTTTTTCGTGTACGTGTGTGTGTGTGTGTGTGTGTGTATAATCACTTCGAGATGGTAATCATCGATCTACAATGTATGATTTCGTGTGCATGTATGTATGTCAGAGGTAGAAAAAATTATCATTTGTATAAACAGATTCAAGCGAAGGAACGAAAGACATTGTTCCATATATATTCAACATCATTCCCCCTCTTGAATGAAAACATTCTTCGGAACACTTGTGATCGCGAACGTTCCCGCGGTTTAAGAAAGCAAAGATTTCAAAGAAGATAGAAAATATTTTTCACGCGTTACACGTGAAATCGTTGTGATTATCAGTGACAAATCCTTAAGAGTTTCGACCATTGTAATTGTATGAACTATTTGAGGAAAATCGTGACGCAGATACAGTTCCAAATTTCGTTTGATGGCGCTTTTGAACATTGCTTTATCGCCGAAATCAATTTCTAGAAATGAATAAACATTGTTACGTCCCGAAAATGTTGTACTTGAAAGGGACGATTCCTGAGGTCGTTCGAAGCAACTTTTTCCTTTGCGAAAATGTTCTCCGTGGCTTTGTTCTCGAGCTATTCGCGAAAAACGCGTACCGATCCTAGCGCGACTACAATGGGCGGGTTTCGGCTCGGCTACGCCCACTGAACGCGACGCTGGCATTGGCCGGGGCGGACTCCGTTCGCTGTAACCACGCCCTCAATGATCCACGTTTTTCATTCATATCTCGAAAACGAAGCGGCGGAGAAGAATTCCGCAAAGGAAAAAGGTGCTTCAAATGACCCCAGGAACCTGTACAACATTTTTGGGACAGCCTGTAGAATAAAATTTCTTCCCTCTCTGGCGTTGGTATATGTATGTAACATGTTGCGCGTATCTAACAATAAGTAGATATTTCTGGGCTTTCTTTTTTCTCCGACTGGTTCTGCGTGTGCTCGAGTATCTATGCTGTTTCTTCTTATCAATTAACGATCGTACGTCTCTACAACATAATGCAGTTTAGTGGGTGTTATTAAATATACATTTTAGAATTTGGTACTCTCGTCGAGACATTTCGTCGCGCGATACTTTTTTCGTACTTTCGTTCTTCTTTCCTCGGTCTATTCTCTTCATCCGGTTTGCACCTTTGTATTTTGTTTTGTCCTATCATATTTGCATTTGTATCCCCTTTACTTCGGCCCTGGGTTCTGTCTCTGTATCCACTCGCCACATTGCCCGCGATCTGATCAATTTGTTACTCGAAAGTTAAGAATCGCTTATACTATTTCCTTTCTTTATTCACAAAAAGAAGAAACAACAGAAAAAGTTGTGTAGTTTTAATGTGAACTGTGATTTGCAAAATATGTAATTTCGTCACTTAACAAACTCGAAAGTCTGGGTTAGGACTTTCGTATATTATTAAATTTTAGATTAGATTTCTTATGGAAACCATTTCATCATTTTGGTCTCGCGAGTATTCATGAATTATTCCCGATCAATGACACTAATTGATTGTATTCGATAGTTTACAAATAATATTGAATAGCTTTAAGAATAATTCGTTTATAGGCTTGCGTTAAAATATTAGTCGATCATTCTGAACACTTCTTCTTAAGCTGTATGTAGATATTATACGTTTCAATTACAATTGAAAGTGTTATTTCTGTGCAATCAATAGTGATCAATAATATAATCAAGTCGAGAATTATTAGTTACAATTACAAGTAATTCATTTCCGTAGCAGAAGTCAGATTTATATAATTTTCCGAAGATGTGTAGTTCTCTTGAAAGTCCGACTTATTTATGATATTAACAATTTCCACACTCTATTTAGTTTAGTTAATATCGACTGTAAACTCTTCTAAATCCACTTTTAATATCTTCTTCATCTTTAAGAGCTATATACATTAGGAGTGAGGAACTAATGATCCAATAAAGAACACATTATTATTGAACAGTAACAAACTGTAAGCTTCTATAATTCCTTAAATCCTCTTATTATAATTTTCATTTTAATTATAATTTTCATGGTATGAGGAGGAAGTAATGTTCGGCTATTTATATTTTTATCGAGATCGAATGTTCAATTAGATTATTAATGTGTAGACGCTCTGAATAGAATAAGTGATCCTAAACTTTTGAGTGGTAAAGCACAGATTTCCTTTTGCATGAAGATGATTGTAAATTCTAATTGTAAGAACCGGCGAGATGGATGCGCATTTTAATTTAGACTCCTTTCGATCGATATATACTTTTCATATATTTTATATTTCTTCAAATGTAGATTGTTTTTTCGTAACACAACCTAATATGTATTATGAAGATATTCAACAGTCATTCGTTTATCACGGCTCATAGAGTTTGTTATAAAATATTAATCAATCGAACGAGTACCTCTCAATAAACTATATAACCATAAAAAAATATTTAAAACATTGAAAGACGTTATACCGAACTGTTAATGTAATATCATTTTTAAAATCTGTCATCTTTGTCAACGATACAATAATTTTATTCTCAATATCTCAATCATTTCTAACAAATGCCCTTTGTCGTTAATTCTTTCACCCCAACAACAATAACAAATTTTACAAACTCGTGCCAATTTTTATCATGACAATATCTTTTCAAGTGCAACAGCCTAATACATCGAACATTGTTTAATATTTTGATTTATTAGAAAAACAATTTAACGAATTTTGCAATTTTGTATTCAACTTCCATATAGAGATATTTTCAATTAACGTTCCATCAATTTCACATACAAGGTACGAGTACAATAAACGATTATCTACGTTAATCTGCAATATCCGTCACAATCGATTGCCTCCGAAATTAGTATAGGTTCACCCATCAAAGCAACGTCAGTTTAGTATGGCGCATTGTTTGGCACTGATCCTCCCCGATCCTTAATTTAGTAAACCAATTCTCAACTGAAAAAGAATGTGGTCGAATCCGTGTATATAAGAGAATAAAACTCACGTGTTGCTAGCATTATAGCATATACGTACAACAAATTGTATATGTGCAACATCATAATGTATATCAGACCTGGGCAACTCTCCCTACTCCTGGATTTTCCCCACCAAACTGGACTGTAGGAGGAGGGTGGGGAGAGTAGGATCTTCGCAGTCACGTGAGGCAAAGTACGGTAGGGGCAATACGAAATAGTTAGTAGCGGAGGAACCGGCACGCTAATGGTAGTGAGGGAATCCATACAATGAAACAGGTAATAGTGGGTGAATCGATATACTGAAATAGTTGACAGTGGGGAAACCGTTACACTGAAATACTTGATAGATGGAGAACTGATACACTTGTAGTAGAGGAATTGATACACTGGTAGTGGGGGAACCGGTACGCTGGTAGCGGGGGAACTGATACACTGGTACTGGGTGTTCGTGAGGCGACAGAGGGGAAGTTGCCCGGGCCTGCTGTATACTCTAATAACATTTTCTGATCAAAACGCTTCCTAACATGTGATTCACAAGATCTGACATTTGCTACGCAACAACCTGATGGTACCTCAGTGACGTCGACTTTGAGCGAATTAGAGCAGGAGATGATAGGTGTGTAGACGTGTGAGATAAACGATTTGATGATCAAAGGGAAAGGAAACGGCGTCTGTCAGGCGGTGCCGAATCCATTGAAATGTTTGATGATTGTTTCGTCCGGAGCGAACCGCATGCATAAAACATGGACGCGATTCGGTGTCGGAGGCTGCGCGGATCTTCTGTCGTTGTCGAATAGATAACAGCGTGCAACGAAGATACAACGAGGGAGGGGGTGTGGGGTGAGGGGCGCGATGCTTTAGTTACAAGCTTGGGCTTCCCTGCTGTCGATCGATCGTCGGACCGAAAACGTCGATGCTCGATACACTTCTTAAGGCGGATGTTTTTCTCTTGCTTCACTGTCCGAGTCGTTTTACACTCTTTCGATTACTCCCATGTTTCGCCGATCTATCGTCTGCACATGGCCACGATTGACTAAAATGTATATTGCAATATGAAGTTGGCAGTTTTCGTTACAACGCGATTTGAAGTCACATGGTCTTCTTGTGTGCACGCCCGTGCGATTCGATTCTTTTTTATTTTTTCTTTTAATCGTCTCGACGACGATGACCACGGGCCATCTGATGACTTGCTGTGGTTGACCGAGTCACTCTCATAGGAACATTTCCGTTCTCGGTATCCTCTCGTTTGCCCGCTGATCCTCTCAGATCAGTGCTCCACGGGTTAGTGCACGTCGCCGAGTCATCGATTACTCTTGTATCCATTATATATCCCGTACTTCCCGCGTCAGGGTATATTAATAATTGTTACATAGGATTATTAGGATGGGTAGTACAAACGATAGGAGATCGTATCGATGCAAAAATAATGTTACAAACCGAGATAATTAATTCCCTTTTTTGGAACTTCGTTGCATGAAGGGAGCTTTTATAACGCGTAGGTATACGAAAAAGTTAACGTTTTTCCAATGAAAATTTTCCATTCTAGAAAAATGAAGTTCGCCTACGATTATTTGTTGTTACTGCAATTATAAAATTCTCCTTCACACGACGAAGCTTAAGAAAGTTCCAATATTGTTAGTGCAGTAAGTACAATTGAACACTCTGTAGAATAAAATCTTTTACATTAGGTGCTCGTCGAACAAAATTTACTCTGTATTCTTCATTTATTTTTCATGTTGAAAAACTAACAAACCTGTTGGCACCATTGTTATTACCATCGTTGGTTGTTTTTATAATCAATTAGGAAAGAGTCAAAGTTTACTAAATAATCATGCATAAATTATTCATTTTTGTGTGTTGTTCATCGCGGAGTATACACATATATCTACATACACACTATCTAAAATTATTGAAATCTCAAAATCCTTAGGTTTGAATTTTTATTTAATCATCACGAATTTCGTAAAATACATTTTCAGTGAAATTGTTTTTATTTTATAGTATATGTATATTACAAGATCTGTAAGAATTTGTTATGTTGTTTTTTACTAAGCCTCTCGGTGGCAAAGAGGAGGATAGAAAGTAACTGTAATTCCGATTAAAAATATTGCTACTCCGTATTGTAAAATTTTTTATACTTCAGAGTGTTTCCAATGGTCAATATTGAATAAACAATTTTCAATTACATTATTATACAATTTTTCAATTTTCACCATTCATATGTACAAAATATACTGAGAATTTATTAAGTAACGCTGGAAATGTTCTGAACGATACCAGTGAATAAGAAATAAATTACAAAACCAATCACTTATATTTTTAGTATTTCTGGTGTGAGAATGCCATTAATGAAGTGTAGTAGAACCTCTCTTATCAAAATATAAACATGATATGCAGACATACTAAATGTTTGAACTAATTAAACAACTTTTGGAAATTAATAGAAAATTAGAAATTTTAAATTAGATATTTTCGATAGGTAAACAAGATCGGTAATGTTCAACGAAAATCCGAATAAATTCCTTAATACGCAAGGTTCTAAATTATACCAAAGAAAAATAATTGTCTTACTATTTAAAGATCCACTTATTCGCACACTTGTGGTCTGTTAATTCGGATAATCGAGGTTCTATAGTAATAAGGATATTTCAAATGAAAATGATCCTATGTATGGACTCCTTTAAACGTTTTTTAATTTCATTAGTCAACGTTCTTAACACGTATAATTCACAATCAATGAAAAGACTGTATTAACAAAATTTCTTGACTGAATCTCGTTGTATTTCGTTCATTGTTCACGTTGAACATATATAACAATAAGTTATGCCAATTTCTTCAATGTTAAACTCTAACTTCCACGGATTAACACTGACTCACGGTTCCAATATGGCGTCCACTAACCTATGGAGTACTGTACCACGTGACAAATCTTTACGCTAAGGCGTTACAAGAAATCATTGGTCCGAACCGAAAGATGGGCATCTAATAACAAATTCTCGACGCTTGGCAATTGAAAAGTTTCATTTTGAGCAATTACGTGTTTTTTCTTCTAACCTTTGATTTTTATCGAATAATCGGTTCACCATGCAGAGTGGCGACGCGACACTTGAACGACACACATTGCGATTCACACGGTTTTATCGTCACGTAAATCTCCGTATAAACTTCGTCAGCCAGTTGTACAGCTAAAAAATCGAATTTTATACGACGAGGAGCGATACTCCATAAAATACTAAAATGTACTCGGGAAGTACGTATATTTTTAGTATGTCTGATTTCTATGCGAAATACAAATTGTCTGTGCCAATTATAATCATTTACATTCTTAAATTATTTGAATATTTTACTGTATTAAATATAATCATTTATATAATTTCATTTATAGGATTCTCTCAATGATCGTGCACTATCAAACAATTAAGTTAAACCAATGTTTGTTTTTAAACATTCGTTGAATTTATAGTGTGCTCCAAAAATCGGTGTATTTTTTTGGATCTCGTGACATCATCCTTGGATGTACTTTTAGGATTAATTTTCAAATATCAGAATTATACTGATGAAGCTCGTACGGAGAGACCCGTGGGGCAGTTAATTTCGAATTGCGTACACGACTTTGCATGCTGATCGTTTATAATTGAGATCAAGAACTGCGTATAGATCCGAACGTCGTAGTCATCGTCGTCAATATTATCATTCGAGTCTCTTTGGAACATATTCTCACTCGCTGCATACCAATCATCCAACACGCTTTCCACGATTAATAGAATATGACTGTATATGTATATATATATAATATAATATAATATATGTATATGTATATATACTCGTGCATATATACGTGTGTATATATATATATATAATTATATATAATATGTATGAGTTTATATATATACATATATAGTATGTATATACATATATACTTCTCGAGTCCTTCTCTCACCTATCGTTTCCGGTTTCAAACATCAGCTACCGATCGAACGAACAAACGTACGTACTCACTTCGGTCCCCCGACGTGTCACTCTCTCTCTTTCTCTCTCTCACTCTCTCTCTCTTTCTTTCTCTCTCTCCCTCTCTCTCTCTCTCCAGTCTACTTTATTTTGTTTTCTTTTTATTCCCCTATACTTTAAAAGTGATTTACCTAAATATGTGCGAACAGTCACATTCTCGTGTGTACTACATTTTTTGCGTATATATATTTATATATATATAATATGTATATATATGTATATATATAATATGTATATATTACTTCGCAATAGGTACTCTCTTTTTTTTTTTCTTTAACGAATACAATCGCTCTGTATAAAACTTGTATTTACAAGATGATCGATTTGTATAGTATTTAGTAGGTTCCTATTCATTTTGCTTCGCTCCTCCATTTCATTTCCGGTTTCTATTCTCCCCCCTCTCTCTCACTCTCTCTCTCTCTCACTTTCTCTCCTTCGCACTTATTTTTTTTCTCCCACTCTCACGTAATCCCCAGATGCTTGCGCGTCGATGGTGCTCTTTCGGTGATTAACGATATTATTTATATTTATATCTATATGTGTATATATATATATATTTATATGTACGTACATATGCACACGTACAGATTGGATACATATGTACGTACACATATATATATGTATACATTTATATATTCCGGTAATATAATTACGCGATATACTATGTAGGTGCCCGCAGATAACGCGAATTCTGTGTCTCTTCAACGAATTTTTTTCGCAAACTCTTTCAATGTTTTCTTTTTTTCTCTGTTTCTTCGTCTTCGTCCTTGCCAGAGGACAAGGGATCTTCGTAAATTTTGTGAATCTCCTTTAAAAGTGTTTTCATACATGTACAGGGTGTTCGGCGAACGATGGAGGAAAATCGAAGAGACGATTCCTTCGTTTAAACTCAAGACGAGAATCAAGGGGAAAATTGTGGCGATTTCGGCTTCGTTTGTAAGTTATTGACATTCATCGGAGAATTCTAATAGTTCATAACGTAGAAGTAGAGCCGAAGTCACGTTTTGTCGTTCTTGATTTTCGTTTTACATGTGAAATCATCTTTTAAATTTTCTCTCAATTGTTGCTGAACGCGCACACACTCTTTCTCTCACTTTCTCTCTTCCATAGCATATATAGTATATATATGTATATATATATATTTATATATATTTATATTTACATATATGTACATATACGAGCACATGTATATATATATATATTTATACATATACATATATATATATATATAACAGTATCAATAGTAATAATAATAATAATAATAATCATAGCAGTAATAATAATAATAATTGATCGTGGTCGGTTCGGAGGAACTGGCGCGTAGATTCGAGGCAGGTGTTGCAAGTGCCTCAATTAGTGACAGAAGCGTTCGAATGGTGTTTCTGCATTAATGAGGATGAATCGTTTCGAGAATTTTTGAAGAATCATCTCGTTGAAAGCGTTCCAAAGATCAACGGTTCTTGGTACTGTGTACATAGTTGGGCATCTAGGGGTTAGCGTTAGTCGATCATTGACCAAATCGATTTTTCGAGTTACACGGTATTATTCTATACATACAACCGTTGCTTCTGTAAAATCTCGATTTTTCGCCTGTTGGAACGTTTTCAAGAGTCCACTTTGCAATTGGCCGAAAAGGATTCGGTTTCATTTTACTCGGTTCAACCCTCGAACACTGGAGCCATTTTGACGTGCACCTCTTAATACAACAGTTCCAGCTTCCCAAGAACTTGTTTTAACCCCTCGCTGCGAGTTCTAGGCCCATGCCAGAGTCATTTCTGACTCACACCGATGTTTTACTAGTACAGTTTTAGTCCGATGTAAGACGATGGTTCGGGACCGTCACGAATGACTCCGGCATAGCATACGGAGGGTTAACGAAAGAAAAATATGAAAAGAAGATCTTGTATATACACAATATTCGCACACGAGTATAACGTTAATCTCTATATGTAGGTATTGCGGTTTACTTTGATCCACGTTTGGTACACACACATGTTACCGCATCCTGTGTCCGAAGGTTAGCGATGCTCGATCCGTGATCTACGTAATTATATCTCGATCGTGCAGGCTGTTTCATCCGAAGCATGTGGTATAAGCATTTTATTCGCGATTACACCATCACATTTTCCGATAGTTATCATTTGTAAAACACTAATTATATTTCGGATTCGAAAGTTTCTCAATTCTCCACTGTTTTGGATTCGCGTTTATTCAAATGATCGGTAAGTTTCTATTGCGAGAAAAAGCACTGGCGATTCTGGAGAACACTTTACACTATCTCTCGAGATCCTTGCAGGAAATACTTAGGAGGTTCTGCTTCTCGCGGAGCATCTTATGCAAGGTGCATCACGAAAAAATCTATTTACATTTTCTCGACTATTTACAATTACCGTCGTACATTGTTCGAGTATATTTTTTTTTTTTGAAATTTATATTATTTATTAAATCTTTTCGGAACTCATTGGATCTGAGGGAGACTCGACAAAATGTAACCGTCGAAAGAATTGAATACTTGATAAGCAGTAGGTACACTTTGCGCTCTAAACATTCACTGTAGAAATTTCGTTTTTTTACTGCTTATAGATGAATGATATGTGGCTAGAATATGCTACCGTCGTCGTAGCCCTGAGAATGTAGGCTCTGGTCAAACGAAGTTGAAACTTTAAGCGAAGTCAAGTCAATCGGATACAACTACGTCGCATGCAATCGTGTACAATATTGTAAACAGTATAAAAGCGATTGTAGCGCATTGGAATCAAAGACGATGTATCCTCGCAACCGCGTGTTATACACTATGTATAACGCGTTCCTTCAACCAACAAGACGAAACCGAACCGTCGGTAGACACAACCGTAGAATTTTGCAACCAACTGTATCATCTAGGAATAAATCTCTGTTCCCTCTCGGAAAATGGACAGCGTTTCTTAATTCGTCGCTTGAGAGAAAGAAAGAAATAAAACGAGCAGGTTCCCTAATTCGATTTTCCCGTCGGCTGTTTCATTTCTATTGTTAGGTAAAATTCGTTTAAGCTTAGCCTAACCTATTATAGTTTCCCACTAGCTATGGAAGAGCTTCCTCTCGAGTGACTGTTCTTTTTCGATACGTGCCAGTTCCTCGTGTAGACGCGCACACACGGCTCATAAATCTCCAACAGAAATAATAGGCACACGTATAGAACGTGCATACGTACAAATACGGGGGCATGCACGAATGCATACGTGATATACGTATGAATAAATATATACGCTATAAAATATATCACAACAATAAAACGCTTGTTTTTCCTTTTTTACTCTCTCTTTCTCTCTCTCTCTCTCTCTCTCTCTCTCTCTCTCTCTCTGTCTCACACACACGTTCGCCGATCCCTTCACGCTATAATAGAGACTCCAATTAGATAACGGATGTACAATTATATATAAATTGCATTAATAATGCTTCCGGTGGGGCGGACGTGGAAGTATCTCGATACTTACATTATATATATAATCGTAATGCGTGCGGTTAGAAGAGACGGACACGAGGGTCAAGAATGTTAATGCGCGTCCCGTCGCCGCCCCCGCGTGGACCGGCTGTGAGAATCGATTTCCGTCCCTTCTTTCCCGTTTCCCGTCCGCCATGTTTTCCCGTTGTTCGCGCGCGTCCGCCGCGCGGCGAGACGAATACAATATCCTTTCCCCGCCGTATATACATATATGTATGTATGTATGTATGTATATATATATATATGTATATATATATATCCGCCAAAAATAATAAAGTGTGGGTGGGCGAGTGCCACGAGAAAGCGGTCCTCGCGACGAGATCCGTGCCGGGCCGGGTCGGGCGCGGCGTCGCTAATGGCCGTCGTTAATCGAGAAACGTATCCTTAACCTGTGCAACGATGCGGCCCTCGGGGTCGGCAACGGGACGGCAAAAACACGAACTTCCCTCGGCCACTTCTTCCGTATACATTCGAGGGGGATGGCGACCAAGGAGATCCTCGAGCAAGATTACCTACTTTTATAAAGAATTCTCGCGGAGTACCAAGGCAAGAAGCTCCTTATTAAATGCACAATGAGCAAAGAGCGTCTGGCAAACGGACTGTTTGGCGATTGCAGAGAAGAGTGGGCGGCGGAGACCGGTGGAAGAGAGAACGGGGTGCGGAAAACGTAGAACGGGGGAGGGGGATAGAGAAAAGAGAGGAGCGAGGTACCGTGGATCGAGCGAGTGGGAGAGAAACAGATATGTTCTCGGAGACAGAGGGGTGAAAGAGGGTGGGTTGGGCGTGTCAGCTGGTCGATATCCT
The DNA here is from genome assembly GCA_028455805.1 of Lasioglossum figueresi. Taxonomy (NCBI): domain Eukaryota; kingdom Metazoa; phylum Arthropoda; class Insecta; order Hymenoptera; family Halictidae; genus Lasioglossum; species Lasioglossum figueresi. The sequence goes on from CM052204.1 coordinate 7,350,585, forward strand.
GAATGGCAAGCTTCCACGACCCAGTCTGCAGCCAGCAACCACGCTGGAAGAGACAGAAGAGGGAAAAAGGGGATGAGATGAGGCACGAGAACGATGGAGATAGGGGATAGAGAGCTAGCGGGGCGAAGAATGAGAGAACTAGAGACGCGTGTAGGGGTGTATGCGACGGGAATCTGGCGGATTCGCGTCGGTATGCGTTACCATGTGTGCAGGGAAACGCGCCGTCTGTGAACGAGCGAGAGAGGTGCGCGCACACACGCATACATACACGTACACGGAGAGTGTGAGAAAGAGAGAGAGAGAGAGCGAGAGAGAGAGAGAGAGAGAGTGCGACGGGAATGGAAAAACTCGCGGAGGCAGCATGGAGTATCCAAAAGACGGAAGTAGAACGGCATACAATTGGCGTTAATTAACTCAGCAAAAACGTACCGACGGAACAGCTACCCGGGGAAGACGAAGAGTCTCTCCACGGAAGCACCGCGCCGCGGTTGTACGTGAGTTCGAGGCCGAAGCTGAACCACCGGCGAGGATAAACGCGATCGCGACACATTCTCCGGGTCGCGTTCGTTCTCTGATAACCACTGGGGGCCTTGTTCTCTCCTGGATGGGACTTTTGTTCGAGCGATTCAGCCGGATTTCACGCGAAAAACTTTCAGTCAGAAAGAAAGACGACTCCGAGGGGCGGGGGTCTCTTTTTCTAAGCTTCTTATTCTCGCTCGCTATTTCTCTCTCCCTCTCTCTCTTTCTCTCTCTCTCTCCTTTTTTGCTCCCTTTCTGGCCTGTTCGCGGCGATGTATCCCGTGATCTTTCGCACTCGCATGGGAAACGGAATCGTTTTGTTCGAATTCGACCGAGAGAAACATGCTCCTTCCGTCCGACCGCCAACGGTTCGGACAAAGAAATTCGTGGGAATACGCGTGTACTATATTCGAGAGCGTGGTCACCTTGGCTCGCCATCCGTCTCGAGCTGCAACTCGATTCGGACTAACGTTACATCCAATCGAATCGTACGTCCCGGGGAGCGTATATCTCTACGTAAACATTATCATCGCGACTACGTAGTTACAAGGGCTAAGGTAACTCCCCATTTTTGTTGAGCCACGTACACGAACACGTACAGGGTGGTCGCGCGTCGCGACGATTCCACGGAAGTTACACGATTCCGAGGTTGGATCGCGGTTTTTGTGACAGAGAAGTGACGGAAATTACAAAAGTCTTCGCGTTTCGTCCGACGAGATTCTCCTATAAATGGTAAAAAACTGGTATAAAATGAAACGGACACATAACGTTCGTGGCAATAAAAAAGACGTTCGTGAATATCGGCTCCGCCTCGAAATGATGCGACTCGCGTCGAAGGCTGTATTATTTTTTTCTGTGTTCTTTGCTTGTCTCTTTGTTTGTTTGCTTGCTTGCTTGTTTGTTTGTTTCTTTGTTTGTTCGTTTATTCGTTCGCCCGTGCTTAGGGTATTGCGGTTCCTTGGTTGTCGATTCTCTTAGAACGTTCGCTCGCGACAAAATCTCGATCGTGCTCACGGGGCGGCGCGTCAAGGATCATGCCACCGTCGACGCGCGGATAATCGTGTACGTGTGTCTCTGCACGAAATTGTGTGCCTAACACGGGTGCGCGTGTATGCGAGATTCGCGCGTACGTACGCGCACCGCGTCCCCCTTACATACACTGATACTTAGAATGTACTTATTTAACGTATTAAGTCGCGCCAGTCTCCGGTAGTGAACCGTATTATATTTTTGTTTTTCCTCGTCTTCGATCGAAATAAAAACCATCCACGGCTCGCTTGTACAACTTTTTTCTCGATTTTCTCTCTCTCTCTCTCTCTTCCGCTAGAGACACGCATACCGCACACGCATACACGTAGGACAGTAAACGCTCATACGCATGCACGCACGCATACACACATCCGCACACTCACATGCAATCTCCCATGCCGTATATTCCCGATTCACGCGACTCTTTTCTCTTTTCCTTGATCTTATACACGCGAGCGCCATTCGAGCGACGATCGGTTGATTCTTGATCGTTTCTCTAGAGTGTCGTCATGGCTGTTTGCGTTCTATGTTCTCCATTTCTTTCGGGGATGAATTTTTTCCCTCCGTCGGTCGGTGTCCCAATTCGAGCATTGCAATTTCTCTTACGTTTAGTTAACTTTACTATATTTATAATATGTATGTATATAATGGTAGCTAAATTGACAAGTGTTTATATCGAAGGTATTCTCTCTCTCTCTTTCTTTCTCTCTCTCTCTCTTTCTCTCTCTTTCTCTCTCTTTCTTTCTTCCCTTTTGTTTAAGAGCTACGTACCTAGACTGGCAATGTGTTAAAGGTATGCACGCTCGTGGAATTCGCCGTTCAGTGAATTTCGTTTCTCGTTGCTCTCTCCTATCTCTCCTTTACTGCTACTCCGGTCTCTCCGGTCTCTCCGGTCGCGTACGAAGCCTGTTTCCGTTGCGGCGCGCCGCGGCGCTGCAACGCGCTGCACCGCGCTGCATCGCGCTGCGCGCATCGCATGCCGTCACGCGATCGAACATCTCTCCACGTGGGTCTTTCCAGAAGTCAGCGAGCAGGGGAAACCGCGGGAATCGAAGATCACTTCGCAGGGGAATCTTACGATCGGAATTGTACGGTTTGAAATAGTCACGAAGTAGTCACAGCGCGCGGTATTTAGTTGTCCGGTATATCATATATCGGTCTGACCGACGACTGTCTTTTTTTGTTTTATCGGCTAATCGAAGCACCGCCCTTTCTCGGAACCTCCAGCGACGTTTCTTTGGTCTGACACTTTCCGTTAATCGCTCCCGCCTCCCCACTTTCTATATACTTTTCTCCCTTGTCATCTGTTTCTCATTGTTTCTATTTTAATAATCGTCGATTCTCCGAGGGTTAACATATACAATTCTTCTACCTGCTTTCGTCTCGTAATAATCACAGCGTTATTTTTAGTCCGTTCCTCCCGCGGAACATATTAATTTCTGATTTTCGTAATTTTCTAGTTCTTCTCGCGAACTGATCTCACCATCTGCCCCAGCCTTAGTTCCTTTTTTTTCGATTTGTTTCTTTTGTTTTTGTTGTTTGTATGGCGCGTGTATGAGTATGTGTGTGAGTGTGTGTGTTTACACGTGTCTATCTGCGACCGTGTTTAACGGTGTGTATGCGTACGTGGATTTATGTCGGTTTGTTTGTTTATTTGGTTTCTTTTTTTTTTTTTTTAAATACTTTCGTCTCTGTCTTTGATTGCACGTCCCTTTAAATGGCACGCGCGCGCACCGATCGTCCCGTTTCGCCGTTTACTTCGCCTCTTCGAGAAGCACCAGATCGTCCGCCACGACGTCGCTGATGTGCAGATATATGATCCAATACATTAGGTTGAAACAGACGAAGCATACCGGGAACACGATGCGGGAATACTTGTCGATATCCGACGGCGTAATACCTGGCAACAGAGGAGAATCAATGTATTATCCTATTCCTTTTAACGCTGAAATCGGAAACCAGCATTCCCTTCCTGTAGGTACACTGAACGGGATCGGTAACGCGATTACAGCGCAGATGTGGATACGATTTTACGATGGCTCGATTGGTCGATACCTAGTTTCTATACTTCCCATTACCTCAAACTCTTCTACTGGTTTTACACGTAGCGTTTATCAAAGTGAAAAATAGTGGGTGGTCCTTTTATCTTGAGACAGACGATTATTGAAAAAATGTTTTATATAAAATATTCTTCATATCGGATAATAATAAAGTACGTGCTTCTTATTGCCGTCTACTAGATGAAGATTCACAATGCGTGTTGTATGCCGTTATTCAAGCTTTGCAACATTTATCATGGAATCGTTAAAAAATGGTAAGTTCAGGAAAAAATGTTTTGTACGAAATCTTATTATTTTTCGATGTAGAATTAGAATGTAGAATAAAAAATATGGATTTCCATTTGAAAAAATGAAGGTTAGCACTAGGTTTACGGGACCCGTCAAAATGACGGGTTCTAATATTCTTAATTTGCAATTATTAAGACAGTAAAGATGCTTCCTTGAGAAATTATTTACCAAATTTAATTCTTGGGGTATATACTATCGGAAAAATGGCCAAAAATTTGGATAGACACATTCTTGTTACGTTTATAAATTAATGTAAAATAGTTATATTTAGACCTCCGTAAACATAGTGTTAAAGAGCCATTATGGAAAAATGTGCATAGCGCCATTAAATGTGCCCCTTCGTATGAAGAATATTTGATATAAAACATTTTTTCATATTCCTGCTGGTTTCCGTAATAATTGACTGTCTCAAGATAAATGGACCACCCTGTATATATTTTTCTTAATTGCATTTATTAGATTTAATAATTGAATACTATGAAGAATAATAAAAATTCGCCTAAAATGCGGCAACCCGAGCAACAGAGGCGCGGGACAGTCACGGGTTGCCGCATTTCAGGCGGATTTTAAATTGTTAATAACTTAAAAGGGAAACTGAAATCGCATGTTTTTATTCTTCATTTTCGTCTTACGTTATCACGGAGAACCACTGCTTAAATTTTCTCGCACCTGTGGTCGAACACTCTGTATGTATAATTTGAATTATACAATGAAATTTAAATTATAAATATTATATATTAAATATTATATAAATTTGAATGATGTATAATTTAGATTATACAATGAAATTTAAATTATACATACAATTTATAATTTAACCCTGTCGATATCATTTAGAATTTATAGAAAAATTTCATCGAAAAGCAGTTTTAAAAAATTGTCAAGCGGCGCCATTGCGCTTCTCTGATCAATCATAATACAGCTTCTATAAACGGTGACAGTGAAGACACACATTCGCAAAATCGGAACGTCGGAAGAGGATTATGTTTGTGTATTTCATTAATTTTGCGGGTTGATTAACGCATAAATGGAGTTCCAGTTACCGTCTGTAGTTTGATACTTGGAGTGCATTTTATTGAAAAGAGCTATCCAATATCTCTCGTTGCTGGGAAATTTTAGTACCGAAACTTTTATAAGCGTCTCAAATGATTTAATTAAAATTTTCCGGTGGAAGTTCGCCCGCGTTCTTCGTATCGAATACAGGCAGAGCTTAAACACTGGCTCCGGTGGTTAAAAGGTTTACGTAATACACAAATGAAAGGTGAAACAATCAGAGCAAGAAACGATTTTCTGCTTCAGCAACGAGAGCGATTTACTTCGTTCTTTTTCTTTCCGTTTAATGCGAAAACAAAGGATTACGTGCGTTCGCGAGACGTTGTATCCATTAAGAAAGATTGCTTCTATTTGTAGCGTTTTTATTTTCACTGCAATGAGTTATTGCGTTTAGTGGAATGAAAAGTTGTTCGCTTTAGCAGAGACCGTTTGCGTTTCTTCGCTCTCATAATCGATAGTGCAGTTGCCCGAAATTGGTACTTCCTTTTAGATCAAAGCTGTGACAAGTGCGTAGTTATATGTACATCTAAAATTATACTTTTAAAGAAATATTCTCTGCAGCAATTCTTTCGAGAAGAAAGCCTTACATCAACGAATTTTATTCTGAATCATGTTGTACCACCAGTTGCTGATCACCTTGTACAATTAAAATATGTGAGACAATTCGCTGCTTTGTTTATCAATTTTTTAAAACATACTTTTGGAGATAGTTCTTCTAGAAATTGTTCCCAATTTTTATTCAATTTAATATCTAGAAATCGAGTAATTACGATATTGATATTCTCAGTAAAAATGTAAAGAGAGAAATAACTTTGGCTGTGTGTAATTTGTGAAATTCTATTTACTTGTATAACGATAAATATTAACCAGTTAACTGCGTTCGATGTGTATACACGTAAATCCAGAACTCTATTGCGGTGCAATAATAATAACCTTTCCCAGAATGAATTGTTAATTTTTTATCAAATAAAAATGTAATCCTTCCTCGTTTTTCGTAAAATTTATAATAGGACCATTTGCCCCGCGTTCGACGTGTATACTTGTCATTGTTTGATTTTAATTCCGCAGTTAAGAGGTTAAATAGTAAAATCTGTATAACTAAAAATGTAAATGCTCGTTTGTTCAAAATCTTAAATCCCCGAAAGTTCTTCACCGATTGCTTTGAAATTTTGACGCAACGTTGCATTCGAATGCGCGCGTGTTTTTATGCATAAGTATACCTAATCTATATAATCTACGTTCCACAAGCATTGTGAAATTAAACATATTAGAAACGTGCGCTTTCTCTTTTCTTTCTTTTCCATTCAACTAGACTCAGCCACATAAATAAAAAGAAAAATAAGTTTAGTGATTCAAATTGAAATTTTGTTGAAATTGTGTGTGAAACAGTCAACAAGTTTTTATGTACGTTTTTATTAACTTGGAGGGTGTTTTGCACCCCTGTACGCGCCGCGAAGGTAAAAAACTTCTCAGCCATGGGCCATAGGCATAAAAAAGATTATGAAATAATCGTCGGTAGATAATATGTTAAGGTAAAAACCCCCCTGTTTGAGGGGGATGTATTCGTACCGTAAAGTTTGCTGATATCCTTTCCAGGATGAATGAGATGTTGCGGCGCGGGCGCTGCCTCCTCGTCGGCTCGTCCGTTTATGGTGTTCTCGAGTGTCCCACCTTTGCTGTGTGCCTTTGGGTCGTGTACCTTGAACCGCACCTCCTGGACAACACGGGACCACTTACAAGAGACACGGCAGTTCGGCGTGGGGTGTCCTTCTCCGAGGAGAACCCCTTACTTTGATAGATTGGCATGCGACATCGAGGATAGGCTAACGTGTTATTTCACTATTCCTTCGTCTCTTTCTCTCTTATTCGATTCAACTAGACTACTTAACCCTCGATTGGCGAATCGCGCGTGGTTAAGACCGGGCGCCAATTTCATTATTAGAAAAACGTCACAAACATGTACAGGATGTAACAAAATTTAGCGTCATGGCTTTGGCGGATGGTTGCACACCTTCCGATCGGTGAAGATTTGTTGAAAGAAATTGCAGCAAAAACGTCACAAATATGTACAGAATGTAAGAAAATTTAGCATCATGGTTTTGGCGGATGGTTGTACACCTTCCGATCGGTGGAGATTTGTTGAAAGAAATTGCAGCAAAATTGACTTCGACCTTGACATTCAAGGTTAAATTTTTTTAAGCTTGTATCGCAGTTTACTCACCAAAAAAATATATAAAAATTTGACCTTGAATTTCAATCGAATGGAGACTTGAATCTCCGCTGATCGGAAGGTGTACAACTATCTGCCAAAATCATGACACTAAATTTTGTTGCACCCTGTACACACGACGGTTAAAATTTCGTAAAACAATAATTACGAACAAACGCCGTTATTTTGTAAAGAATATTTAATTTATTCTAATTCAGATCGTAGACATACCGATTGAAATATTTCTCAATCTGTTTGTTTTCAATCAGCAGAAGGACCGGAATCGTGGCAGCAGTTAATACGTATTTTTTCTAAAACATATTCTACAAAATATTGTATAACGTGATAACGTAATCTTTGCTTGTCTGTAGTAAAACAAATAATCGATGTGCTACAGATATCTATGCACAGAAAGTTGAATCGTTCTTCCAACAAAAATTGCTAGAAATTGGTAAAAAGAAAAGTGACGTTCAATCGCGCGAAACCTCGGACGTAACCACGCGATTCAGGAACTGAAACGTCAGAAAAACTCACCTGAGTGTGAACAGAGATCGATTTTTACTATTCCCCGTTTGATTCAGTGTATTCATTCTCCCTCGAACCCGTGTTTAGAAGGGTAATTGGATTTACTTGCGGTGTGCAGGATGCTCGCCGCATTAATGCCCGTTCCGTGCTCGCGTTTAATCACGTTTGAATGTAGGAAATAGAGGAGGATACTAACGACGTCGTTTTTGTACACGCGTCATTTTCATTAATGTCGAGCGTTGCTATTTTTCCAAACCCGTAAAAAACGCCGGATGAAATGAGCAAGCGACGCCGCGCCGGGGAAACCCGGTGCGATTTCATAGAACAAGTTCGTCCGGAATTAATTAAAATGCCTTATTCGGGGGCGACATTTAACGCGATACATCGGCCACTGTCCGGCCCGGTCTGTCCGCCTCCTTTTCCGACCTTCTTCTCTCACCCCCCCTGTCGCATTCACGCCCCCCTTTCATATTTTCCGTACCCGTTTCACAATCCCCGAGATTAAAAGAAAATTTATAGTGCATCGCTTCTCGTTCCCGTGCGCGAGACCCGTCTCCGAATGGAAATTCATTTCACCGAACCTTTTAGCTTTTGACCTTTCCGCGATTCGTTCATATTTTCTTTTTTTTTTTTTATTTTTCGTTTGTCGAGCGAGAGGGAAAAAACAATATTTTCGGGCAGAGAAGGTTTGAACCGGGGATCTCGAACGCGAGATCGCGGCCAACTTCGCGGTGAATTGGTGGTGTATGGCCATTGAACGATCGCTCGAGAGGACGGGGGTGGGGCGAGGGAGTAGTCTAAAAAATAGCAGCGACGAGGAGATACCGTAGAATACGAGACGCGTTCGGTTCCTGTTGGAATTAGACATTTTTTGTTAAATTTTCCTCGCGACAAGTGCGGGGAAATTGCACTTATCTTTGCTTCTTCGTGGTAGAAAAGTAATCGAGTGTTTACAATTCGGTGGGCACAGTAGAACATGGTTGCACGACATCGGACTTGCCGAAAATGCAACTTATTCCTCCCCCACTATCAACTATTTCATATTCCCTCTACTGTGCTTTACCTCGCGTAATTGCGAGGAATGCGAGGACACGGCCTCCTATACAGGGTGAGTCGGGAGGAACGGACCAAACTCCTGGTCTGGATTCTACACAGGAAAATAATGTAAAAAAACTCATATGTTCTTGTCCGATTTTCATTTGTTTTCATTTTATAGCGTGATTACAAGTAAACAAAATTTCACACATTAACATTTCGGTTATCATAGCCTTATTTTAACCCTTTGCACTCGAAGCTATTTCAACTCGAAAATTAAACATTTCTTTCGATTTAGAATGTTCTCATTCCCTATGATTTTTTAAATTTTATGTATATGAAATTGGTATAAATACCTCATACAATACCTAGATGTTTAGTAACTGATTAGATACCGACATATTTAATAATCTAAACAATATTTTGAATAATGGTATAGCATTTTTTAGTGGCGAATCAGAGTCGCCATTGGAGTGCTAAGGGTTAATAAATGTTCGAAAATACCGCCATTGAACTCTATACATTTTCGACTTCGTCTACGAAGAGCGGCTGTTGCTCTCCTGATTGAAAAAATAAAAATAAAATGAATATCGGATAAGAACATATAAGTTTTTTTACATTATTTTCCAGTGTACAATCCACACATTTATGAGTTGGAAAAAAAGTTCGCAACGTTTTTAAATTAAGAATCGAAGATAAAATTAAGGTATTTATTCATATGTTTATTCAAAAAACGGCAAAATGCCAAAAATGGCAAAAAGTAATAGAACGGAATGGAAAACATGTTATTGAATAAATCTATGAATAAATATCTTAGCTTCCAAATTTAATTTACAAACGCTACGAACTTTCGTTCCAACCCAATACATATACAATACAAAGACGGGATTTCTTAGTAGTCAAAATTGCTAGATGAAAGATCAATCTAGTGGACTAATTGCCTCAAAAGTCCTACTTTTACGTTTACGACGCGTAATTCTCATTATTCGACAGCATTTCGCGGAGCCGCGAGAAGCAATGGACAGGCGACGGTGCTGCCGCCCATCGTAGCTGTCGATATGCTGCCGAATAATGAGCATTACACGTCGTAAACGTAAAAGTAGGACTTTCGAGGCAAATAGCCCCCTGGATTGATCTTTCATCTAGCGATTTTGACTACTAAGAAACCCCGTCTATGCATTAGTAAGAAATCAGGAGTGGAATCCCGAACCCTTGAAATCCTCGCGTACGTAGACATAGTCCAGCGGTGGGCGAGTTTACTGCGGTGACTGTGTGCAGTCACGCGCGAGTGTCGTCTGTCTAGGAAACGCAGTCCTTAAACTTCCAAATAGTGTTAAAATCTCATTGAACTGCTAGGCTGGCCACCCAGACCACTGTACGTCTTCCAGAACTTCTAACAGTTCGTGGTTGGAGTCACTCTAATGTGCAACGAACGAGGTTCTACCGTTGAAGTGTTTGAAACAAAGAACCAGTTGGAATCGAGTATTTGAACCTCGGTTAAAAAGCCATTCCGTGATAAAGCTTTTCGTGACAGTCTGTCGGGTACCGACAAGCTCAAAAAGGTCGGAATTCATGAAATGTAGCAAATAGCCCCCTAGATTGATCTTTCATCTAGCGATTTTGACTACTAAGAAACCCCGTCTATGCATTAGTAAGAAATCAGGAGTGGAATCCCGAACCCTTGAAATCCTCGCGTACGTAGACACAGTCCAGCGGTGTGCGAGTTTACTGTGGTGACTGCGAGCAGTCACGCGCGAGTGTCGTCTATTTAGGAAACGCAGTCCTTAAACTTCCAAATAGTGTTAAAATCTCATTGAACTGCTAGGCTGGCCACCCAGACCACTGTACGTCTTCCAGAACTTCTAACAGTTCGTGGTTGGAGTCACTCTAATGTGCAACGAACGAGGTTCTACCGTTGAAGTGTTTGAAGCAAAGAACCAGTTGGAATCGAGTATTTGAACCTCGGTTAAAAAGCCATTCCGTGATAAAGCTTTTCGTGACAGTCTGTCGGGTGCCGACAAGCTCGAAAAGGTCGGAATTCATGAAATGTAGCAAATAGCCCCCCTAGATTGACCTTTCATCCAGCGATTTTGACTACTAAGAAACTCCGTCTTTGCATTATTAAGAAATCAGGAGTGGAATCCCGGACCGTTGCAATCCTCGCGTACGTAGACATAGTCCAGCGGTGTGCGAGTTTACTGCGGTGACTGTGTGCAGTCACGCGCGAGTGTCGTCTGTCTAGGAGACGCAGTCCTTAAACTCCCAAATAGTGTTTAAATCTCATTGAACTGCTAGGCCGGCCACTCAGACCACTGTACGTCTTCCAGAACTTCTAACAGTTCGTGGTTGGAGTCACTCTAATGCGCAACGAACGAGGTTCTACCGTTGAAATGTTTGAAGCAAAGAATCAGTTGGAATCGAGTATTTGAACCTCGGTTAAAAAGCCATTCCGCGACAAAGCTTTTCGTGACAGGCTGTTGGGTACGGGCAAGCTCGAAAAGGGCGGAATTCATGAAATGTAGCAAGAAAAGCGAGCGAGACTTTTTTCGTACATCGTCGCGAATTTGCATTTAACAGGCAAGGTCTCGTGTTCGTTCGGTACCTCCTCCTAGATGGCAAACATGAATCAAAAGAATCGATCGATGAAGAGGCAAAGTAACAGCATCGATTCGCCTGGTAACGGCGAGCTTCTACCGGTCTGTGAGAACCGTCGAAATTTCATCGGCCTACATAGCGAAAGGCGCAAATGTGTGATCATGTCGACGGCAACAGAAAGGTTCTAATTGGAAAGAAAGACAAAAGGGATGTGACAGGTTGGCCGATGTTACTCACAGTTTGCTTAGGCGCGTGGTCTCCGTGATCACCGGGTACTCCGGGCGGTCCTGGATTCTCTCTCGCCGCCTTCATACTTTCTGCTATTTTTTGGAAGCGATTCTTCCTCATTTGGATCCTCTTTGCCATGTAGCCCACCGTGGCGTATTCTGCGAAGTCAGAGAACCCACGCAAATAATGAGATATGACAAGGCTGGAACAATGAAGCAGCGAGGAGGCAATGTCGCCGTTTCTGTGCCACTGAATGAATTCATCCTTTTTGCGACGAGGAGGATCAGACTCTGATCCTTTTACCAAAGAATAAACGTATAGCCAGTCACGAGAGTCCACATACTCCTATTGAATCTCAAAATTAAAGAGGTAAAGATTTCATCGCGCGTTTCATCGACCTTCGAATTCGACGGAGAAGGTCATGAACACTCCTACTTTTCTGAACGTAAATATACAGCAACGACTCTGTGTTTGACAAACAGATGTACACGATTTTGTATTTCTTTAATATGTTTGAATGTTATAGATTCTTGTATGTTTCTGTTTTCATTTCTTGAAGTTTGTTTGAAATCTTTCTTGGAAAAACTTTGTTTCTTTGTTTCGAACATATATATATATATGTATATATATGAAATTTGACGTATGCAGACTTTTGCGACTAATTGTATGTATGTACGTTTACCAACTGTATTTATTGAGTGAGGTGTGTGTTCTTCGCTTAGTCAGGATTACAGTGTTAACTTTGTACCTGTGCTAAAAACAGATTTTGTCAATGAAACCTGAAGATAACACTTATACAGGATGGGAAGGTAGTCATTCCTTATTTTTAAATTCTTATATGCGATACATTGTTTCGTTGTGTCGTGTATGTTGCTGTTCATGCTGCATTTAGTGTCTCGAATCACTATGAAATTCTCGAAAAGTGAGGATAACAAAAAGTTTCACGAGGATCGTGAAGGAGGACAAAATTGTTCGCGTGATTTTTATATGTACGTGGAAAAATTGCGAGGAAATATTTTCTAAAGAAATAAAGAAGAGTACAAGAGCCTTGTTGCCTCTCGAGATAGGAATAAAAATGATAAAGAACGAGGTGTGTCAGCTTCCATGCTGTTTTGAACAAATAAAAAGTTAATCGGGAACGCTCACGAAAGATAAAAATATATGGTTAACAACGAAACGAAGCGGTCGATATGAAACGTTGAATTGCCAGCAGATTTCACAGGGGTCTGAAATACTGAAAACAGCAGGAATGATGACATACACGATGCAACGAGACAATATACATCTCATTCGAATACCTGCATCACACATTATCGAATGTAAGGTAAATCACCAGGGTTAGATTTAATAACAACGCCGTTAAAACGCGCCGAGTCACGTCCATTCACACCATCATTACCCTGATTATCATCCACAATTGGTCCATGGAATGGACAATTACATACAATAGTTTATAAGCATCAATGCTATCCCTATTGCTTCCCTTTTGTTGTATTCAACGACTGTTTGCACCATGAAGGCGAATGACTGTTAATATCATTACTATAAAAATTTCGAAATACGGAGTGACGCCTCATCCATTTTTGTAGTCCCTAGGCGAACCAAGTCTTCGCGTGCGACCAACTATCAACTGTAGCCGCGAATTCATTTTTTCCCATGCGAAAGCGAGTGAAATACATTTTGGCCGAGTATTGTTACCAAATGGACAACGTGTAACGAGCTCGTCAAACTTTTTTTCTCCGGGAGAAAATCATTTGGAGAAAGACACGAGACACACGTACAGAAACGAATACTAAACGAAGGTTATTCCTGTTGGTCTCATTGCGTGTTCTGTTAATTGCACTGGATCCTAATATAGGCTGACATGTATACACGCCCGAGCCCTTTGGAGTCCAGAGTAAGGCCTGGTTAGATCTCGCTTCATCAATGATGCCGCACTGCAGGATGGTAATTTCACGAGTTCGCTATACCTTGTTCAACATCCAACCAAGAACACATACAAGGTGTGTCAGTCGACTCTATCACCTCAAATTAACTGTAAACCGTCTGGTATATGGAAAATGTTTGCAAAAGTCGTGTGGCGTGGCTCGTGTTCTAATTAGACCGCGGATGCTACAAAAGTGAGTGGAATACGAAACAGTAAATACTTAAAAATTAAAAATATTAACTCCCGCCGTACTTTGACGAGCCAGACTCGCGATGAAGGTTTTTAACACTAGGTTTACGGAGGTCTGAATATAACTATTTTACATTAATTTATAAACATAACAAGAATGTTAAAATTTTTGGCCATTTTTCCGATAACATATACCCCAAGAATTAAATTTGCTAAACAATTTCTCGCGGAACCTAACCCGCCATTTTGACGGGTCCCGTAAACCTAGAGTTAACAAAGTCTAACAAATATGAATGTTAAGCCTTTCATTTTAGATGAAATCAAATTTGATTCGTTTGTAATGAATATTTGAGCATTAAAATAAATGTAGCCATACAAAAAGTATACATTTTCTTTTCCCTTCTACGACATTTTTGTGCATAAAGACGTTCTAATCGCTGTAATTGTAAAAGAAAATGTACGGCAAGGGGTTACGAATGAACAACAAACGAAGAAAGGCTAATTGGGACCAGAGCCGTCAGACTGGGACCTGTGCCCCAACTCTTTCGTCGCGGGTAACTTTTCCCCTCAACTCGTACTCCCTCCCCTCATCTGGTGACTCTGATCGGAACCAGTGCCGTCAGAATCGACAAAAACTGGTACTCCACACATCAGTGGTTGCAAGGAAAAACGCGGCATGTGGCAATTTAACCTCTTAACTGCGGAATTTAGTTTTAACCCTTTGCACTCGAATGGCGACTCTGAGGCGCCAGTCAAAATTACCATATCATTATTTATAACAGTTTTTAAATGATCAAATTCTTCTGTATTCTAGAAATTGCTGGAAATTCAAATGTCGCATGAGAAAACAGGTTCAATTTCATGTGAATAGTGCAAGCAAGATTATATACAATAAAAATCTTCTAGGTTGAAACATATGTCTTGATTTCGAAATTAAAATTGCTTCGAGCGCAAAGGGTTAATAATCCCCCACAGAGTGGGAATTAAAATCAAGCAATGTCGAGTATACACGTCGAACGCAGGGCAAATGGTCCTATTATAAATTTTACGAGAAACGAGGAAGGATTACATTTATATTTGATAAAAAATTAAAAATTCATTCTTGAAAAGGTTAGGTTCTTGCACCGTAATAGAGATTTGGATCGACGTGTATACACGTCGAACGCAGTTAACTGGTTAAAAAACATTTGAGTTTATACATTAATTGAGCTCTATAGTACAGGATTTATGTATTTACAGAAAAAAAGTCATGAAAATAAATTCGAACGGCTCAAAAAAATAATGCAATTTAATCGATGTCCTATGTCGAGGCATTTGTGATCAAAACCTTAACCGGCAATTTCTCGAAGTGGAATTGTGTGACGTGTGGCGTTCTTCCTGACAGCGACAGACATACAGTGCTGTACACTCGAATAGCCTCGAATACTCCAAATAACAAATGAATGACGTCGGGAAAGAATTCGATTCTCTTTCCATAAATCATGATAGTAGGAAAATCCGTCTGGTCCATCCAGATTGAATTTTTTCTCATGTGAGAAAATTATATCGTGCCATTGTTGAGTCCAACTCGTATGCGTTCCAGCTAATTGGAGTCGAGCTTCAATGCACCTTCTCATTAACGCAGATTTTCTTTGCATTTTCTTGGGTTTTATGTATGGAACACATTGTATGACACGTCTAATAGTTGAAATTTTCGCTTTCGTTCCAACTTCCTGTTCGACCTTCTTAAGGGAAACTGATGCATTCGAAATTTTACGTAAAATTGATCTCCTTTTCCTCTCGTTTTGTTCTTACTTTATAATTTTTTCTATAATTTTCAGGGTTATTACAAAAATTATTAATTACTTTAGCACTCCTATTAATTCTTTTTCCAATTTCTCGGTTTGAATACCCTTCTTCTTTTAAAACTTTAATTTTTCCGATTTCCTCAACAGTCAATGACTTTCCGCGACCCATATTAGCACAATGGTAATAACGATACAAAAAATAATGGATATAATTACTTAACACTTGACTACTTTAGATGCGAAGTGTAGACTTGTTGCGGATTGTAGCTATTCTTGTGGAGCATATTATTTTTACAGACACAAAGTTTCTTGCAAGTGTACATATCGATGTAAACATATATCACATACGAATTCATATTACAAACGAATTTAACTAATAAGCAAGAATTTTGCCCACAATTCCTTTCTTTGATATAAACTTATATATATTTTCACCCGAGGCTAATCAAGCGAACAGCACTGTGTATTTCAATATCCCTCACTAAGACCGTAGACTGGTCACATATTAATCTGGTTATCAGAGAGGGAATAAACTGTATTCCCCTCGATTTCCTCGATCTGGCGGCGCTGCTCGGAACGTTCTCCGTTTGTTGCTATCCAGTTGTTCAGTTACAGTAAGATTTTCGTCAAGAATGAACAATCTTCGCACATGTACGCGATGCTAGTCGTGAACGTGTCAAGCATCTGTTAAGCACTTCAGTTAGAAACAGTTTCTACTATAACAAAAGGAATGCGAGTAACTTGAAGTGGTAGAATCGTGCGACTTCACCGGTAGATTTCGCTCGTTTTCGTACGGGAAAGAATGAATTCGCAATTAAAGCCGACGTTTAGTCGCGCGTGAAGACTTGGCTGGACTATCCCTGGCAAAAAGTGTTGAATCAAAATCGTCAGCTGCTGAATAAATTATTTTCACACATATTAAACATGGAAAATAATATTATATATTTGTTCATCCAAGAAATCGAATGTAACGTGGTATCTGAAAAATATGAAAAAAAAAAAAATAAGCTATTAACCCTCGAACAACAGACAATTCTTGCGACTGTACGATTGACGATGTCCCAGGCCATTCACTGGTTTATTTAGTCATTTTTCAGAACGTATTTCTGAATGCGGCAGCTAATTTTTCTATTCTTTCCAACTCTGTGGTTGTTCATCCAACGAATTCGAAACCGAGCGATCGAGTAAGGATTTGGATGCTCCGGGTCGAAATAGACCCGGACCTCCGACCTTCGGAGTGGGGGGTAAGTATTTGCTATTCTATTTCTTAATCTGAACAAACATATTCATTCACATATCAGTGTGTATACTCGACGACCGGTCATTGCATTTCACCATTAATGAAAATATTTCCATGTCTAACATGGGAATAATCATTATGACGCTTGGGTTTCTTCGATCGAACACTCATTGCCAGGGATAGCAGTCGACGATGCCAGCGAAGAAAGGTATTTTCTGGTCGAGCACGGGGTGTGCGAGTGTCACGCGTGGAAGAGTACACAGCGGTACTCACCGAGCAACGAGGCGAACACCATGACGAAACAGGTTCCCAAATAGACGTCGATGGACTTCACGTAGGAGATTTTCGGTAACGCCGCGTTCGTCGAGGACATTAGAGTGGTCATGGTGAGCACAGTGGTTACTCCGAGGGCCACCCGAGCGGGGGTCGCGTTTCGGTTCAGCCAAAAGCTCACCCATGAGATTATGACGATCAAGCCCGAGGGAATGTAGATTTGAATCAGGTAGTAGCCCATCGACCGTACGAACTGGATCTCGCAGGCCAGCCGCGAATAATTTCCTACGATTAAAAGATCGACAGTTAGGACAGGGGGACGGAGAGGCGCCATGAAATGTCTCTTTAATGTCTCTCTCTCTTTCTCTCTGCCCTTTCTTTGTATTCATACATACATATATATATATAATATATATAATATAACATATTTAATATATATATAATATATATAATACATATATATATATATATAATTTTTCTTTTAACTTCCCTCCTATAATATCTCTCTCTTTCTCCGATGATGTGTATACTTTTGTTCAACATTCTCTTTTTCGCCGGCTCTCACCGGCCTTGTCTAGGCCAGGAAAAGCGGACTTGTTGGCTCGCAAGCGACTCTCCCTCTACCTTCCTGTCTCTCTCTTTCCCTCTCACCGTTTTTATTTATTTTCTTTTCGGTTCTGCGCGCGGGACGAACACACACGACGCACGAGAGCTGGCGAGATGTTATGCAAAGTTCGTGCTGTCGATGAAACCTTCGGTGCTCGTACATATGCGACTGTACACACGGATCGGAAGTATATCTCTCTCTGCGAGAGCATGTGCGGCGGAGAGATTCGCGACCAGGCACGGATGAAGAGAACGCCACCGCGCCGTGCTGGGGGCTCGAGAACGAGGAATCGATAGGGATGGAAAATCTAGTTGCTCGTTCGCTTCCAGCGGAGTCTCGTCGAGCGAGATCGGGCCAATTTACAGTTCGCCTTGATCGCTTGAAGAACCGTCGCCCCGTCGGAAAATGGGATTTATTTGTAGCTCTGATTACTACACGGCGAACGACGGGAGCATCGTGTTCGCTTCGAAATTCGAGCATCGACGAGAACGCGAGCCGAGGAGTCACGATCGCTTCGTCGATCGAGAGATGTAGCAAAATGACTCGCGGCACCTTTACAAATGATGTTTACCTTCGACAAACGCATCTCGCGTGTCGATAATGAAATCTATGGAAATTTCGAGCAGCGGCAGAGCCTTCCAGCAGACATTTCCTACTTGAGCGAGACGACGCTACCAAGACTATTCGAACCATTCCTACACAGTTCAATAATATACCTCGATCATACAGTGTGTCGGATAATCTCAAAAATAAAAGAAGGAATCTCGAATGGTAAAACCTAAATTGTTAAATCGTGGTGAAAGATTCTCGATGTCTTCAAGTTTCGGGACGGCGAGTTCTAGCCACTGCTGTTCGGTTGCAACTGTAATTCCTCATTAACGATTACACAGAGTTTGGATTCTCGGATGATGCTCCGTGTGTTGCACGTGCACTATTCACCCGGTGATTCCTGTTGGCGGAGTAATTTAGGCTTCTGCCATTCAGAGTGTAAACACACGGTCAGCAGCTCCGTCTACATTCTGAGTAGGCCAAGCCTAAATAGGCCTCATCCTCCTGTCATGAATTATTAGTGGCTATTCTAGGCACGGTGGAAATATTTAGTTTCGTTCATTACACGGCAAAATGTCGAATTTATGCTCAGCCAGTATACAGGTTTCACTGAAAAGCGTCTAACTACTAGCTGTTGATGCAGATAGGCTAATACTGTTAACGATGCTGCTGATGTATGTATACATATACATATATGAGTACATATATAAATATGCATATAGATGTACACGTACAGGGCGAGTCACGAAACAAAAACAGAACATCTGAATTTCTCTGTCGGCACGAAGGATAAACGAAAGTTTTAAAAGTGAAATGGATCCTTTCGAAAGGGGCAATACGACGATATCAACAGATCTTGCGATTAACTTTTTTTTCTCGTAATTTCAAGGTTATCTTATACATATTTTTAACTTCTTAGTGTTGGGCTCGTAAATAGGTACAGCGGACTGATCTGTTCGATCAAGGGAAATTGAATTTCGTAAAGCCATTAGATCTCGTAACACGTATACATACCGTTAACGGAAGCTGATCTCTAAGCGTACCCAAACAAGATTGTCAACAAACTTACGTTTTTGGAAGAAACATTGCCCATACTTTTCGAAGATATTCGTTGAGCAACGTGGTACCTACACGATGGTTGTCCCGCTCATTCTTCACGTACCGTAAGACAATTTCTGAATAATAAATCGCCAAATCGCTGGATAGGACGTAATGGACACATACTATGGCCAGCTCGTTCGCCCGATCTAACTCCTCTGGATTTTTTTGTTGTGGAGAACATTCAAAGATGATATATATATATATATATATATATATATATATATCGTGATAAACCGACGACACCACAGAACATGCAAGAAAGAATAATTATAGATCTTCTAGATCAATTTCAACATCAACAACTGAAAGTGCAATATCGATTGCCTTGCAAAACGTTTAAATGTTTGTGTTGAGGGTCATTTGAAGGTCATAGTGTACAACATCATCGACATCGTCTCGACGTCAGTTCCAACGCTATGAAGTTAAAAACATATGGTGCCATTTAAAATAAAAACACACTGATTACCTTGAAACGACGGAAAAAAAACCGTTGATATCATCATATCGCCACGGTCTCGTTTCGCTTTCGAAACTTTCTGTTTATCCGTCGTACCAGGAAAGATACTGGGATGTTTTGCATTTCGTGACTCACCCTGCGCATACGCGTACGTATCTTCAAATTTTCAAGTATTCCAAGAGCGACGAGGCGAATGGCTTACGTATCGAAGGGTTTTACACAGAGACCTAATTTCTACACATGTCTATATTGATTTAAGGATAGCATTCTCGGACAACATAGCGTTACCTGAAGGTTCGTCACCGTGACGTATCCGTGCATCACGTCTCTCGTTTTTAATCTTGCGAAAGCAATGGATTCAGCCTCTTGCGCGCGAGCAGACGAACAAGTACACAGCAGACAAACGATGATGATTTATGTAACACGGATTCAATGGTACAATCGAAGACAATGGGGAGGCCGCGTGATACGTTCGCCGCGTTCCAACAAGGACCAATGTATTGTGGAATCAAGCGACGACATCGTGCCTAATCGCTCGGTAACATCCACCAGCCTCGTATGTCCGCGCGGACGACGAGATCGCGAGAAAGAGAGAGATACTGATCGATCGATCGACGATTACTGGACGTGGTTAACACACGTCCTTACGAGGCGACATCGCGGCTGCGGACATCGGATAGCGCTCACGTGTCTCTCCACCTTACCCATACCGTTAAAAGCGAGGGTTGTATTATTATTTATTTATTTATTTTTTTTATATATATTTTTTTTCGGTTTGTTGGTTGGGGGTGGGGTTCTATTCATACGTTACCGGTAGTTAGACTAATCTCCATGGCTCGTTGACGGTGACCAAGGACCTTGAACTGAGGGAGGGAGACCTCGTTGCTGACACCGACGCTGTTCGGTCCCTCGTTCCACTTGTACCGGATGTCCCTCATGGTGTATCCGACTGAAAAAATAGAGAGACCCCCCGCGGTTGGTACGTACCTTCGCGGAAGCCCTCAAAACGCGTTTCAGCTCCGAGGGGGCCTCCACTTACCTCGCACCCCCGTTTCAAACACCCCAAACATATATTCTATAATAGTCCGCTCTCTTTCTTTCGATTCCTTTCAATTCTATATCGTTTCTCTTTCATTCTCTTTCAATCGCTTTCGTTCCATTTCTCTCTCTCTCTCGCTCTCTCTCTCGCTCTCTCTCTCGCTCTCTCTCTCTCTCTCTCTCTCTCTCTCTCGTCTCTCATCTCTCCCTTCATTTCTGTTCATAAACATTTCTGTCTGTCCCTCTCGTTTATTCTCTTTATCGTGAGAACACCGGTCGTATTCGTCCCTTAAAATGGGGGGGACGACGACCCAGACCAAAGGTCGAACGATAGAGGACGTGCGAGCGGAGTTTATTCGCTTTATTTGAGTCTCACTTTTCGTTTCGCCTCCACTTTCGCCAGTGCGATCCGGTCGCGCACCACGACCGTTTTTCTGACAGACGGATTACCGTTTCCCTGAGAGCCCGTCGTGTCGGTTTGATCTAATGTTGTGGATGGCGGGAGTCCGGGAATCCACTAGGCACTATTCGTCCGGGTTTCAAAGGATTCGTCAAACAATTTATTCATCAAAACCGGACTCGAACCGTTCGCGAATAGCACCTCGTCGACCCCGGGTTCGTGATAGAGGACCGAAACGGGACAAGCGATGGATTCGTATGACTTTGGGAGTTACAACGTCTTCGTCCTTCCGTTCTGGCGGATTAAAATCGGTGAGGTCGATCGGTCGATTTGGTCGAATGAATCATAGCAACGGGGACGATTAACGTGCGGGCTAGTTCTTCTTTGATCGGGAAATCATCGAACGTGTTCGCAGGTAGGGCAACACGGTGGTGACGTAATACTGTGCATACGGTGCGAGTTTAAAGGGAACAGAAAATATTGACAACGAAAAATAGATCGTAACAAGAAAGAAACAGAAAGAACGGAAGAAGAACCATCGAAACGAAAAGAAGTAGAACAGAAAAATGATATATCGAGAAATATCGAAAGTTGTTCTCGACGGTGTGGGTGGACACGCGTGTGAACATCAGCTTACAGCTTACACGTCGATCATTGACCCATCTACGCGAGCCTCTGGACGAAGTTCAGAAGGAAGAACTAATAAGAGGGGGATATCTACCTGTAGATAGGTGTATGGTTGAATGTCGTTGCCTGTGACCGAGCACGCGAAACTGCGGTAGTTCCACCTCGTTCGAGATGCCGACCGACTGTAGGCCGGCGTTCCATTTGTACCGAATATCGCGCATTGTGTATCCAACTGCCGGGAGAACAAGAACACAAATATCTTCGCTCTAACATACAATAATTAGACACTCAAGTTTTGTGTTTGGATCGGGCGGATTTCGGGGGACGAACGGGTATATACTCTGAATTTTGGTTTAAAGGGTGGGGCGTGACGGTGGGGGAGACGGGGTAGATATAGTGGACAAATTGTAGACAAAAAGCAAAAATATTACCGGAAGCACTCTGAACCGCCCCATTTTTTTCGAGGAGACTCTGCTTCGCTTGTGTCTACGCTATAGGAAAAATGGCCGCGGCTTAGAGTGCAATCTTGAGCTGCAAAATTTGTTGGCATGTTCGAGCTAGGCGTTGTAATTGCTCGCTAGCCGAAGTGACCAAGTTTCGATCGAACTCGATGACACTTCGGCTGGTTGCGTGTGCGCAGCGTTTTGATTCTTCGTTACAGACGCGCGACGAGCTTTCGTCGGATTATGTCATCGTTCTACGATTATATTGCTTCGATTGGTTGCTCGCCACGCGTCTGTAAATTCTTTCGTGAAAGTGTCGACGATCGAGGCAACGGCGGCAAATATTTTTCCTTACGGTGTGCGAATAAAAGACTATCGATCGGTGTTTGCCCAGCCTTGAGAGGATCTTGCGCGTGACTCGGACGTCGAATTTTCCGTGATTGATCGGAATTCGCACCTATTTATGTTCCTCTAATTTCTCGCCGCGGCCTCGAGCGCACACATACCGCCACGAGAAACATTCCTCCGTAACTGAATCTTAGGTGATTACGATCGTTACACCGCATTCCAGGCACCAAAGTGGCATTCCATCGCGGTGCCAGCCACATTGCGCGAACATCGGCGAAATGTGGATTAAGCGATCCACGACCGAGTATTCGAGATTAACGTCTTTTGTTTTTGGAACACGGAAATACTATCGCCCCGTTCCGATTGCTCATTTTCGCCTGGCAAATGCCACGCCGTAATTCCGCGCCGGTGAAATGCCTCAACCCGGACCCGACAGATTTATCTACACAATGTTCGCGACTCCACGTCCTGCCGATTCCTGAATTTTCGCGATACCCATTGTTCCGTGATCTGGCTGTTCCCTCTATTTTTCGTTTTTCGATTGAATGTCAAATTTTGAGAACGTTATTACCGGTTCGATATAGATGCAAGTTCGAGACAATGTTGCTCCGATTGTTCGTTTTCTCTCGAAAATATCTTGTTTATACGAGTGAACTATGAATTGCAATGATTTAGGGAGTATTCCATAAATTTTGGACAATTTACGAGATCAAAAATAGGTGATTATTGCTCGAGTGTTTTAAAATGTTATACATATACATGCTTGAAATTGTATCCTGTGTGTATAAAGAAATGTTTGAATTATGCTAATTAAAGGGGTATTCCTTCAATTTTAGACAACTTATGAGATCAATAATGATCAGGTGATTATAGCTCGAGTGTTTTAAAATGTTGTACGTATACATGCTTGGATTTGTATCCTGTGTGTATAATGAAATTTTTTAATTAATCTAATTATGAGGATATTCCTTCAATTTTAAACAACTTACGAGATTAAAAATGATTAGGTGATTATAGCTCGAGTGTTTTAAAACGTTATACATTTACATGCTTGGAATTTTATATTACGCGTGCATAATGAAATTTTCGAATTAAACTAATTATGATGGTATTCCTTCAATTTGAGACAATATACGAGATCAAAAATAGTTAGGTGATTACAGCTCGAGTGTCTTAAAACCTTATACATATACATGCTTGGAATTTTATATTACGAGTGTATAATGAAATTTTCGAGTTATACTAATTATGAGAGTATTCCTTCAATTTTAGATAACTTGTGAGATCAAAAATAGTTAGGTGATTATAGCTCGAGTGTTTTAAAACGTTATACATTTGCATGCTTGGAATTTTATATTACGTGTGTATAATGAAATTTTCGTGTTATACTAATTACGAGAGTATTCCTTCAATTTTAGATAACTTGTAAGATCAGAAATAGTTAGGTGATTATAGCTCGAGTGTTTTAAAACGTTATACATTTGCATCCTTGGAATTTTATATTACGAGTGTATAATGAAATTTTCGAATTATACTAATTATGAGGGTATTCCTTCAATTTTAGACAATATATCAGATCAAAAATGTTTAGGTGATTATTAGACTGCAGATCTTTATGCAAAATAAAAAATTTCTACATCGATTGCAAAAAACAGGGGCCACGTAGAAAATTTGTCTTCTTCTAACTATCTTATACAGTTGAAACTGATACAATGATGTCCTTAAATCTTTTTAATATGTTCGCTGCTTTAACTTGCACGTACCTATTTTTGTCATAAATGCCTAAAATCCGCAGTCTAGCGATTATAGCTCGAGTCTTTCAAAATGTAATACATATACACGCTTGGCTATGACACAGTGTATCGTTTAAATTATAGTACGATTCCGGCATCAAAAAATCGCTTGAAATCGACGCCTATAACAGACAATACCCCCCCGAACGTAAAGTACATGCATTATTTCGAACTTGTTATCTCTGCACCGAACACGAACAATCAATGGAGCAACAATGTTAAAAATATTTTCAAAGAATTCTACCTTCTTTTCTTCGTTCAGAT
Source organism: Lasioglossum figueresi (assembly GCA_028455805.1). Taxonomy (NCBI): domain Eukaryota; kingdom Metazoa; phylum Arthropoda; class Insecta; order Hymenoptera; family Halictidae; genus Lasioglossum; species Lasioglossum figueresi. The sequence continues at coordinate 7,375,169 of CM052204.1, forward strand.
TTATTTTTCTACGATACGCAGGGATACTCGATCAAGTGTATTACACTGGCGAGAGAAATGGAACGAGAAAATTCCGTTGGTAACAATGAAAGCTAAACGTCGTCTGGTATCTGTATCGAACGTTCGAGAACCATTGGGATCTTGGAAAAAGAAGAACCGTCGAGAGTGCGGAAATTAATCATCGCGCTTCTGACGCGCGGTTGGGTGAACTTCGGAGTGCGAGAGAAGACAATGCTACTCTTTTCTCAATTTTCGTTCTCCGTTCTTTCGCCGATGTTCGTCGCTACGTTCTGGCGCGCGCGGCGTATTGTACAGAGACTGATACAGTCGCGAACGTTTCAATAAAGATGTCCTGGACTGTGGCAACGTTTAAGCATTACTGGGGGATAGTTCGAAGGGGGTGCGGAATAAAATAGGGGATGGGGGTAGGTCTCGTGGTTGGAGGAGTTCGAGTATTGGCCGTTGAATACTGTAGAATGGAAGGTTTTACGGCAACATTAACAGAGTAACGGGGGATATATATCGTGGTGGTGGTGTTGGGGGTGGTGGTAGCAAAGTTTTAAGGTATAAGACGATAAGTGGAAAGTGTATAAGTAGATATGGAGAAGCGAAGAAAAAAAGTTCTGTGCCTCGGCATGCGGTGGCGGTGCGGGATGTGGAGAAAAGTAGACGGTGGATATACGCGCAAACGCGCGTCATACATTATTACACAGCCGCGCAGAACACACACATACGCACGCAGGCCAGATACATATGTATGTATACACGGGCATGCATCAGCGTATACAATCGCATGCTACGAGCCACGTAATTTTATACGTCATGCCGCATGCTTTGTGCTTCACCAGTGACACGAATTCTGAACACGGAACTCAACTTCTTCCTTTTCGGAAGTTTCTTTATTTCCCGGGCACTAGACTCGCGGCGATGTGCGTCGCGTACAATGTACTATAGCAAGCTAATATTCTGCACCGGATCGAATTCAATGTCGACATCAACGAGCGATTCGTTGGCTCTGAGCGACTCTGCGTCTGGATTCTTGCACTCGGGCGCAAATGTTCGCGCACGTCTGACAAATCAGTCGGATACAAAGGTATCGCATATTTCGTGAACGTTCATAAACTTCCTGTTCCGAATACGTACATTTTTTAATACTAAATGCAAGTGATCAGATAGACCAGCATTTACTGTCGAGTTAAATATGTTCAGTTTATTGTAACATCCGCTAGTGAACTCAAAATCTGACATATTTCACAGTTAGAACTTTACTTAATGAAATAATTAATGTTCACAAAATGTCCAAATACTTTGCTCCGAATTTATCAAATGTGTGCGAATTTTTTCCAGTAGGCTACAAAAGTATTCGTACACTGAGCTCTTTCTGCGTGTGTGTATAAAAAAGTTGTATGTAATCTATATTTTTAAGTATTTCATTGGACGCGCAAGCAGTATTGATCGATTTATAATTTCAGAAAAATGAATATCTTGCGGTTGAAAATATATATATATATATATTCAGTTTTTCGAAAAAACATTAATTAATGGTAAGAACAGAGAGATTTGATTCAAATTGATATAATGAATTTATGAAGAAATACGTCCGATACAGGCCGCTACGGATTTTAAATTCAATAATTTTTTTAAAGTAAATTGTTTGATAAGCAAATAAAGTTTTAGTTATTCTTCTTATACCGTTTCGCTATGAAATGTTTGGTTACTGTGTATCGACCGAGCGTTCAAATATTGGATTATCGGGAAAATTTTGTACCTTTTCTAGGTTACACAGCATACAAAAAATGGTTTCGAACTTCGTTCATTTAACACTTTTTCGGAATGTCAAACTATTTTTACCTCTAAATGTGTGATGAAATACCACAGAATTTAGATTGCAACATGGTCGTCTTTTTTATACGAAATTATTACAAAAACATTGAGTGTGCATATACGTTCTCGATCCTGTGTGTATGCGAAATGGGAACTGTTGGATTAGTATCGACGTTTAAATGGGAACCTGAAGAATGATTTGAACTTTTCCGAATCTCCGGCAACAGGAAAGACATTAGAGAAGCTGTAACTATTTTCAATTTGGTCTTTCGTAAATCTAGAATAATAATAAAGAGGTGTCTATTCGAAATTTGTGCTAATCCTTAAAAGAAAAAACAGCGAAGAAAAAGTTATTTCATTTACAGCCATCATTTGAAAAATATAAATACAGAAGGCTTCTAATTAAAATGCTTTTGTTTCAACGATTAAATTACATTTCTAAAACGGAAACGATTATCGTCACGTATTAGCACAAATTCTGAGAGACATCCCTTCATTTTCCTCCTAGACTCACCACAAACAAGCTGCTTGAAATCGATGACCCTACTGCTGCCGGGTTGTATCTCTGCTCCCAAGTTCTTCACAGTTCCATTTTCTTTCTCCCCCGCGTTTCACTTCAACATCGAACCGGAGAAGAGCGCTTAAGAGCTACTAAACCGAATACAGAAAGTTTTGTTTCGTGTACACATGGCAGGTAAGCCGAATGACTCGCGCGGTACTCGACGTGTTAACATGTTCACTCCCGGCCATATTGGAGAACTTGCGTGTTCACAGAGCTTCAATTTCGAGACGTGAAATTATTGGGTTGGCAAGAAAGTAATTTCGATATTTTAAGGTGAAATAAAACCGAATTTTTTTATTCAAGCGATAAACTTTAATCACAAAATATTTTCTATTTCGTTCGATGATGTTTTACCATCTTTCGGGTGGCTTCATAATTCTGCACTCATAAAACGTCTGATCGTTATCGGCAAAAAACATCATTTCAGGTCATCATCATCGGCGAATGTTTTACCATTGTGTTTTGCCACACACATCTTTGATAACACGAAAAAATTATTGCAGCTTGGTTGGAAAGTGATGTCACATCCACCATATAGTCCGGACATTGCACCATCAGATTACCATTTATTTCGGAGTTTACAAAACTCTTTAAATAGTAAAACATTCGCTGATGATGATAACCTGAAATCGCACTTGTATCAGTTTTTTGCCGATAAAATGTAAAACTACTTGGGTAATGTCCCTTGTAAACGTTTTTTATTTTTTCAACTACGTCACCTCACTTCGAAACATCTGAAAAAGTTACATGTTAACAATCACGACGAGATGCTAGCACTATAAAAATATTTAAAAAATGATCCAAGTGCGATTTCAGGTCCTCATCATCGGCGAATGTTTTACCATTGTGTTTTGCCACACACATCGTTGATAACACGAAAAAAATTATTGGAGCTTGGTTGGAAAGTGATGTCACATCCAACATACAGCACGGACATTGCAACATCGGATTACCGTTTATTCCGGAGTTTACAAAACTCTTTGAATAGTAAAACATTCGCTGACGATGATAACCTGAAATCGCGCTTGTATCAGTTTTTTGCCGATAAAACGTAAAACTACTTGGGTAATGTCCCTTGTAAACGTTTTTGATTTTTTCAACTGCGTCACCTCACTTCGAAACATCTGAAAATGTTACATGTTAACAACCACGACGAGATGCTAACACTGTAAAAATATGAAACAAATGATCCAAGTGCGATTTCAGGTCAACATCATCGGCGAACGTTTTATCATTGTGTTTTGCCACACATATATTTGATAACGCGTAATAAATTATTGGAGCTTGGTTGGAAAGTGATGTCCCATCCACCATATAGTCCGGACATTGCACCATCATATTACCATTTATTTCGAAGTTTACAAAACTCTTTGAATGGTAAAACATTTGCTAATGATGATGACCTGAAATCGCACTTGGATCAGTGTTTTGCAAATAAGGACCAGAAGTTTTATGAGCGCGGAATAATGAAACTACCAGAAAGATGGCAAAAGATCATCGAACAAAATGGAATATATTTTATTGATTAAAGTTTATTGCTTGAATAAAAAAATTCGGTTTTATTTCTCCTTGAAATACCGAAATTACTTTCTTGCCAAGCCAATAGAATTTTTCTCATAAAGAAAGAAAAAAATCTCTCTCTTGGTTTCAATGATAAAAGGGATTTTTTTTTCTCAACGTCACAAGAAATTCCAAGGTCATTTTTTATTTTTTGAGATATTCGAGTCTGTAGCCTTCCTTGAATTTCATCTAATTGCAAAACTAGCAGCGAAACATTAACTAACGTTTACATAATGTAATAAGAAAATTCGAAAACAATCAAAATAATAATCAAAACATATTCAAATCATGTTGCATATAGGAGCGAACATGTTCTGATACGTAAATACACCTACGAAACAATAAGTACGAAAGTTACTATTCCGTAACTGTTAATACAATACTTAAATCGCGATTTTAATCGATCCCAAAGGTCTACGTACATCCACTGGATCCCAAATGTTTAAACAAAGATGCACGGAGGTTACGCACATTTCATGGTCGTTGATCAATTTATACGAAAAATCACGATATTTCTGACACATTTTTACTGAATCTTAAACTGTCCTGCTGTGTACGAAAGTGTGCAAAACTGATTGCTATCGTAATAACAAATTTCGTTCACTTTTATACACACATTGTTGAAATATGTTTGCAGGCAAAGCTATTTGTTAGAATCTATCCGACATACCGACCGAACCAGCGCGTCCACAAAATGTCCGTAAGCTTAATCGTTGTTGTAAGTCGATTATTAAACATTCAGGATTCGCGATAGAAATTCGGTCCTGGCTAGAGCGGAGCAAAAATCATAATGATGTAATGTATAATACTCGTGCGAAACACATGCCGACTGTCATCTAAGGTATACCAATATCTACGAATGATCTAGCATACTTCGAGAGAAAAAAGAAAAGAAAACGAAACAAGTAGTCGGGTCGGAGGGAGAAGTGGGTGGGTAAAATGAAGTTGCGGATACATAATCGGTCTCAGAGTCAGATACCATAACCAAGAAATAACCATAGGCATACCGAATGGGGCCACGGCGTCACGTCGTGGTTAAATGCTGCAGTCGTTTTCGTTCTTACATGCGCTGGGCTAGATGCACAATGCGGTTTAATTCGGTCGCATCGTAGTCGACACGTCATTTTCTGTGTTTTAGCCTCCTTCGGGGCTGGCCGTCGTCGGCCCATACTACGTCCCCGGACACGAGGCTCAGTGCTATATGTCGGAGGCTTTTTTTATTTTAAAGAGGGAGGAGTTTTGGGGGCATTGATATCTTGTGATAGTGATGGTCCAGTGGTGAATGGTGGTGGTGATCGTGGTGGTGACAGTGGTGGTGGTGATCGTGGTAGTGGTTTCGTGAGAGTGGCAAAGTGGTGACGGTGTTCAAAGTAGCACACGTTCGCAGACTTTCGTCGTCGGAACCAATCTTCCGATCATTTTCGATTCGAGAAACGCTGGTTATATACAGCCGTGCGTGTGGTCTATGGTTTTGTTTTTTTCTCAAATTGTCACAGTGCGATTTCTCCGTCGATTCAACCCCCATTTTTTTTATTTCCATTTCTTTTTTGTTTGACAAATGAAAGGTACATCGATTTAATTTGAGACCCGTGCGTATATGTATAGAATTTGTAAGGAGTCCGTGCTGTTGTCAGCGTCGTTACTCCGTCCCGATAAGTATAAGAGATTCGAGGCTTACGAGGCCTCGAGTGTTGTACAGGTGCGGAGAAATTACACGTTCGTTAAGGCCGACGTGATCGTTCACAACAGTGGTAAATTGGTAGAGTGGAGACCCTTCGGAGGATGCTCGTAAATTACGTTTTACGATCCATTTACGCTTCACGTCACGCAGATTGCGATCGAAGATGCAGAAACTCGTATGATTTCTTCTTACTGTTCGTTCTCGACAACCTCGTTTTCATTTTTTGAGTATGTACTGTATGTTTTTGTATATTATTTAAAAAAAGACAAACAAACAAATGTAAATTAGCACGCGCGTCCATTCTCGCTGCATGAACGTCGATCGGTGTCCACTTTGGCGGATCAACGATCGACCGTATCTCTGCATGATCGAGCTCACTACCTGTCCCGTTTGGAATTACTGCAAATTGCACGTTCTCTCTCGCTGAAAATCGTCGCTGAAAATTGTCGCGTTACACGGCGAGACGAATAAATCGACGCCGAGAACAAAGAGACAATTTTTGTTGTTGTTGTGCCTCCGGAGAAATAATTTACTGGCTTGACCAAGTTGTCGACGATAAATCACGGACAGTAACGGGCGGGTAACGTTGACCGATAACGAGATTAAAAATAACGAGATTAAAAATAACGACGTCAATGAATCGCGCTTAGTAGAGTTTAATTAATACGTCGTTCGAGGATTTGCTATATTCTTCGAATGCCGCTACGTGTAACAATGCAAGCCGGTGCAACGCGATCGATTTTTCATCGCCGTTCTATTTGGTAAATGAAAGATTTTTCGGAACGAAAGGCAACGTAATAGCGCCGTAATTAGACAGACACAGATGCGGCTGGTTAAATCGAATTAACATTAATTAAAATAAATTACGATCGGACAGGCTGCTATTGAAATCCTGCGAGAAGATGAACAACAGGGCTAATTATAACGCGCTCATTTCGGAGATCGATATCAATCGGCTCGGCTGCGAATGTGCTCCGTTCATTAATTAAAAACTATGTGCACTGGAAATCCTGGCACTGTCGAGGATGGAGTGTTATTACGTAATACGGTGAACGAAGTTGTTTTTTTATCCGAGACGAAGTTTCGATATTCAAATGCACATGGTTATTCGACGATGATCAAGTGAAAATCATTCTTTTAGAAATAACATTTTTTTGTTTGTTGCCTTATCAAATTCGATTTTCCATCAAAGCCGCGTATCAAACGAAGTATTTCAATCTACGGGTTTTTTCTGATTATTTTTTTCGCCGTCCGCTATTGATTGTATTTAGCGTGACGGTAGTGTGCCGGACAATTTTGGAAATTGGATTTTCTCAGAAACGTGACCCCGAATGAAACAACTTCGTCGTGTCTACTGGTAAATTGATTAATCGGTTTTACTTTGGAGATAGAAACAAAAATATTTCGTCCGTCATTTCTATATCGATGGATGCAAACGAACTATTCCAGGCAGTGCACTACTATTCGTAGACAGCAGCTCGTTGACTTTACAAAATCTATTTTTTCCGAAACAAAAGCATCAAACGAAAAAGACATTGTTCGTTTATTTTGATTTATTTTTACAAATAGAATCACCGTATGCACACTTGTAAGTCCAGAGACAGGCTACGTGACTGATATCAATCTACAAAATGGATTTCTTCCAGTTTTATCGAGCCTAAAAAATGTATTAAAAGCAATTATTGCTATTTTCTTACGCATCAGGTAGTAAACTAATTCTTCTATCGTCTCAAAAAAAAAAAAAAAATTGTTCGATCCGATTATGAAATGATTATTCCGTTTTAATCGTTGCTAATTACGCTATCGCGAGGAGAGAAAGAGGGAGCGGGGGAGAGAGATTACCGGTCGCGACAAATCGGGACAGAAATATTTCTAACGAAGCTAATAATTCCCGTCCGGCTTGAAGACCAGAGCAATTAAGGGCGGAGACATGATCCGGCTTTCTACTTCGCGAAACTAATCAACGAACTTGGTCAAGTTACTTTGATATCTCGAGTGTCCGACTTCCGGCGGGCTTCCCGTCGATCCTGCAAGCGACTGACTTTTAATATAGATCTCTTAGCCGCGGCGAGTTAGGACGAAACTTTTTCTCCCCCCCATTGTCCCCGGTATAGATTACCAATCGCGGACTGATCTCTGTTTCCCGGTATAATCAAAGAGCACCGGATGCGTTTCACGACTCTTTTTGTTTAGTCCAACCCCCGTCCATCCACCGGGCTCCCTTCACCGAGCCTTCACGATGCGCCTGTAATTTAGCTGCCGCGACCCCGGGCTATCGACTGTTTTATCATTTATTTACGTATCGCGGCATCGATAATATCGCGCGCCGTTACCCGGAACGGATGGCGGGCGGCGGAGGCAGGAGGTGAAATGCTGGGCATCGGATTAAGCGACACAATTACCGAACTTATTCACAGAAGGACAATGATTTAATAGCCAGCGAACGATCAGACCGCTACCGCCGCCGCTGTAATTACTGCTAACGAATTAATCGGTTATATATCGCCGCGACCGCGCATGGTTTATTAATAAATAAATTCGCGAACGGAGCTGCCGCGGTTCCGGTTTACCGCCGACTCTCCGTGCGACGCGGATTGGGGGTAGGTGTGCGGTGGTGGGGGTCGGGGGTGGTTTAAGGCCTATTAATTAATACGCGGCTCGACCGCGACCGCCATCATAGTCTGTCCGATTTGACACGCCGCGTCGCGTCGGGCAGAAGCATCGTGCTCTGGTGATTTTTTTCTTTTTTTTCTTTTTTTTTTCTCGCAAAACAAAATGGCCCGGAAGGAACGTCGAAACGAGTCAAAGAGAGCATCCGGGCATCCTCGTTCGGTTTCACACATCCAATAATTCGCGTGCAATTTGCAGCAGTGATAATCGGCGCGAGCTCGTGACGGATACGCTTACACGCTCACCCATGTACGCGCTCATACACAGACACGTCGATACAGACACTCTTTGTCAGCATACACACGGCCATACGCGCTCCACAAACACGCGGAAACACGGAACAGAAATTGCGCGTGCATTCACACCCGCACAGGTGGTTGGTCAGCATTTTTTTCTGTACGTGTTCACCGTACACGGGTGTGTTCTCCAGGGGTGGTTCGCACCCCTTCCGTCTCTCGCTTACAGCGAACCGTTCTGTTCTCTATGCTGGTTCGCTAGGCAGCCTAAACGCAGCGGCACGTCTAATAGACGCGACGGCCGTGTGTCGTCGACTCGTCTCGTGCTCAAGTCGACGCCAGATTATTGCGTACACAGCGAGCGTCTCGATCGAGATCTTTGTCCCGGCTGTCGCGGACGCTTCTCGTCAAGCCACTCTTTGTTGGTCGCATACTATGCGCTCGCCGAACCGCGCGCGCGTTTCGATCGATCGTGTTAAAGAATCTCGGACATTCGTCCGCGAGACTCAACCGCGTCCAGCACGCTATCCTAATCCGTTGTACGGGGCTTTCGTGGAGAGTCTACCAATGCGTACATGGCGATTTCCGGCCCACCCTGCATGATTGTTCGTATTGAATCTCGGCGAATTCCAGCGAGTTTTAAGCGCAACACTTCTCGAACGGGTTTGACACGCTGCCAGACGAACCGCGAGTCAAAGTTTCATTTCAACGAACAACAGATCGAGTAATTCCCCGGGGAAGAGTTCTTGCAGCTTCCCCGTTCGATATTCTAACAGGTTTCTGCAGGAAACCCCCGTATAAAACTGTTCAGAAAAGCTCCACATTCTATGTGGCAAAAAATGTAAAACTACTTGGCTAATGTCCCTTGTAATCTCGTTTGTGATTTTTTGAACCACGTGCCCTCGCTTCGAAAGATCTGAGGAAGTTACATGTTAACAAGCATAACGAGATGCTAAGACTGTAAAAATATGAACTTAGTATTCCCTAAATTCTACAAGAAATGAGGATTTAAACATTTGTTTATGTTTTGAGATTTCGGTCGAGGCTGAAAATTCTGTACAAATTCATAGATGCGGATTTACACATTTTTAAACTACGTGCCCTCGCTTCGAAATATCTGAAAAAGTTACATGTTAACAAGCATAACGAGATGCTAAAACTTTAAAGATATGAACTTGGTATTCCGTAAACTCTACAAGAAATGAGGATTTAAACATTTGGTTATTTTTGAGATTTCGATTCGAGGCTAAAAATTCTGAACAAATTCATAGACGTGGATTTACACATTTTTCAACTACGTGCCCTCGTTTCGAAACATCTCAAAAAGTTACATATTAACCCTTTGCACTCGAAGCAATTTTAACTCGAAAATTAAACATTTCTTCCCATTTAGAATATTTCCATTGTCTATGATCTTTTGAATTTTATGTACATGGAATTGGTATAAACACCTCGTACAATACCTAAATGTTTAACAATTGATTAGATATCGATATATTAAAAATCTAAACAATATTTTGAACGAGCTGCAGCAAATTTTAGTGGCGCCTCAGAGTCAGTCGCCATTCGAGTACTAAGGGTTAACAAGCATAAGGAGATGCTAACACTTTAAAGATATGAACTTTTAGTATTTCCTAAATTGTACAAAAAATGAGGATTTAAACATTTGTTTATTTTTTGAGATTCCGGATCGAGGCTAAAAATTCTGAACAAATTCATAGATGTGGATTTACACAGTTTTAACAAGCATAACGAGATGCAAACACTGTAAAAATATGAACTTAGTATTCCCTAAACTCTACAAGAAATGAGGATATAAATATTTGTTTATTTTTGAGATTTCGGTTCGAGGCTAAAAATTCTGTACAAATTCATAGATGTGGATTTACACATTTTTTCAACTACGTGCCCTCGTTTCGAAACATCTGATAAAGGTACATGTTAACAAGCATAACGAGATGCTAATACTATAAAAATATGAACTTATTCCCTAAATTCTACAAGAAATGAGTATGTAAACATTTGTTTATTTTTGAGATTCCAGTTCGAGGCTAAAAATTCTGAACAAATTAATCGATGTGGATTTACACATTTTTAACAAGCATAACGAGATGCAAACACTGTAAAAATATGAACTTAGCATTCCCTAAATTCTACAAGAAATGAGGATTTAAACATTTGGTTATTTTTTGAGATTTCGGTTCGAGGCTAAAAATTCTGAACAAATTCATAGATGTGGATATACACATTTTTTCAACTACGTGCCCTCGCTTCGAAACACTTGAAAAAGTTACATGTTAACAAGCATAACGAGATGCTAACACTGTAAAAATATGAACTTAGTATTCCCTAAACTCTACAAGAAATGAGGATTTAAACATTTGTTTAGTTTCTGAGATTTCGGTTCGTGGCTAAAAATTCTGAACAAATTCATAGATGTGGATTTACACATTTTTTCAACTACGTGCCCTCGCGTCGAAACATCTGAAAAAGTTACATGTTAACTAACATACGAGATTCTAACAATGTAAAAATATGAACTTATTCCCTAAATTCTACAAGAAATGAGCAACTAAAAATTCGTTTATTTTTTGAGATGTCGGTTCGACGCTAAAATTCTGAACAAATTCATAGATGTGGATTCTGATAGCTAGAATAAGCCCGATTTATTTCGGAATTTACAATTGAAGAGGATAAGAGAAATTTCAGAGAAATCTTTGTTACTCCGTTACAACCCCCTACGTCGACATATATTGTTGAAAATTGGCAGATAGTATTTTCTTTGAACAAGCTATCGATTACCCTATTGCAAATTCGATTTGGTTTTGCAGTTTTGACTCCCGGCTACAACCTCCGAATTTTGTCGTTCCGGTATCGATCGAAGCACGCGTTCGGCTCAGCGTGTTCACGATGTTACGTACATGTAACAGTAATCGTGAATGGTATAGAAAACCCAATAAGAGTGAGCGAGAGCTGGTGAGTGAGCGAGTGAGTGGTCGGAGTGAATGAAAGTGATCCGCGGCGGTACCGCGGATCGTGTGACTGACTCGTGTGTGTGTGAGCGTGTAAAGTGGCGAGTGATGGACAGACAGACAGATAGATAGATAGTTAGATAGATAGCTAGAGAGGAGAAGACAGAGAAGATAGAGGGAAGAAAAGGTTACGCGGGGCGGGACAGGGGACTCGAGGGTGTAGGCGAGTCGCGTTGAACGGGGTTGGTTTTGTGGATGTTGGTTAACGATATTTCGTATGAACGTGTAAAAGAAGAACATACGAGGTTTCATCGTGTTTGTTTTTTTTTTTTTGCATGTTCGACGCGTATATGCGCCGCAGAGGTTATCTGAAAAAGGGTTGAAAGCGATGTAGAGTTGAGGCGCGTTTTGATCAACGATTATCGAGCTTCAAATGTAACCGGATAGAATGGCACAGCCCAGTATGGAATGATTTGCACAGGATTTTTATGCAATTTAATCGATTGGTCTACTAGAGCGAAAGCTGTTGTCAAACAATTGGCACTTCTACTAGGTACTAGGCCAATAGTGTGAAATTTTTCTCAAAAGCGAAGTAACACTGACGAAACACTTTGCACTTTCACGTATTAAGAATTTACCCATGTGTCCGACCGTTGCAGTAACTAACATTTCCCAAATATTTATCATTTCCTTTCACAGTGACTTACTCACCGAATTTCAAATTTTAATTAACTCTTTTATCGAAGACTTTCGACCGGAAAGAACAATTTTGCGTACGCAAACATTCGACGGACAGCGTCGACGTGTTCGGAAGGTCGACATCGTTGACGCGCAATGGCAAAACAACGAACCGTATGTTTCTATGTATACGTAAGTATTATATATATGTGGCGTGTCTGTGTGAACAGTGGACAAAGGCGAGGATGTCGAACTTTCTCAAGATTGTCTCTTTCTGTAAATATGTATGCATTTTATAGACGCGGACGTGCGTACTTACAGCTCTCGATCTCGATATGGCAGAGCTGTCGGTCCATCGGAAAGTATTGCAGGTTCATTGGACACGATGCTGTGATCGTTAAACTGCAACAAAAACGTGGAAGCACAGCTGTCAGTGGATCGTCGTCGCGTCGCGTTGGGCCGATTGTTTACGCCGTAAACAATCCGTAAACTTTACGGCACACCCGATCAGTTATGACAGGCCCGGGCAACTGACCCCGCTGTCGCTTCACAAGTCCCACTACCGGAAATGAATGCGCGTAGGCGTAAATGCGCACAGTGGGTTGCAAGTCCCCTGCGGTGGGGTTTTTTGCGGCTAGAACTTAGGCGAGTCCCACACTGCGTGCGTAATTGCATTTTCCTCACTGCCGCGCGGTAAAACCGACGAAATCTGTGTCAAAATCAAAGAACTTTCGAAAGAAACGAGATAGAGCCATGAAATTGTTTTCAAATGAAAGCTGAAACATTGCAGATTATGGGATAATTATGGAGACTGTGGTACGAACGTTTTTTAACCTTGAAAAAATTCGTTAAACTTGCATAATTTTATGGGCACGATTACGATTTCCGTGGTCCCTACTTTGAAGATTAAGTTTGTGTTCCTGGGGTCATTTTAAGAAAAAAATGATCTGATCTAACCTAACCTTAGCTAACCTAACCTTCCCATTGTAGATGTCATCCAGAATTTGGTCTTTTCAAAACGGAGTCTTCACCGAAATATAAATATACTCAGAAACTGCGCAGCTAATAGAAAAATGTCATACGACATAAATTGTTAGAAATTTAATTTTCTACAAAAAAGATCTTTTGTTATTTTGCCATATTTCGCATAGTTACCGAGATATTTGCAGATTTATAAAAAACAGGAAATCTACTTTACCGGCTAAAACAGGCCCATTCGGTACCTGTTATATATACATTTTTTCGTAAAATAATCACAAGAACACAAACTTAACCTCTAAACAAGGGGCCACGGAAATCGTAATCTCCCCATTTGAAGAAAATTGTGGTTTTTCCAATCCCACGCGCGGAAAAATTTTTTTGTAGCATGCTATACATTATTTCCCGTAGATTTTTTGACGCTGATTCCAAATCTGGTTTCAAACTTTGTCTACGACCTCAGAATTTTTCAAAAAATCGATTTTTGTGAAAAAAAAAACCCAGTGAAATAATCATTTTTTCGTTGAAATGATTTGATAACCCACTGGCTTGAAGGTATACTGTTTATGGAACACAATAAAAATAAACATAATTGAAATATTTGAACGTTTAGAGTTACTTACGGAACATAAAACTTATACTTGTAGGCTGTGTGCGGTTGTAATGTAATTTAAAATACATATCTATTTTCCATAATTGTGTTTTCATTTACACAGGAGGTGAGGTAAGTATTTAATCTTTTTAACTTACTTCTCATCAATGAATTTTTTAACTTCTCCTGATACCTTATGTTTTTTGTACAAGTTCAATCGATTTTTTATTAATATTAATGAAATTTTTGGGTCGGTTGGGTATAATGCTCGATTGAAAACGTCTAGCATTCTATTTCTTCGGCTATTATACACTAAATTACACTAAGCTGCTATATATACTATAATATTCTATATATGTATAATATAAAAACAATTTTAACGTGGTCTGTTCTCTCTGAATGCTGGTTTCTAACTGAGAACTGCATAATGCTTCGTTCTTTTCCAATTAGCTAGTTCGATTGGTTCTTCAAGTTTGTATATTTCTTCAAGACAAGGAGAACGAACCCCGAAATCGTTCGTACCACAATCTCCACAATTATCCCATAATCTGCAAAGTTTCAGCATTCATTTAAAAAAAATTTCATGGCTATATCTAATTTCTATCAAAAGTTCTTTGATTTTGACACAGATTTCGTCGGTTTTATGCACTGTGCGTCGTATAAATTTAAAAAAAAGAAGAAAAAGGTCCCACTACCAGCGTATTTGCCGGTTTCCCGGTGCTTTGCCTCGCTTTTTGCGAGGTTACCGGAAGTGGGGATACCCCAGGAGTGGGGAGAAGAGTCGTCCGCGGCTCGCGAGCCCCAAGTTGCCTGGGCCCGTGTTACAGGAAAGTAAATGTTCCCTGTTATCCTATCGTTTCCTCGCGGAGAAACATCTCGCGATATTCGATCTCGTCTTGAGCCTCGAACTTTCGAGCGGATTAATTTCAAGCTTTCCTCCCGGCATCGGTGCAACGCGATTGGCCGGGAGCTCTCCGGCAAAGAAAACACTATTCTTTAAGCGTGTTATTGTTCCGAGCAACGAAAGCGCCGATCGATAGGTAGCTTGAACTCAAACGAAGGGAAGTTATTCATGCACACAGGTGCCTTTCCTATCGATTTCCCTTAACGTTCCTCGTTTTCTATCCGGGCCGCGGGATCGGCCTTGAGCCTGCTGGATCCGGAAGGGAACTTAATGTAAAGGAAGGAAAGGGTGAACAGGGCGAAGTTATGTATGCATGGATTGTTTGAATATAGTAGCGACGTTAACATCAGAACACTCGGGGATAGGACGAGCTTGGAACTAGGGGATGACACGAGTGGCAGGGGAAAAGAAGGGGATGGGAAACGGCACCGAACGATGCTGGGAACAAATTTCTCCTGGCTGCTACAATTGCTCCCTCAAGTGTTTTCGGTTGTTCCTGGCTGGTAGAGACTATCGAACCTCGGCTGAAATCGCGCCAAAAAATCGCCGTTCCCGTCGCCCAGAGAACTGCTCGTAACAGCTCGCTCTTAAAGGGGAAACGAATGAGTATTCCGGACAGTTTTGCACAGTCGAATTGTCTGAAATTATATCAAGCATCCGTAATCTGAAGACAATCCGACTGTTGATATTGTACTGTTTACTTGAAATTGACTCTTTACTGGAATTTCTATTCAAGTTTGTTACCTTCTTGTAACTCATTATTCTATGCGTTCCGTTTAAAATGTACTTCACCAGACGGATCCTTAGTTTGTACGAATTTTTTATTAATTACATTGAAAACGGTTAAATTGAAATGAAAATTGTCTGCATCGATGCAGCAGCTAAATGAAATTGTCATTCCTTCTGGAGTAATTTCTCAACAAGATGAAGAAACAATATACTGATATTTTCAAATTGAATGCATAAAATCCGCAATCTACTGAGGAGCGCACGAGAAATGTCTCCAACCCTGTAGATTAATATTTTCAGAAGCGATATTTGTTCGTGACGAATGAAAGAAGAAATGAATAAAATTCTCACTATTTTGAGAATCCTTCAAGTAAAATCCTATTTTAAACACTATTTCTATGTATGTATTTATACAGGGTGGGGCAATAATTATGTCCACTTTGAATATTGCCGTTATTTGTAATAATATGAGAAAATGTTATAAACGAAACTTACACGGTGTAGAGGGGGCCATATTGTCACACAAATATTTTTTGCGCGGATGGAGGCATAGAGGAGATTTCAAGGTCACCTTGAGTTTTTTAAATGCAAAGATATACTTTTTGTGTCATGAATCGATAGATTATCGAATCCTGAGTAAAAATGTATTGACCTCCGTATGTCCTAAATCTAATAGTTAACGAGATATCATCGAAATAATTTTCATTCACCTTTCGATAATATCTCGTTAACTGTTAGGTTTAAGACATACGAAGGTCAACAATTTTATACTGAGATTTTGATACTCTATCGATCTACGGTATAAAAAGGACATTCTATTTAAAAAAAAGCAAGGTAAAAAAAGCAGGGTAAAATGTTTGTGTCACAATATGCCCCCCTCTATACCGTGTAAGTTTTGTATACAACATTTTTTCATATTATTAGAAATAACGGCAATATTTAACCGTTTGAGTCCCAAGGGGTATTGAAAAAACACTGTCGAAAAATCCCGAACAGCGCGACCGCGTTTTCTCGAAATGAGTACGAAATGAGTACTATTATTGTGGTATTGTACCTATTGTAAAATGTATTATTTACATTTTAAAAAGGAGCTGTGCGATTTACGTGCGTCAGTAAATCTGAGCGCGCTACTTCGACAGTCGGTGACTGCACCGTCGGTTGTCCACAACGCTCGAAATGTACTGGGATTTCTCGACACAAAATCTGAAGAGCGCGATCGCGCTGCTTGGGACTCAAACGGTTAAAGTGGTCATAGTTATTGCCCCACCCTGTACGTATTTGATTTTACCCAGCTTTGCGAAAGGGCGCAAGGCAAGCGACAGAAGGTTTCTAGAAGACAGATAGCGAGGGAATCGTCTGTACTCACCGTATACTACGCGTGATGCTTCCCGAGTGATGAATACGAATGAACTCGTTGCTGGTGGTGGCGATGTGAAAGTACGACTGCTTCTCGTTGACGAAGAAGGTGTCGGGCACCCAGATGTTCTTGATGAACTCTGAGCCGACGCTGAGCGTCTCGACCCCCGTTCGTTGTTTGAACGCGAGCCTCGGGTCCGTCCAGAATTGCCGGAAGTAGAAATCCAGCGTGAAGTCCTGGCACGAGACACGAAACGTTCCATTAGACGATGCGAATCCAGCGCGGGTGCCGCGGAGACCGGGGTATTTTTATTTCTTTTTTTTTCTCCCGAAACGGTATATTTTTCTTTTTCTCTCGTGGGAGTAACGTGGAAAAACGTAAAATCCGCGTCGCAAATCGAATGGGAATCCGTGCGTTGACGAACTATATTTCGTTTTCCCGAATCGACACAATGATCCGATGCTGGTTCCGATGGTCCCCCGCGGGCTCTAACGAATAATGAAACGTGACGCGCGAACTAACGTCATTACGCAACCAATGCGTTCGTTAAAAATAACAAAATTATCCGCGGTACGTGAGGAAGAAGGCAAACAACCGCCCCCGATACCAACCGACTGGATAACGGGGGAGAACTTTCTATCCGACGATTTCATTCCCGGTTTTATACGAATAAACAGATTTACATCGATGAAATACCATGATTTATTTGATACGCCGCCCGCGCCCATGGCCCCAGCACGCTACGAATACGCGGTTTATCCGATGACGAACGTACCGGATACTGTCTCGGATGTTTGGCAAGATTTAAAACAGTTATGCATGACGATTCTATCGGCCGCGGCAATTTATTCGATCCGCAACGACGCCGGTTCGAAACTTTGAATGATGTTTCGTGGACGAATAACAATACAGCGCTTTAACGAGAAACGCTGCACAAAAGGCGTGGTATATTCGTTATTAACAATATATTAGTTATGACTTTCTCAGCATGCTGCCATAATGTCTTGCTTATCGATGATAGAGAAGAATGCATCAGATGAAATTACAATTTGGCGTCGCTAATCTTTCTATCGGTGCAGGCGTAGAAGACTCATGAATGTCAAACTTGTTTCCCTAAGTGGAACGATATATTTTATATTTACATTCTGAAACTGAGCTTCAAAACGAATACGATCGCCTAACTGTGGTTCAAGATCGTCCGAGGTCAACTGGAATAGACAATTTTTAAATACTTATGAATAGACTGCGGATGTTTATGCAATTACGGCTTCCAAAAATTTTACAAAAAATGCTGGGATATAAAATACAACAGAATCTAGTACCATTCGAATTTATTTCAAATCTAAAAAGATTTCGAGTTTCTTAAAATTCGTTTACAAAAATTGCAAATTCCATAAACATCCGCAGTCTACTTATGAATACTAGTACTTCAGTTGTCCTGATTGTACCTCGGACGACGCTGAACGACCTCGCAAGTAGGTTACAGCGTCTCGACACGCTCTCTCAGGATGCAAATCAATGATTAAGATCAATCACAGCTTAAGAAAAACATGATTGGCCGTCACACATCCTCCGCGCCTCCGCCCAAAAGAACTGTTCAGCGCCAAACTATAGGCTGCTTTAAACTAAGCAACAAGCTTCTAATAACTAAGCAACAAGCTTGTAACTAAGCAATGGTAACTAAGTTTCGTGCGATGCATGTTTTCTATCACCAATGACAAGCGAGATATTCGGATGTCCCGTTTCAAATGCTCCACACCGTGCACAGTGGAGTGCCTTTGTGCGTCGCGAGTTCCGGAGTACGATCATCCGTACAAGACCCTCGCGTAAACCGAAGTTCCTCCAAACCCGACATCATTCGAGCAGTCTTGTCCCGGTATTTTCATAGAACACGACGACGGTCAGTTACGTTGTTCCTCGTTCCTCCAGCGTGTTTGTTTGTCTTCCGGGACGGGACGGTTATCGAGACGCAGGGAAAGGGGCGGCGTCTTTCCATGGGAAAGAATCGCGGAGACAGAGAAAGAGAGAAAGTGTGTGTGAGAGAGAGAGAGAGAAAGAGAGAGAGAGAGAGAGAGAGAGAGAGTTCGTTGTGCGCGAGATTAAAACGGTTTGAGGAAACGGCGATACGTAATGTCTGGAGAGGGTCGGGGGGAACGAAGTATAGAGCGACGCGATCGGATAAGAGGGTCGAGCGATCGGTAATAGATGGAGAAACGCAGTTACTGAGATCGTGGACGTCGACTGGTACCTTTCGAACCCTTGTCGACCGATACTGTCGACGTGTCGTGGTTATCGTGCCGCGCGAAATCGGCTACTTGAACACTCACCTAACCCTATCGAGAGCCCCTTCAACGTTCCAAACGACCCGGTCTGGCGAGCCGGCCCGGGACTAATTCGTTACAGGCTACAACCTCTCTCAACGAACCGTTTCAAGACGCCCCGGCCTGTCACGAAACTTCCAGTTGCGAGACGCCATTGTTTATCCGAGCGATTCCCCGGAATTTGGAAAGTTCGCCAGGTCGGGGCTGGGCGAGCTGCTGCAAAATTGTGGCCACGGTTCGAACCTTGTTTTATGGGTCTGTCTCAACCTTTTCCACGTTGTTGAACATCAAATATTAGTCGGCGTGTGACACGAGTAACGTCGTTTACAGAAGGTGTCCGATGTCTTACAAGGAGAAGTCATCTAGGCCACAAAAATAAGCTAGATTCACCAGAAAATGTTTAATCGCTGTGACCTCTAGAAGTCACCTAGACCAAAAATAAGATGGATTCACCAGAAAATGTTTAAACGCTGTGACCTCTGGAAGTCACCCAGACTAAAAATAAGCTAGTCTCACCAGAAAATGTTTAATCGCTGTGACCCTCTAGAAGTCACCTAGACCAAAAATAAGATGGATTCACCAGAAAATGTATAATCGCTGTGACCTCTAGAAGTCACCCAGACCAAAAATAATCTGGATTCACCAGAAAATGTTTAATCGCTGTGACTTCTGGAAGTCACCTAGACCAAAAATAAGCTAGATTCACCAGAAAATGTTTAATCGCTGTGACCTCTAGAAGTCACCTAGACTAAAAATAAGCTAGTTTCACCAGAAAATGTTTAATCGCTGTGACCTCTAGAAGTCACCCAGACCAAAAATAAGCTAGATTCGCCAGAAAAAGTTTAATCACTTTGACCTCTGGAAGACACCCAGACCATAAATAAGCTAGATTCACCAGAAAATGTTTAATCGCTGTGACCTCTAGAAGTCACCTAGACTAAAAATAAGCTGGATTCACCAGAAAATGTTTAAACGCTGTGACCTCTAGAAGTCACCGAGACCAAAAATAAGATGGATTCACCAGAAAATGTTTAATCACTGTGACCTCTAGAAGTCACCTAGACCAAAAATAAGATGGATTCACCAGAAAATGTTTAATCGCTGTGACCTCTGGAAGTCACCTAGACCCAGGGCCGGATTAAGCCAACGCGGAGCCTGTAGCAAATGTTACCTGGGGGCCCTAGATTTTGCAGGATAATAAAACAAAACACAATGAAGGATCTTTTTTTAGCAGAAATATCTGCTAATAGTAGCCAGGGCTTTTTCTGCTGCAAGCGCGGGGTCCTTAGAAGAGCGCGGGGCCCGTAGCATTTGCTACTTCTGCTACTGGGCTTAATCCGGCTCTGCCTAGACCAACAATAAGCTAGATTCACCAGAAAATGTTTAATCGCTGTGACCTCTGGAAGTCACCTAGACCAAAAATAAGCTAGATTCACCAGAAAATGTTTGATCGCTGTGACCTCTAGAAGTCACCTAGACCAAAAATAAGTTAGATTCATTAGAAAATGTTTAATCACTGTGGCCTCTCCTTTTTGTAGAATTGTTGCAAAAGAAACCAATCTCGGTAGAATTATATTAGAGGAATATAGACGCGAAACAAAATGAATTTAAAGTATGAGTGAATGAATTTTCAAATTATTTGAATAACTGATCTCTAGACTGCGAATCTTGATGCAAGATAAAGTTTCAAGAAACAGGAACCAAGTAAAAATTTATTTGTCTGTTTAGTGGTTTTACATTTTTGTAATCTCTTTGATGTTTCAAATCACACGCAGCCATTTTTGTTGCAAACGCGTAAAATCCGCAGCCTATTGATCGCAGATGAAGAATTATTTGAATTTCATGCGAAACCTGTTTGGCCGTTCGAATAAACCAGCACAGGATCGTTTCGAATGACACGTAGCCAGATAATATCCGAACGATTATTTTTCAAACAATTTATTTCGAAATTGCAAAGCCCGCCGAGCATAATGTATAATTAATTGATTTCGAGAGAAAAGCAACTCTCGTGCCGCTACCTATGCATGTGTGCGATCATAGAACGCAGTTTCGATGTAATTTGAGTGTTTACGGTTTCGGCAGAGATGGTTGTCGGTATATCGGCGGGGGCAGCTTGGAAATCGTGTAAAATTCAATGACTTCCATCGATAATAAATGATTCGGCCGCAGGTTATTTGTGTTCGGGTGAATGGAAGATCGTGAAACGGTCAATCAAAAATTTTACGCATGACGGGGCAATCAGAGCAGAATTGAATGAACGTGATTTTGCGTGAAGCGGCTCGAGACAGATAGAGAAGCGAAGGGTCGGGAGAATGAACAAGAAACGGATTTAATATTCAAAGGTCTCGTCGCTTTTAATAGTTGATCGCCGAGCAGAAATACCGTAATTTAAACGTCTTGAAATAGATTCCCGGGCTCCGGGGCTGAGAAGAAGTATAACGCGTTTTGAAATATTCAAGGATCTTCGCTTAAACTTTGATTACATCGTTCGACTTTATCGAACTGAAAAGTGATTTCATTTCAACGCCGGGGATCGCCCGGACGCGAATTCATCAAACGTTGTAGCGTGCTGTTCGCCGTAAAATTTTCACTCGCCGAGTAATTCGTCTGATAAAGAAAGTTTAAGTAGCCGAGAGCGGGGAGTTCGAGTGCAATCAACCGAACCCGATGGCTAGATTTATTATTCGAGGTCAAAGATTCTTGATTATTCCATCATTAAGAGGCCGGCCAGTAATTACGCGTGGGCGAAAACGCTATTAAAAGTTCGCTTATCAAACCCGAATGATATGCGCTACGTCGATCATTTAGATCAAGCCACTTTATTTACGTTTATTTATCCTGATCCACATAACGTGTTTAAACATTTTCGATTATTGCAAAAATTGTCGATGTTCAAATACAATAGCGATAATAAACCTGGACACATTCGAAAGCATTTACTTTTCTACTTCGTTCAGTGTTCCAATACTTCTTGGCTCCACCGTATACGATGATTTTCTGTTTACAAGTAATAAATAATTGTGCGTGAAAAAATCGTGTCACTGCTCGAGACTTAGGGAGGAATAACTCTTCGCCGAAAGCAATAAAAAAAAAAAAGAGGAACGATCTCCGTTGTATCATGAATCCTTCGAAACGAAACATCCCCTATCGGGGACCGTTTTTATCTCGCTGGTGGTACAACGGAGATATTTGCAATTCCAATCACGCGCAGCTCGCCGTGAACGTGTATACATATATTTGCGTTTCGCTCCGAAAATCTGGACGATATCTCGCAGTTTCCCAAGATAATTCGACACAACTGGAAATTACACGGGTCGAACAGCGAGCCCCGCGGCGCGCGGCGGGTTGTAGCAGAGATTCACCCGCGTTCGGGATCCCAGTCGACGTGCTCGATCTCAGTATTATAAGGGGAGTTACCAACGACGCGAGGGTATTTCGTGTGTACACGCGAAAGCGGTAAGGTGCATGGACCGTGTATATTTGGTGATTATATGTATTCCAATACATATTTACTACGGCTACTTGGGCAACACTTGGTATATGTACGTGCAACCATGCAACGAGACCACTATCAAGCGGGCATGCACTGTCTACGCGTGTATGGAGAGAAGAAACAATCTTACGTCTAAACTGGATACATATACTTATGTCTAATCGAACTTCGGACTTGGCAATAACATGGCAACGATATGCGGCGGGATCTGAAAGTTCTTGGAAGTCTCGTCACGTCAATCCTGATATAACAACTTCTTTCTCGACCGTCAATCACAGACCCGAGCAACTGCTTCCCCGCTGTCGCTTCACGACCCCCGCTACCGGTGTACCGGTTCCCCCACTACTTTATACTTCCCCTACCGTGCTTTGCCTCCTAGTCTCCCCTCCTCCTATACTCAGGAGTTTGATAGGGAGGACCCAGGAGTGGGGAGGGGGGTCGTCCACAGCTCGCGAGCCGCAAGTTGCCCAGGACTGCTCTATCTTATGTCTCGACGAAATTGTTATTCGTGAAATGTATCGATTGAACGTTCTCCGTTATTAATACGTCTAGGTGATCGAACTGTGGACATGGAAACTGTGGGATCTGTAAGCATTCGGAGTTTCAACGTAAATTCCAAATAACGCCTGTGCTTGCATCGTGTTGTTCTCTCTCCCGACTTTTATCGAGTATCGATAAACCATTTCCGAGAAACACCTACTGCTAAATACATGGAGCACGATAGGTGCACGATCGCGAACGTCGATAGTGATGGCATCTTAGTGCTCTCGTTGAACTGTCTTTAATAATACTGTGTTTTATCGTTTATTTGTTCTTCGTTATTTTATTATAGCTTTATACAAGCTATCGCTGCTGCAATACTACCTATGTACATCTATCTATCATCAGAAAACAATTAACCCTTTGCACTCGAAACTACTTTAACTCGAGGATCAAACTTTTTCTTCTGACCTAGAATATTTTCATTCTTTATGATTTTTTAAATTTGGTAGACACGTAATTGATGTAATACCTCGTACAATAGTTAAATGGTTAGTAATTGGTTAGATACCGACATATCTAATAATGTAAACAATATTTTAAATAATAGTACAGCAATTTTTAGTGACTAAGTTTTAACTCTCTTTCGGCAATATGGTTCCCATTACAAAATGTGCGATGATAAACATGTTTCTAGGCTTTCTTTTCTAGTTTCGAAAGATCTGAAAAAATTCCGAAATACTCAGTGCAGTCTCCAATTCGATCTGCAAGTATTATTCTAGCGAAATGTTTAAACATTTTTGCAATAGGATTAAAAACTGGATTCAAACGGGAATTTGTTAAAAACAAATTTTCCATTAGATCAGTATCGTCTCACTGATAAATCCAGTGTCACGATGCAATTATATCTGACACATCTGTTTCACATGTATCGAGGGATTACCGTATACCGCTCCAGTTTTACAAGTTTATTTGAGGTTAGGACGCGAAGCGTAGCTTCCGCGATTCTGTCCGACATTTACGCGCACGATACGCATATGCAAACGCTTCCGGTGATGTTCTCCGACATCGAAACACGGGAATCCGTTCGGAGTTGCGCGGCGAAAATGATTTTTATACGAACGGAAGCGGTCGCCGCCTATGTGGCACACGAATTTGCCGATGGAGAGCGCAAAGTAGCGAGAACTGAGTGATTTCGTGGCCAATAAATAACGATCGCAGCCATAAATCCGGCCGAGGATACATATATTCCGGACTCTTGCATTCTTCTCTGGCGGCGCACGAATTCGCAATTGTAACGTGTTTCATTTTTTTTTCTCTCTCTTCTTTTAGTTTTCACGTTTTCATTTCGTTCCCGTTGACAAAAATTTTATGACCATTGCGAACAGGCGAGAACTTTCTGGAATTTCGGCGATCGTTATAGGTGTGAAATTTCGCCTGAGAGGTCCGCGGAACTTTTCGAATAAACTTGGACATTCTACAACTCCAATAACGGCTGACACTCGGCACGACGTCGGTGGAAGGATTTCAACCCCCGGCCAACGGTTTGCCACCCTTATCGACCCTCTGTATACGTAGGCGCGATATTTTTCTGACGTTTTCAACACGTCCAAGCTAAATAAATATGCGATTTCATTTGATTGTATCACGAAAACGCCGTTTCCAGGCCGAACCAACACTCCTCTCCGCACCTATCGGTGGACTGCGGGATTTTATGTATTTGTAGCGCATGAAAATGTCGAAAAAAAAACTGCAGTACCGCGAGACTAAACGAGCTGAAGGCAATTTATTTTGTATCTCTATCTAATGAACCGATCTCATGAATTTTATTTATGTGAATTTTTATTGTCGGCAAAGTGAAATTCATAATTTTGTCAATTAACAGATTTTTCGAATTAGAAACAAAGAACATTAAGATATTTGAATTTACTATAATTGAGATACTGAAATAATATATAATAATACTGATTAACAGATTTTTCGAATAGGAACAAAGAACATCAAGATATTTTAATTTACTCTGATTGAAATACTGAAATAATATATACTAATACTGATATCTCTATCTAATAAACTGATCTCATGAAATTTTATTTATGTGAATTTTTATTGTCGGCAAAGTGAAAATCATAATTTTATCAAATAACAGTTTTTTCGAATTAGAAACGAAGGACATTAAGATAGTTGAATTTACTATAATTGGAACGCTGAAATAATATATAATAATACTGATATCTCTATTTAATGATATGATCTCATGAAATATTATTTATGCGAATTTATATTATTGGCAAAGTGAAAATTATAATTTTATCAAATAACAGATTTTTCGAATTAGAAACGAAGGACATCTGATGAACTGATCTCATGAAATTTTATTTATGTGAATTTTTATTATCGGCAAAGTGAAAATCATAATTTTGTCAGTTAACAGATTTTTCGAATTAGAAACAAAGAACATTACGATATTTGAATTTGATATAATTGAAATACTGAAATATTGAATTTTCTGAAATATGGGGTATCCTTCGGAAAAAAGTAATAGCAAATTCCATTAGCGTTCTAACAATTTTACGTTAGATATCGCAGTTTCATCCTCGTGTTCCAAATTATTATTTTGTAATGAATTTGTCGATAGTAATCTTGGTCTATTCAAAGTCAGTTTCGGGAGCCAAATCGCTTCCTCCATTATGCTTCCGTTATCAGGGCGTAGAGGCGTTGGTTGTTGCGCCGATCTACGCGAGGATAATGCGAAACTCATGTGGTTCATCCCATGGAAAATTCAATTCTATTGCTCTTGCAAGAATGACGTCGCGGTGGTGTTACTAAACCATACCCTTCAAACATAAACGTTAATGTTAACACTAATATTTATAGTTCCTGAAGTTCGAATTAACCCTTTGCACTCGGAGCTATTTTAACTGCGAAATTAAACATTTCTTTCGATCTTGAATATTTCCATTCTACATGATTGTTTAAATTTGGTGGATATGAGATTGATGTAATAATTCATACAATACTTAAACGTTGAGTAATTGATTAGATACCGACAGATCTAATAATGTAATTAATAGTTTAATTATAAATAGTTTTAATTAATAGTACAGCAAAATTATTAATGTCGTCACAGAGGCGTCACTCGAGTGCTAAGGGTTAAAATTATTCATTTTCACAGTCTAAATATACAGATAACTTTTTACTGTGAATTTTCATTTCGCAAATGGGAGAGACTGCTGAAGGCTTGCGTAAACTTATAATAGGATTATAAATTGGTATTACATGACGTAACGCAATAAATAGTTGCGGGAACTGTGATATGCAAAATCGATTAAAACTTCGGCGAAATAGATGAAACGCTCTCGATCCGTCGTATTTTTCTACGTAATTTAACTTTTTCTACGATGTACTTCGGAAGGCTGTAAGGTAAGTTTCAATTACCGTTTCGTGGAGGAAATTTGAAATTGGCTTGATCCCGTTATGCGAGTCGGAGGCATAAATTTTCATTCGTTTATTACCAGAGAAGTGAACAACGTCGAGCATCGGAACAGTTGTAGCAAAGCGGTGCGCGCGTCTACTTCATCTCTTTTTCATCTCTTCAACGGCCGAAGTTCACCCTTAAAAAGTGGGGCTCTCGGATGTTGCGCAACGCACAGCCCTACGCGTCGATATCCGGTTCCGCCTAGATGCTCATCAATGAGTTTGTCAGTCTCAATTACAATCGCATTCTCCACAGGCAATACGTGTACGCGAAGTTGTTTGTTATTAATTGGGGGAGCAGCTAGTCGGCACAAGTGGTTTTCTGACTGGTGCTCAAACAGCGACGTTAATTAATTAAACTGAGCTCGAAAGTATCTCCGTCGTTACGCGGCGCTGATGTCACTTTGGACGAATGTTATCGTGGCAGGGAAGCTTCGCCTCGTTTGGCGTGTCTCCAGCTGCAATGTTACGCTAGACATCTAATCTCTTGTGCCTATAAATTTTTTAGTTTCATTCATTATTGTCACTTCTCGTTCCCGATCTTCGCAGGAAGACACGGTCCACTTACTATTCCATTTCCCAACCTGTTCGTCTATTTAAAAATATACCAATGAAACTGTCAATGTCACTACACAATAATATATTCAACTTTCCTATAGAATTGTTCTGTAAAAATGTGACTTCACTTTTTGTAGTTATACTCACGCTATAAATGACCTATGCATCTAATTTTTAACTACATGGAACTAAGCTATTTATTGGTCACATTCTACGTGTACCTACATGTACCTACATGTACACGTAATATACGTATTTGCATTTAATTTGATTTCTCAATTACCTTCAAGCACGAGATTCACGTTTCCCTTAAGCAGTTTAGTTCGATCACATTTACTTCTAATAACGATAACATCACTTTTCACGTGAACGAGGTACAAAACGATGCGCTGCAGATGACGTTGGCGTATTATAGTTCTAACCCTTTCACAGTCCCAGATGAGATACACAAGGCGATTTTTTCCTGTTCGATTTTGCAAACGAGATGTCTCGTAACCACTCTTCATTGAAACATTCAATGGGTATGTAATCAAATTTTTGAGGAATTATTAATCATTTTTATAGGAGCACTACTTCGCGAAAAGAATTTAAAGATTGATAATTGGTACGATATCCTGTTGTAAGAAAAATAACAAAGAATGAATTAGTAAATGTTAGAGAACCATCCGATTTTGCCATAGACTTGGGCTGTTCATGTTGAAATTATGAAGTACACACTATTTGTACATTATATATCCCAATAAATTCATTCTAGTCACATAATTAAACCATTAATTTTCTGCTTGAATATAAACAACAGCAGATAATAATATATCTCTCACGATTCGAGTATTAACATTCCCCCTAGACACTGGCTCGCTATCAGTAGATCTTTATCACTTACAAACACATTTATCGCTGCTTTCCTTATTACAGGATATTCTACCGGTCATCAATAATCAAACATTATTTGCACGAGAGATTCATGTTTCTTTTATCTACTAGAAGGTAGAAAGTGTAACACTTTCACAATTATATAATGTAATATATTTGGAAAACGTGAACGTACGAATTTCCAATCGACTGCATCCCAGTGCCAGGCAACTAAAGAAAGGTTTCGAGACTCGCCTGGGAAAATCGTAGGAAAGAAAATCGTTTTATGACGAATCTCCGGGAGTGCGAAAGGGTTAACGCTTTGCTGCAGTATCCTAGCGCGAGAAGCGTCCGCCTATAGTCTAGAACGGGCCTGTCAAACTGCGGCCCGCGAGCCACGTATGGCCCATTCCCCCACTATTTCATTCCGCTACGGTGGGCGGTGCCGTTCCCCCACTACTTGACGATCGTACTGCCAGAGATGCGTTAGTATAGCATTGGAAGTGACTTAACGGAAGTTAAGTTTTAAATTGGTAGTTTTCTTCACTACTTAATGCTTAAGTAGCGGCGTTCCCCCACTACTTAATGTTTAAAAAGTGGCCTTCCTTCACTACTTAATATTTAAGTAGTGGCGTTCCCCCACTACTTGACGATCGTACTGCCAGAGATGCGTTAGTATAGCATTGGAAGTGACTTAACGGAAGTTAAGTTTTAAATTGGTAGTTTTCTTCACTACTTAATGCTTAAGTAGCGGCGTTCCCCCACTACTTAATGTTTAAAAAGTGGCCTTCCTTCACTACTTAATATTTAAGTAGTGGCATTCCCCCACTACTTAATGTTTAAGAAGTGGCGTTCCGCCACTTCTTAATGGTTAAGTAGCGGCGTTCCTCCACTACTTACTGTTTAAGTAGCGGCGTTCCTCCACTACTTAATGTTTAAGCAGTTGCGTTCCCCCACTACTTAATGTTTAAGTAATGGCATTCCCCCACTATTTAATGTTTAACTAGTGAAAGAGCATCGGTAGTGGCGTTCCCCCCACTATTTAATGCTTAAGTAGTGGGAGAGCATTGGTAGTGGCGTTCCTCCACTACTGAATCGTGAAGTAGTAGGGGAAAGGACCGCGTGGCTCGCGACGAAGTAGTTGGACAGGCCTAGCCTAGAAGAACACGTTAAAACTGTGTTACAGAAGCGTTTCAAAGCGGAAGCCAGCTGTTAAGCGAATGGAAACTGAAAAATAATGAGAGAGAAAGTGAGAGATAGAGAAAGAAAGACAGACAGATAGAGAGTGAGAGTGAGAGAATGAAATTGAGTGAATAAGTAGAAAGAAAAAAGGAAAACAACGCAGTCTGACCAATGACGGAAGGCGAAAAAGGCTCGTACGAGGACGCGTATCCGGCCCAACAAATTGCATTGTGCTGTGTTTGCGCCTCGACGAGTGACTAGTATCCGTGTGTACGCGTGCCGATATCTCGCGACACAGCGTGGATTTTCATGTGCACACGATTACACAAGCCCACCTACGCACGCATTCGCTCACATCCGCGCGATCTGCACGCACACACTTTTTTTCTTTACGCATACACTCTTACAACACGTACGCGTACAGACATACGCACACACACGCTCCACATACAGATAAAAAGATAATACTTCAATGTGTACGGCGTAATAGTGATTTATAGCGACCAGAAGCGTACTGCACACACTGACAATGATACAGCTCATATAGGTGTCGTATTTATACCTATGATATAAGAAGTATATATATAATAAGTATATATATATATATCTATAAACAATGTATTATTTGCATGAGTCTTGACTGTAGTCGCAACGTCGCACGAGCTATAGTACTCTCTGTTCTCTAATGCGATCGTCGGCTGGCCAGAGGGGAGGTAAGGATGTATAAGGGTATCCCGGTTGTGTTCTCTTTGCTCGTCGAATTGTTTTCTCATGGTTTTTGTTCTCTTTTTGCCACTGTTCGCATCTCTTTGATTCTTTGTCGTTCGTTTACTCGAGACGTCGTCCGTTTTGATAAATCGTGACGTCCAGAATCTACGTGGGAGAACGATGGAAAGGAGCAAAGAGGAGAGAGAGAGAGAGATAGAGAGAAAAAGAAGAGAGACAGAGGCCATCAGCCGCCTGCGGGGTCTCGCGAGATTCCTCTGCGTGGCCGCTGTCTCGCAGGGAGAAGATGAAAGGAGTCGGGCAAATTGATGGGAAAATTGGCTTCTTTGCATCGTGGTACTGTTCCCGGTTGCATCACGGTACAAGTTTCGAACTTGTCCGCCAACGGAACGGCGACAGGGATAGGGGGCCGTGAAGACAGGAAGGTGAGAGAAAAGAAGGACATATCGTGGAGGCTCGCCAACGGATATAAAAATCGCGAGTCACGTCCCAGGTGACAGTGTCGACTTGATTTGGTTTCCGCACAGGGCTCAACACCTGGGGTCCAGTCTCGTACATTCAGCTCCAAACTCGCTCTCTGGATCTCGATCGTACGCCGAGCTCCTTTTCTACGACGTTCACATTGCGCCCGTAGCTCCCTTCGGTTTCACGAGAAATTCCGTATTCGCTTTCTTTCGGAGCAACTCTCCCCTTTTTACTGGCTCGAATCACCGTTCAGAATTACGAAAATCACCCACGCGACAAGGAGCCTCGATCCTCGGGCGACTTCACGGGTTTTCGATAACGATCCAGGTCCCGATCCATCGCGCGTCGGTTTGAAACTGATTGCAGACACCGGAACAGATACCTTTGAACACTACAGAAGTATACGCAATACACAGTACGCCATATAATTACGCTATATACGTATCTTAAATATTGAGGAAAAAACATGTATGTATATATTATATGTTACGTATAATATATACACATTTGCGTACGGTCGGTCAAAAACGTCTCCGCGCGCGTGCTTCGAAGAGGAGTAACTTGTTTAAAATGAATTTGAACGACTCGGGGTTTCCAGAGAGGCTGGAAGAGTTTGTTCGCTAGCCGACATGTATACAAATTACTAAAAACTGTTTAGACATTTAATAAATAATGCTGTACAATTTATATATGTCCACCGTATTTCATTCTAAATTGTTGTCTCTCGTTACTCAAATCTCCAAAACGTATTTCTCAAATAGTCATTGCATTCTCCGACAAAGATCGACTATAAAATCATTCGCAATTACAATTTTCAAAAACTGTTCTTCTCGCAATCGTACAACAAACGAATCCTTCCAACTTCACGGGAAACCCCGAAGTCGTTCGGATCACGTCGAACAAAATAACTCCATTTCGAAAGAACGTACAGAGACAGTTCCGGGCCGAGTGTACACGTATGTATGCGTCATATCGAGTATATAAGAAATATATATGTAGGTATATGTATATATGTATATATGTATATACACATATGTATATATGTATACCATACGTGAGGCTGTGCACACGCTTATATACGTATACAACTATAGAAGTTACGGAGAATACGTGTACGTCTACGCGTATATATGCGTGCCTCCAGCGTATGTGCGGCCTGCGGTGCTCGAATCGCGATTCCACATGGTTCGTCGCCGCGCACGGTTTCCGCGTCGAATGTTCATCCTTGGTGTTCTGTAAACGGCAGGCACACCGTCATTTTTTTTTTTGTTTGGCGTGCGAATACTACGTTCGTACGATCACATCGCGTCGAGTATGTTCGAAGCAGGCGCGGCGTCACTTTTATTCTTCGGCTCGTAAATCCCTTCTGCGCGATAAAACGAACCGCCTGAAAACGATATTGCGGGTGGGACAACCGTAAAAAGCGTTAGAACGGATTGCCGCACGGTCGAACGCATTTTTCGGTGGCCGCGTTCGGCACCTCCCGTCGCTTTTTTGCGGTCCGTTTTCGTTTAACATCCTCCCCCCTCCCCGCGGACACACGCGAAACCTCCCCGCGCGCGCGCGCGCGTGTCACCTTTCGCGTTGCCCCGTGCGACCTGTCGTCGCCGATTCGAGCACCACGGGTAGGGCCATGCAACAAGAACATCGCAAATCGAATTAAACGAGTCAACCATAAACCATAAACGAAGTGGACAAGAATATATCTTGCGAAGACTGTGGAACGTAGCAAGGTTCCCTTGTAACAGTTCAGCCAACCAAACAGCTGTGACGAGCTATAAAAACGTAGGTTAGTAGGCCATCCGTGTAGTGTACGTAGAGTGTGGTTATATGCTGGTATACGTGGCATCTGTACTTTCGTGTACATGTTAACGCGCGTATGTAGATGCAAATTGTTATGGATGGGGGTGGTGTGTCTGTCTCCTCTGTATATGCGACTGTCCGCGTGTGTCGGTGCGTGTATATGCGCCAATATGCCCCTTGCTGCCAACATAAATATATCGCGAGCCGCATCTCTGTCCCTCGACGCACATTTTTTTTCAAACATTCGCCCGTCGAGCAGTTTTTCTTCGAAAATACTTCGATTCCGAGCGTTTCGCGACCGGTATTATACATACACAAACCAAGGGTGGGTGGGTACCCGAGAATTCTGCTTCGGGCCAGGTCGGGACACGAAAATTTATATTCTCCGGAGGCCCAAATGTCATAGATCTTTGCTTCGAGTACAACCCGAACCGATTTCGACATCGGGTACCCGAGAATTCTGCTTCGGGTCGGGACGGGACACGAAAATTTATATTGTTCGGAGAACCCAAATGTCATAGATCTTTGCTTCGAGCACAAACCGACCCGATTTCGACATCGGGTACCCAAAAATTCTGGTTCGGGCCGGGTCGGGACACGAAAATTTATATTCTCCGGAGGCACTAATCTCATAGATCTTTGCTTCGAGCACTATCCGAACCGATTTCGACATCCGGTACCCGAGAATTCTGCTTCGGATCGGGTCGGGACACGAAAATTTATATTCTCCGGAGGCCCAAATGTCATAGATCTTTGCTTCGAGCACAACCCGACCCGATTTCGACATCGGGTACCCGCGTGTATAATGAATTTTCGAGTCCCGAACCGACCCGACCAAAGGCTCGGGAACCCGCCCACCGCTAGTACAAACGAACAAAGACGAAACCCGGCGATTCAAATGGCGACGTAGTTACCACCGGTCCTCGACCAGAGAATTCGAGCGAATTCCATCGGACTCGTTCCCGAAGAACGAAATGGTAACTACATGAATATTCAGCCGAATATTTATTAGAGAGCTACGCGCGCGCGAGCGCGAGACGCGCGTGAGCGACAAAACCCCCGCGTTCGATCGAATGTTGTTCTTTCGAATTTTGCGCGGGCTCGTGAATATTCACCGGAAGTGCCACACGTACGCGCACGCACGCCGAATAATCGCGGAACAAACAATCGGAAACAAGCGGCATAGTGGGAGGATGAATCGGCGGCGCGATCGGGATGTTGATTCTCTGCGCGATCCGACACGATTGATCCGTGTGATCGGCGTCGATCGATCGTAACGGCGCGCTCCCCGATGATTCGATCCGCGAGAGACAGCCACGGAAAATGAGAATGAGAGAAAGATAGAGAGACAGAGAGAGATAGAGAGACATAGGTAGAAAGAGTGAGAACGTGTGTATTTCGCAGTGATATTCCTCCTTCCGCGAAGACCCGGTGTGAAAGATGGGGTTTCTCAGGGGTACCACGTGGTCGAGGCGAACGATCACGATAATAAATGAGCGAACCGGCTGTCGATTGTGAGTTCTGTATGAGTTTCAGAATGCAAACTGTACCATCAACACTTCGGACACGGAGCTGATGCTGAGGACATACATGGTGACGCCGACCTCCACTGGTGGACCTGCAATCAACAAAACCATCCGGCCTTGGTCGCTCTGATTACCCGCTAGTTTCTATGTTTCCGTACATGTGACAGATAGATTGTACGTAGACAAGAACCTCACAGTTCGTGACTCACCCCTGACTCACGGACAACAGTTGTACTGCAACGACAACGAAAAAGGAAAAGACAGTATATATTTGTATAACCCTATTCAACGACAAACGCATTCGATCAAACCACATTCGACAAACCTGAACTGGCAAATTTTGAAGCATTCCGTTTCGCTACATTTGTCAAAAGGAAACACGAAAGTCAGGGGTAGAAATGCAAGCGTACAAGTCGAAGAGAGCTCGCACCCTGCACGGAACCAAATCAACAGCACTCGTCGGCCACGTTGCTTTCCGAGCTAGAAGAATTATCCTTAACTATTTTTATATATATATTTTTATATATATATATGTGTGTGTGTTATATGCACCCAACACAGTAACGAGGTGACTTTAATTCGACTAACGTCTTTATTTTCGTTCATTTTCTTTCGTACCACTCTCATTTCTTCGTATACTTTCCCTGAGTAACGATTTCCGGTTCACCAGCCGAGCACCGTGTTCATTCTAATCGGCGTTAGGCTAGATCCGCGCCCTCTACGCGTGTATGCGTCACGGGACATTCGTCTACCGTTCCGACATTTTTACGATCCCTCTCGTTCACTGTTACCTGTGTTCATCCCCCTGATCGGCGTGCCGGTTCTCGTCTATTATCATTCTTTCTCTTTTAATCTGATTATCTCGTTATTACTCAGATCTAACTCGTGAAACGGTAACACCGACTCTCAAGAGAGAGACACATCGATAGATTTGCTGTCATTGTCACTGCGATCGTCGATTCCGGGCGAATGTTATCTCGGACTTTCGGCAACAGTCGAGCTCGCTGACCGAAAGTTTACTCGAACCACGGATGTGCTTTTCTTTTGAAAAAAGTTTCTTTCTTTCGTTTTTTTTTCTTTTCTTTTCTCTCTTTTTTGCATGATTTCGATGTCTTCGAGACACGGGGTCTTCTCGTGTTCGAACAAAACGAACGTGTGATACGTGCGGTGTCAGACATAGGGGTTCGAGGGGGGTGGAGGGGTGGTTCGTGGAGGTGATATAAACGGGCGGTCGTGGTCGGTGATAGTGAGGGGTGGGGGGTTCTTGGGCGGGCAGGGTCGACAGGGGTTTATTATCGGGCGGAATAAAATATAGAATAATAATAATTGTAAGTGGTGGCAGGCGGGCAGCCCATCTCAGCAACCGCGGCATAGCAGCTAGCGTCTAAAAATGGTCTAACGGGACGGTCGTGCGTATGTTAATATATATCCAAAATTGAACAAGATACTATATTGTTCTACTACAGAGGAAATAAAAGTGTTCGTTCGTTTCGTCGTTCCGGACAATAGAGCAAACCACGCTTCAGACAGCATAGGCTAATTAAAAGTAACAAGCAGGAGACAGTGAAGTATATATTATAAACATATATACATGTATATATATATAACAAACTATAATAAACATATATATATATTTATAAAATGAGATACTATATGTATATATCCATATATGATGTACATATACATATATGATGTACATATACATATACGATGTACATATACATATATGATGTATATATACATATATGATGTATATATACATATATGATGTACATATACATATATGATGTACATATAAATATATGATGTATATATTCATATATGATGTACATGTGCATATATGATGTATATATACATATATAATGTATATATACATATATGATGTATATATTCATATATGATGTACATATAAATATATGATGTATATATTCATATATGATGTACATATACATATATGACGTATATATACATATACGATGTACATATACATATATGATGTACATATACATGTACATATATACATATATATTCGTCTACACTCGGAAAAATGTAAGATCGAGAATGATTGGAGGCCGTTCAGAGAAAATAGTATCGTCGACGTGACGTAAAGAGATTTGGTTAGAAATTGAGTGAAATATAGAGAGAACGTGTGCCTTTCTAATAACTATGCGTGTACAGACACAAACTGCCTACTGTATGTATATGTACTACACACGGACGACTGTAGCGAGAGTCTATCGGAATTTGATCTATTGTTTTCTCATTCGGTTCTGCTTCTTCTTCTCGGTTATTTTTTCTGAGTGTAGCCTACGAGTTTTCCTTTGTGAGCACTTTTATCGTTTCACACACGCGAAATAGTACTTTGTCCATTTTTGGTTTAGTGTTGTTCTGTTCGAGTATCGTGTTGCGGTTCGCCGCGTGTCGTGTGCCGGTCTCGTTCCCTGTTCCATGCACGCGCATCATTATTCTAACATTAATACGAGCCTCTAACATTAACGTCAATACCAGGGCGACTAAAGGAACATGTCACGTTGATCGTAGCCCCTAAACTGGGACAGGTTTAAACTCTAGCGTATCTTATACAGCAACGATTTTTTTGTCTGTGCTAGTCGACGTTAGAATTTTAATTCCGGAATCAGGTTTATAGAAAGAGATTCACAGGGGCTGTAATTTGGGGGTGCATGCTCTCAAATCGACAAAATTTTAATCCGACTCCGCTCGATGAAATGATTTAGTATAACATATTTATCATTTATGAAATTCATTGGTGCCTCGGTCGAGCGAACTTAATTATTTAGTAGTCGTTTATCGGACGCAAATTCCACGGTTCCCCTGATAAAGAACAAGTTTTCATTTCCCCCGTTGTACTTTTAATTACATTATATAAACCGAATTTATATTCCTTATAATTAAACGGCAGATGCTTATGCAAATTCCCAGGTCCGTAGAGAAATATCTGCAGGATTAAATAAAATTTTCATCCCCTGCGTAGGTTTGATTTCAAGGAAAGATTTCGAATTTATGTTAAATCGTCATGAACTTTGCTGTTCCGTTCAACCATTTGTGAAGGAGTACGCGAATGTGTATTAATTATGAAGAACATTTTGAACATTATTTGCATTAAAAATCATGTACAGAGAACATCTCGGTAACAATTAGTTTCTCACTATTCATTATTTGTTCAAGCGCACGATTAAAATTTACTTTTCACGATAAAAAAATAAAGACTTTAGAAAGAAATTAATTATTACATTGTATACTACTGCCGAAACCACGCAACTTCCGTTTCAACAATTTTTCCAGATTTAAATTTAATTTTTCCAATTTAAAATACAGATTTGTTTGACAGATTTTTAGGTGTAAAAAAATAAAGACTTTGGAAAGAAATTAATTATTACATCGTAAACTACTGCCGAAACCACGCAACTTCCGTTTCAACAATTTTTCCAGATTTAAACTTAATTTTTCCAATTTAAAATAAAGATTTGTTTGACAGATTTTTAGGTGCGGACACTAACTTCATTTAACTTACGAGACACTTGCCAATATTATATTGCTTGAACCCTGTGACGAAACTGTCTTTTACACGAGTATACAGGTGTTCACGTGAACAACATCTTAACGAAATATTCGAAATGCTTGTTCCGCTGTTCCGCTTGTGACTTTGTAGTAAAAAAACCAGTCGGGTAATGATTATTGAATGATTTGTTAGGATCACAGCATGCGCAACGTGGTCCCCGAAGGGTGAATGGGGAAGAATGCTCGCGGATCAGTCTCGTTGACCCTGGGGGCGAAATAGTGAGAGCGACGAGACGAGTTCGACGTCGATTAGTTTACTCGAATTGAAACGTGGCGGCCGATGAAAATTTGGTCGATTTAAGAGCATCGATCGACGCCCCGTTGCAGAACCGTGCCAAGAAATTGGACACCGAGCCGGGGCGGGCGAGGGGTGGATGGAAGGGCTGCTCGAAGAGCGGCGCGGCGGTCCGATCGTAATCGTGTTACGCGATTGTCGCGGTTCCAGGCGTTCTCGCGAAACGAAGAGCAGATCAAAGGAGCACACAGCTCGGGGCGATGCGGTTCTGTGCACGGCAACCGAACTAATTTCATCGAGGAAGCGGCAATCGGCCCTCGACACGTACGATCGAGCGACGAACAGCCCCGGGACAAGTCCTCCTTTTCCCTCCTCGATCGAGCCAGATTAAACCTGTGAATTTCCTGTGGTCGGGCTGCAATTAATCGATTATCTTCCGCACGCCTCGAACCGATCGATCCTGCCGAGCATTGTTGCGCAATCGGCCCACTCCCATTCCAAAAGTAATTCGAAAAATCCTGTTCAATTTGTACAGGGTCTCTCAATGATATTGTACCTCCTTGAAGACGCTGATTCCCAAGGTCATTTCAACGAAATTCTTCCTTTACGAAAATATTCTCCGCGGTTACGTTAAGAGAATAGACTCGATGAGTTGTGTGGTACCGAATTCCAAGGGTCCGGGATATGGAAAATAGCGTCTCGCTAATGCATATTGGGGCCTCTCCATAGTCGCAATCGCTAGATAAAAGGTGCATCCGGCGCGCTTACTATCCCAGAAAGCCTAATTTTGCGTTTTTCAGGCGATATTCGTATTATTCGACAGAATTTAGCGGAGCCGCCAGAAGAAATGCTGCCGCGACAGTGCTGCATTTTCATTTGTTCCAGCATTTCTTCTCCTGCGGTTCCGCTAAATTCTGTCGAAGAATGCGAATATTGCCTGGAAAACGCAAAATTAGGCTTTCTGGGATCGTGAGCGCGCTGGATGCACCTTTTATCTAGCGATTGCGACTATGGAGAGGTCCTCAATATGCATTAGCGAGACGATATTTTCCATATCCCGGACCCTTGCAATTCTCGTGTACGTACATGCGTCTAGCGGTGTGTGGTGTACCACACCACTCATCGAGTCTATTTCCTTAAGGAATGCGTCTCCTAGACAGACGACACTCGCGCGTAACTGCACACAGTCACCACAGTACAATCAGACACCGCTAGATCAGGTATACGTACGCGAGGATTGCAAGGGTCCGGGATTCCAATCCTGATTTCTCAATAATGCAAAGACGGGGTTGCTTAGTAGTCAAAATCGCTAGATGAAAGATCAATCTAGGCGGCTATTTGCCTCGAAAGTCGTACTTTTACGTTTACGGCGTGTAATTCTCATTATTCGGCAGCATATCGACAGCCACGATAGGCGGCAGCACCGTCGCCTGTCCATTGCTTCTCGCGGCTCCGCGACACGCTGTCGAATAATGAGAATTACGCGTCGTAAACGTAAAAGTAGGACTTTTGAGGCAAATAGCCTCTTAGATTGATCTTTCATCTAGCGATTTTGATTCCTAAGAAACCCCGTCTTTGTATTATTAAGAAATCAGGAGTTTAGCGGTGTAGAAGACGCAGTCCTTAAGGAGTTATTAAGGAAAAACACGGACCGATCCGACCGATTCAGGCTCGGCCAGTGCCGCGCACTGATTACTCCATGTTTTTCCTTAATAACTCATTAATAAAGCGGCGGAAAACATTTTCGTAAAGAAAAATGTTACATCAAATCAACTTAGGAATCACCTTCTGAAAGGAAGTACAAGTCACGTCATTCATCTTGGAAATTAAAAACCGCACAGAAAATGTTTGAAAGGAAGGCTCTGATTTTTCTATTGCTCGTTCATGGGAGCAGATTGAAAAGCAGATTCGTTTATTCGGAAGATATATTAAACTATAACATTCATTATATTAAACTATAACATTTCTAACCAATTTTGTTGAATGTTCAGCAGCATGTGAATCAATAAACATTTACAATACAAAATAGATTGAAGTGACTAATATCAACTGTTCTATAAGGTTTATAATGTTTTAATGAATCTAGATTGTAGTTTCAAGACCTGAAAATTTCGTTGAATAATTTGCGAACATGTTATCACATGTATTCGTCTAATATACGAATTCCTTAAAAATCTGTTCGTACGAATATTAAATATAACATTCATTATATTAAACTACAACATTTCTAACCAATTTTGTTGAATGTTCAGCAATATGTGAACCAAACAACATCTACAATACCAAATGGATTGTAGTGCTTAATATCAACTGTTCCATAAGGTTTGTAATGTTTTAATGAATTTAGATTCTAGTTTCAAGACCTAAAAATTTATCTCTTCTGAT
The DNA here is from genome assembly GCA_028455805.1 of Lasioglossum figueresi. NCBI lineage: Eukaryota > Metazoa > Arthropoda > Insecta > Hymenoptera > Halictidae > Lasioglossum > Lasioglossum figueresi. The sequence goes on from CM052204.1 coordinate 7,414,994, forward strand.
ATACGAGTCCTTAAAAATCTGTTCGTACGAATATTAAACTATAACATTTCTAACAAATTTTGTTGAATGTTCAGCAATATGTGAACCAATCAACATCTACAATACAAAATAGATTGAAGTGACTAATATCAATTGTTCCATAAGGTTTATAATAGTTTAACGAATTTAGATTGTAGTACAACACCTGAAAATTTCATTGAACAATTTGCAATAATGTTATCACATGTATTCTTCCGATATACGAATTCCTTAAAAATCTGTTCGTACGAATTAGCACTGGAAAGGCAAAGATACTCGACGTTTAAAAGTCGCGAATGCAGCTTGCAAAACGCCGCTTCCATTATCCGAATACGAACGACGGTCGTCGGGAAATTCTGCTTTATATTTGTCGAAGCTTCCTGTTATATGGTAGGTTGATAGAAATCGGAGGAGGTCACTTGAGTAACAGCCCTCGTTAGTTACCTTCCAATGTTCCATTGGAAAAATGCGTGTCGTGCACGTCGCCGCGCGCCGGTGCATTCCGTCAATGGAAAATAGAAGTTCGGATCGGAGTGGTACGCTCAGACTGAATTAAATGAACCGAGCGCGCGCGCGCGCGTGTTTAGCGATCTCTTCAAAGCTCCGCGACGACGTTTCGAGGAAGGGCTGGTTCGTTGAAAAATATCGGGGAAGTAGCTTCAATCTTGAATCTTTCACGAATATTATGCTACCGGAATGGGATATCAAAGAGGGCTTGGGGAACTGTAGCGCGTTTCTGTGCGCGTGCATGCATCATCCTGTGTAAGTAAGCGCTCGCCTGTGTGTTCGTGTCTGTTGCGTGTATTCTCTGTGTTACGTATTGAAACGTGTTTCTCTTGTCTGCTGTTGTACGTGTGCGAGCACGCGCGTATATGTATCCATGTATATAATAAATATAAATGTATCTATGTTTTTCTTTATGTATCTGTGTGTCTGTGTCTGTGTCTGTGTGTGTGTGTGTGTGTGTGCGTGTGCGTCGTGTCGGTATGTACATGAGATCATGGATATAACGATTGACGGCAATCGTTTTCATCAAAATACACGGGCACTAAGAAGTGGTTGCTCGGGCAAAGGGGGTGAGGGGATGTTTTAAGTCGAACGATCGGAATGATTAGTAAAAATCGATTTTCAGCGTTTAATGACTGAGTAAGACCTAGAGGTAGTACCATTTTCACTTCGGATAGCGAGCTGATACTCAAGACGTACATGGTGACGCCGACCTCGACAGGAGGACCTGAAATCGAAGGTTAGTCAGACTGAGTCGGCCGTTTCCGGCCGCGGACAAGTTACACGATGGGGTGACTATGGCTTTTTTTTCTATTTCTTTTTTTCTTTTTTCACTGATACGTTAAATTACTCTCATTCGAAATACATAGTACATATATTTTTTTGGCATTTATTCTCGTTTTATCTTTTTTCTTTTTTTTTTCTTTTTTTTTGGTAACGTGAATTTAGTGCGAGCGTGGAATGTCATGGTATATTTTTTCAAGTGGTATCGCTACGTCGGATGGATCGCTGAAAATGGTAATTAGTCTCGATTAGAGGACTATCAATTAGCGTTTTTGCGGTTTCTTTCTTTCGGAACGTGTGCTCGATCGTTTCTGCAATTACGTGGCTACTGTTGAGAGTCTTTAGTCCAGTGCTGTAACGTTGGTCGTTGCGCGAATCTCTATGTTTTAACGGTCATTAAATGGGGCCGAACCCGTATCATGGTCGCTTAATTATACCAGTTCTGCAGGTAGCATTAGACGAAGATCCCTGAGAGATTGTACCCAAAACAGTTGGAAATCATCGTTACCTTAGTTTAATAGAATTACTATTTTGGTTAGACATTTCTTTGTAAATATTTCATCGACGATTTTCGATGTACTATAATTAGACTTCGGATCTTAAATCCTCTTAACGAAAACTGTATATTCATGAAAATTTGGATCGCTATGGCAAAAAATATACGGCAAGGTGTGATAATAATGATAAAAGCGGTCAACGTGCCACGCAAATATTAATCTAGTAAAATACGTATTTGTTTGAGAAAAGCGATACTGGAAATTTGTGTAATTTTTTCGCATTCGATTTATAATACCCCCAGAAACAATATTTATTGAACAAATAGGTTATTTAAATATGTGCCGAACGCTCGACGAATATTTAAATTCCATCTCTCCGAAAATCGAGCTTCCTGACTGGATCTAAAGTGTTGCTTCAGGTTGCTATATTGAAATTAAAATATCTCCTAGATCTAGATCTATCTTTACACTTGCACAGAATTAGAATTTTCTTTTTCTCGGTATCAACACTGACTTCATTCAATTTATGCGACGCTTAGCAATATTATTTTGTTTGAACGTTGTAACGAAACTGTCTTTCATACGAGTATACACAGTGTTCGCGTGAACAATGTCTTTACGAAATCTTCAAAATGTTTCTTCCATTTGTAACTTTGTATGACCTTGAAGGTCACTGTGTCGTATACGAATGAATTCGATTTGGCCGCACGCTTTGACACGATACAAAGAAACACATATCATTCCATTAAAAAAAAAAAGGACACTTGAATCTTCATTTTTCATTTTTCTTGTGTACCATTTAAAAAAACGCTGGCTATATGTAGTGTTATCTTGAACACTCTGTAGGTATATACTCGTGACCAGCCCGCAAGGTGTTAAAACATTACCGACCGGTGATTATTGCATAATTTTGAAAAATCTATGGTACATGACTAAACACTTTGTAATGTAACCTTCAATAGCAACAGCGATTTTCATTGCGAAGTAACAAGTCACCCTCGATAACGTCGTCTAATAGTTTTATTTTAGATTGCAATGTAAAAGAAAATTTCTATGCTTTCTTTTGGTAAAGCACAATTATTAAAAATCCTATTAATAGGCTTCAGGTAGATGAAGTGTTAATCGTCGTCGTTGAGGTGTCGCAGCGGACACCAGCCGGAGGAGTTTGTCAGATGAGGAAGAAATGTTGAACGGCGGAATGAGTTCGGGAACGCAGTGAGAAATAAGGACGAGCGGTTTGGCTGCGAGAAAACTAACAGATTACCGACCGGTGAATATTGCATAATTTTTAAAAATCTATGGTACATGACAAACACTTTGTAATGGAACCTTCAATAGCAAGAGCGATTTTCATTGTGAACTAACAAGTCAGCCTCGATAACGTCGTCTAATAGTTTTATTTTAGATTGCAATGTAAAA
>CM052204.1:7424563-7506069 GCA_028455805.1 Lasioglossum figueresi
AAAACGCAACTAGAATCTCCATTTTTTTATATATATAATAAAAATTACGTAATTAATTATGTTCAAATTTTAATGGGATTCACTAAACAGTTACAGAGCAAAAAATTACAAACTGTTACAAAACGTCAAATTTATCGTGTTGTCATCTCAATAGCATGGAAACGCGACAACAGTGTAGACCACTGAATATAGCTACTATATCATCGATGATTGCGCGCGACGTTTGAATACTTGCCGGTCTTTTGCATACACACAAAATTTACTCTTTTGAAGTAAAATAAAAAGAATTAAATTAATTTCAATATTACTATTATTATTATTTTTTAAAATATTTTTTTTATTATTACAAATATAAAAATACACCTGAGTTCAGTGCAGTACAGTGTTGTCACGTTTTTTTGTTATTATCAGAACATAATTTTATGCAAATTCTACATGTTTATTTTCAGTAATAACCATAAATATTGCTTTCCGAGGTATTTTTAATTTATTTAAATATTTAATTTTTAACTTTTTATTGCGTAACTATATATATATTGAATACCACAAGTTTATTATCTTGAAGTTGAAATCAGGGGGTAGAATCATTCGCAAAAGTCACTTACAATTTTTTATAATATGAAGACAATTTGATTAAAACATAAATATAACTTGAAATTTACTAATTGAACGAAAGCTTTTTAAATTAATCTATTTTTTAATGCAAAATATTCTCATGAATGGCTTTCATTGCCAATATATTGATGGATTTCGAATTTCTTGTACTTTTGTCTCCCATTGTACCTCCAGAACATCCTGAAATACCGATATGATTCGTGTAATTTTTGAAGTGCTAGATCGGCCGCCGGGGATGCGTCGAGTGTCTCGCGGACGATCAGATCGGCGGCAAGGTTCGCGGCGTCAGAAGCAAGCTAGAATTCGAGAACGCCCCGCAGCAGGATCGGTGACAGCGGAGACGCTCGACTGACAGAATCAATGTTGAAATTGTAATCGAAGGTAAAGAACTGTGGGGGAGCGTGGCCGGAGCAGAGATGCCGTTAACGGTAACCCGTGGCAACCCGTGCCGCGCGTCCCAGCATCGATCCAAGTTTTATCGAAGCGCCCCAGCCCCGCCCTGCTACCGTCGGGACCTAGCCGAAAATTTGACTTTATCGTGGGAATTGAAAACCATCGATTCAACCTTTATGACACTCAACGACATACCCAGCTCCAGTCTCAGCTGTATCTGTGAACAAATTCCGGCTATCGGATTCTTCGACGTCAGCTGGCGTCCCCTGGCCTTGCCGATAGTCAATCGACCAACTTTCCTACCCGAAAAGACCAGTATCGACAAACATGCAAGCCTCGTGTATCGTTCCTCGAGGTTTATTCCGAAATCCCAGGAAGATTTCTCATCAACACTGAACCTACCGGTCGAATCACTAGCTTCGCATCTTCTATTTCACAAATATTGCAAGTACAATTTCAAATGATTAACACTAATCGCAGTTGAATGACCGGTTTCGCATTTTTTATTTTATGTACAGTGCTGTTCACTTGAATAGCCTCGAATAATCCAAATAACTAAATGAATGACGTCGAGATAGAATTCGATTCTCTTTCCGTAAATCATGATAGTTGTAGGAAAATCCGTCTGGATACATCTAGATTGAATTTTTTCTTATGCGAGAAAATTATATTGTGCCATTGTTGAGTTCAACTCATATGCGTTCTAGCAAATTAGAGTCGAGCTTTAATATGCCTTCTCATTAACGCAGATTTTCTTTGCATTTTCTTGGGTTTTATGTATGGAACACTTTGCATGACACGTCTAATAGTTGAAACTGACGCTTTTGTTCCAATTTCCTGTTCGACCTTCTTAAGGGAAACAGCTGCATTCGAAATTTTACGTAAAAAAGCTCGTTGTAGCTCGTTTTGTTCTCCATTTATAATTTTTTCCATAATTTCCAGGGTCACTACAGAAATTATTAATTATTTTAGCACTCCTATTAATTCTTTTTCAAATTTCTCGGTTTGAACACCCTTCTTCTTTTAAAACTTTAATTTTTCCAATTTCCTCAACAGTCGATGACTTTCCGCGACCCATATCAGCAGAATGATAATAATGATACAAAACATAATGGATATAATACTTAACATAGATGCGAAATATAGACTTGTTGCGGATATGTCTTGTCCGATCTTTCGCAAAGCGACAACTAACCGTGACCAAACAATGTGAGGCTATTCATGTGGAATCATCTTATTTTTACAGACACAAAATTTCTTGCAAGTGTGCATATCGATGTACACATATATCACTTACGAATTCATATTATAAACGAATGTAACTAATAAGTAAGAATTTTTCTCACAATTCATTTCTTCGATATGAACTTATATATATTTTCACCCGAGGCTAATCAGGGGAACAGCACTGTATTTTGTACATTTTCTTCATTCAAGCACGTATTATCAAATATTGCGAGAAATTTCAATAAGTTCTGTCTCGCAACTTTGATAAAACAATCTATGTAATAATAACAACGTATATTACACGAACCGCAAACAGTCCAAATAAATTCTGTCTTGTCGTTATTATAATTCAACATACACCAGTTACTTTTAAGGTAGCTTTAGTGTCAGACCGTTTCGCCAAATATTCTAGCCCCGGCCACTAACATTAGCAAACCGATCAATTAGTAAAGATCCGAGTTCTGAGAGACCGTTTTACATTTAACGTAAAAATACGGTCGGTGCCTCCTTAAAATAAGCTTTCCGTTTATTTACGGACAAGGCACACATTTTTCAATCCTCGGAATACTTGATGCTAGTTTCGACGACCTTGTTTCATCTTTCAGGCAACCGACGGGTCTCAACTCGAGGAAAGATGGGGATTTTGATGCACTGGAATTATTCAATGCTATTTTGCACCGCTTCTAATGTTTAAACTTCTTTGACGTCCGAATTAATGCATCTATAATATAATAATTCAAAGATTTTAATCCAAAATAAAATCACGATTAACTGCGTAGAATTAATCTTTATCGGTTTCTATGCATTTACACCACGTTTCAAAAGATTCGAAATGAAATCACAATTGATTAACTCCATACTATAATATATCAGGTAAATAACGTTCTGGTTTCTCAAAATAAAAGAAAATGGTGGGAACATATTTAAAATGAGTTTTCCAGTGATTCGATGAATATCGCTATTTTTTGAAATTCGATCAAATTTTTATGAAGTGCTTGAAATTTTGACAGGGTCAAAAGTGTGAGAGATTTGTTATGTAATGGTGTGATGTCCCCAGATGACCGGTTTATACTGTGTTAAAGAGGACACTGAAACTATCAGATAAACGGGATAAGTATACAAAAATATGCATAATGTATGCATGATTACTGCATGCCTGTGATCCGGAGTTAATGCGCATATTATTCAAAGAGTTCCGATTTGAATAGGTTCAACATTTTCAACTTCCAGCGACGATTTGTTAAAAGTTCATGAATTATTACCTTGGGAGGTGCTCATTCCAGAGTCCTCAAAGACAGCTTCGATCCACTCATAAATACAATTGTTTTAACATTCGATACATATTCGAACGTCTATCAAACGAAAATGTTAATTATTTCAACTAATCCAGAAAGTTTTGGGTACAATTTCTCATAAAATTCTATGTTTCGAACGATGATAATTTATAATACTTCTGTTCATTTGTGTACGTATTAAAATATTTATTTTCGCAGCGATTAACATTTCCCCCAACTGTTATTTTAGGAATTGTCGACACCCGTTTCGATGGATCCCGAGTGGGAGTGTAACTCTATTAGTCTTAATCCGAAATGAAATGGTTGCGCTAAACCCAATTTAGTACTGCTATATTACCATTATTCAGTATTGCAGTTTATATTAACTAAAATTCGTTTATACCACCAGTGTATCGCCAAATGAGGAGACAAAACTCTGTATACGGATGTTATGTATACGGAACTGTATACATAAATAAATAAATAACTGCACCTGTATTCCACTATAGTAGAGAAGTGTTTTATTTCTATTGGATGTCAACTTCGATTCAATTTAATTAATTCCTAGTTTCATGATAATTTGCGTTTAATCAAATTCGTCCACTATACTGCGGATTTTATGCATTTTTGACAAAATTGAGTGTGCACAATACAAAAAGATTACTAGAAGAATATCGTTACGCTATGTTCGACTGACGAAATTATTTAGTATCTTCTGTTTTCTACAATTGACTTCAGGATTTATTTTGCATTAATATTCGGAGTCTAATTATGATAACTAGACTGCGAATCTTTATGAAATTATAGCAAAATTCCGTAGATGAAATTTAAAATCGTTGAAAAATTGTAAAAATTAAAATCTCAATATATAATTTCTCCTCTATTAAAATCATTAAGGGAAGAAATAAAATTCAATGTGGTTTCTATTTCTTGCAATCGATGATTACAATTTTTATTCTGCATAAAGATCCGCAGTCAAATTATGATAACTAGACTGCGGATCTTTATGCACTTATAGCAAAATTCAGTAGATGAAATTTAAAATTACTGATAAATTAAAAAAAGTAAAATTGTCAATATATAATTTTTCCTCTATTAAAATCATTAAGGGAAGAAATAAAATTCAATGTAGTTTCTATTTCTTACAATCGATGATTACAATTTTTATTCTGCATAAAGATCGGCAGTCTAATTATGATAACTAGACTGCGGATCTTTATGAATTTATAGCAAAATTCAGTAGATGAAATTCAAAATTATTGCAAAATTTTAAAAATTAAAGATGTCAATATATAATTTCTCCTCTATTAAAGTCATTAAGGAAAGAAATAAAATTCAATTTAGTTTCTATTTCTTGCAATCGACGATTACAATTTTATGCATTTATGGCAAAAACGGGCTGATGCAACCTAAAACTATTAAGCTTGTTGAAGAAGAGAAGGAAGGTCTATACGGTTACCGTTGCTTGTAATTGATGCCAACAATTTTGATGCTGCACAAAGATCCGCAGTCTAACGATTAGCAAGTAATGTACGAACGAATAACAGAGAATTTTCCAATGGAACGTGTTCCTTTGACGTTCCGTCCAGCACAAGATTTCCGTGCATATTGTTTTTCTTTGGGGACGTCGTAAACGTGATCGACCGGGCCAGCGGGTTTCGAAAAATGACGGGACGCGACGCGACTTTTCATTCTATGTCCGGCTCTGGCTGAGAATTTTTCCGACGGCAAAGTACACGCCCACGAGCTTGCTCTCTATTGTTCCGAATATTCTTTTCTGTATCGTCCGCGACGAAAGAGTAAGCGGCGTCAAAAATATTTCCCGGAGCGTACTACCTCTTCTACATTGTCGTCCCCGCTTTTGTCCCTTTGTCGCATCTCGATCAACGTTTCCGGACCGTTTTTCGTTCGTTACTCTGCCGATTTTTCCACGGGCTCTCTTTCTTACGTTCGCGGGACATTATTCTGTTAAAACCTATTCCATTTCACGCTACGGGAAAAAGTCCCGATCCATTCCCTTTCCTTTTATTATCGATCTACGTTCCAGCACTGGTAGCCACGCTTTCTCTTTGCCACATTTTCTCAAATTTTTCTTTCACTGTTCGGATCGAAGCACACGTTTGGAAATTGGTCTCCCGATATTCGCAGCGTCTAAAGTCGATTTCTCGAATTCTTATCGAAGCTCTGATTTCTATGACTCCGTTCAAGGAAGAAACGATTGCTTATGCGAGTAATTCTCGAGACGATGCTGCATTCGCTACGAAAAGGACTCCCGATATGCCCAGTCCGTGCAACGACTATCAGATATGCGTCGAGAAAGCAGGTATATGCGAAAGTGATCGAGTATCGTTTGCAAAACCTCGATCGATCCATCTGAACACATTAGCACACGCACCGATCATTGCGGGCCGGTAGTTATGTGGAATACGGATCGCCTTATCGGTATCACAGAACGTGGTACAAAAATCTACAAAGATTTCATAAATATTATTCTTTGGGAATTGCCCCTTTGTATCTTGAATTTGGTAGCTGCGATGAAATAGAAAACGTTTCTGTTGTCTGATATCTTGTTCAAAGCAATGTTTAGGCTGCTTGTATAGTATTGCAGTCCAAAGATTAACATTAAAACTGATTAACACTAGGTTTACCGGACCCGTCAAAACGACGGGTTCTAATATTCTAGTTCTAGTTCTAGTTCTAATAGTCCCTGAGGAATCGTTTACCAAATTTATTTCATTGAGTACATATTATTGGAAAAATGACCAAAACTTTTGATAGACAAATTCTTGTTATGTTTATAAAATAATGTGAAATAGTTATTTCCAGAGTTCCGTAAACCTAGTGTTAAAACTAAGAACGATATGAGAAAATCTTCGAAAATGATATTCATAAAAGAATTGTTCTTTCGCTTTACTTGTTCCACGTAACCATTTAAATTACAGAAGAAACGTTCCTCCTACCATCACAGCCAAAGAAGACAATTACGTGTTCCGTATCGAGATGTACCACCCTGTATAACCGCCGCTCATTGTCTGCTTCAGTTTCAAACATGTACGCAAATATATTTTGAATACCATGTATTGTGTCATTTCAGGACGTTCCACAGTTCACAGCTCCATTATTGTCATTCGCGAGCCGTACACCGTGACTGCACAATCCCTCGGAATTTCTCGATTATTTACTTCCCGTATTTCGTGATTATTTTTTCGTTAATCCGCCGGTCTCATCGCTCTACATGCCGGAGTATCGATTAACATAAATAGGATAAACTTAAACAATCCATTCTTTTTTTTCCCCACGTGTATTTAATCGTTTGAACGAGTTAATTGGTTATCGATTGATCGCAAGTGGAGGACAAATAAATTCGACCGTAATTAAAAGAGGCATTGTTAGTGTGCACTGTGGGGAACCTTCGGACTAAACCAAATCCAAACCGAATGAAACCTAATTTAAACGTGCGCGGAATACAAGACACCGTGTTAAAACTTCTGTTGCGTTTACTTTTGAAACTGAACCGAACTCGACTGAATGGAATCTAATTCTCGACGTTCGAGACGCTCGAGCGATACTCTCGAAGGGACGATAACTTTTTAAATATCCGATCTAACGGAATATTATTTATTTTTCAAATTAAACGTAACTCAGACCACTTCAACTGCATCGATTTCTGCATAAAAACTATACGGTTCCAATGAAAGAAGAATTGTGATTTAATTTCACCACGCGATATCGTGTACCATCTATCGAAATAATCTTTTCTGTACAAATCTAACAAACATCCGTTGAAATTATATACGAAATCATTTACAAGTAATTTCGGCGATATACTGAATCGTCCTGTGTACAGTAGAATCGCATCGATAAGGTGAACCTTATTCTTTTATCACATTTATTAGTAAAAGAAAAATAAAAATTATCGATGGATCGTCTCTGTTTTCGGTGGAACGTGGGATTAGCTTGTTTGGTCTTCGAACAATCGTGATTTTGCGAACGATATCGATGCTACCACAGGATAGTCGAATGATTCGAAATATACGATAGCCAGGAAAAATCGTAACCCTACTCACCTCCGTAGTTCGGCCTTACTCTTTTATCGTAACTAACGGAGAACGAGTCCAATATCGCGGAGATGTTGACGTCACCCAGCATATTGCCTCCGCCGGTTCTGCAATATAAAAGGATAACGATTTCTGTGAAAGTTGCCTGGCAGTAAAAAAGTTTGGGAGGTATGAAACTAAAGGTACCAGCTACGTACACACATCCAGAATAAGAGAGAGAAAGAGTGAGAGAGACAGAGAGGGAATAGCAAAGTTTTCTTGAAAGTAACAGTTTCATCTTTCGCCTTGCTCGAGGAAAGTTGAATTTTAGATAATGATAAGGGGACACGGGACAGGGTATTTGCTTTTCGAACAAATGCCCGATTGCTTTCGATGTTTACGGATTGCGGAGGGTTGTAATACGAGGGAGCCAAAATCTGTTTATTTTAACACGGAGAGGACCCAGGAGTGGGGAGAGGAGTAAAGTTGCCAGCAGAGTTGTATAAAAGTATAAATAATAAATAATTCTATTTATTTATTTTAGAGTATGTGTACAACTTTGAAAATAAAATATTTTAATCTAAAATATGCTGTAGTTTTTGAGAATAAAATAATTTATTCGAGGCAGTAATTTTTGAAAATAGTATTTCATTTGAAGAATACTTAAAATATTTGTATTTTGTCTCTTTAGTTTCAATTTTAATTTTTAATTTTATTGCTGAAAATAATGGTTCGAGTTCAATATATTTATGAGCGTAAATCGTTTCTTAACGATAACATGGACTGTGTGTTTATGCCGTTTCACAGAGTATTATAACAATGCAAAAAGTAAAATATTCTATTTCGTGTTTCAGATTGTTAAAATAGAAATATTTTATTTTGTGGATCAAACTGTTGAAATAGAAATATTTGATTTTCGGAATTGTATATCTTATATAAAATACTATTTTCTTCAAGCAAAATAAAATCTAAAATGTTAAATAGTATTTGTAATATTTGTTTCGGCAAATAATTCCCACCTCTGGTTGCCAGGCTTTAAAGCATTATTATAAACGGGCCGAAGTCCTTTTACACAAATGTTTACAATAGAAAAACGTCTTAACGTAAATTAGTTATGAAGGGACATGCACACAAAAACGGATGGAACATAAGGTATGATGTTATCAGATAACCCTGCGTAATTTTCTTTTGAAATTGTGTAACGACCCACTAAAAAAATCAATACTATTATATAGAGTGTTAGAGTTTGCAATAATGCGATTAATCGGATTAATTAATACATATGTGGATTTGGATTGAAGTGTTTGAAATCCTGCTCTAGATCTCAAAACACGTTCGTTATTAAGAATTATAATATTAATCGCATTAGTCATTTTTGTTCTGCAGTAAATAAATTACTATAGTTTCTCTAAATTAAAAAGAATTGAAATAATCTATGAACGTCATAAATTAAAACGTCTGCTCGATAGTACACAATTTAAATAAATATGATTATATGTTAGGCGAACGTACGTCAAATTCGCACAGGCCAACCTCGGATAAGCGAAAAATATGCTTCCAACGCGAACAGGCGGCTAACGCTTTTAAACGATCAACGACGTGAAAAGGTTGGAGTTAATTTAATTTTCGGGCCGATGTGCAAACAGTTTGTTATTGGAACGTAATTGAGGTTTGTTATTGAAATATAATCCGCGGATACATTTCATTCTGTGGCAATATTAACGGACCATTTCAGGTTTGAAAAATCTCGTGGTAAATAATAATATTGAATTCCGCTCGCGTTCACTTGCTTTCCACACTGCTTATGGGGAACAGTTGGCCCGGATAAAACGACAAAATGGTGGAACAGGTTTTAACAAAAGAACGCATCGATACAGGATCTATGCGACCGTGTCCCGAAATATTCCCATAAATACTTTCAACATTGTAAAACAATGGGAAAGAGTACAGTGAATGGTTTCATTATCATTTTGAATTGCACCCGATCATTGTTTAAATAAATGGATGAAATCCGTAGTCTAGTCCGTGCGTTGTGGTTGGGATAATTTGTCGCCCTTTCTTTGCCGAGGCTGCCACAAAGTAGCTAGGCATTGTAACAGTTTATGTAACGTGCTCGAGCACGAATGCACATGCATGCAAGGTTAGACGCATAAAATGCAGACCGTCTGGGTTTGACTTAACGGGTCAGTAGATATGTTCTTGGCTAGCCAATCAAGCGGTTCCGAATCTATGGACGATACAATTCTCAGCGTCTGCAAAAACCTAGCGCAGGCCGACCCTTAGTTACGTATGATTTCGGCGTGCGACAGCAGATTTTGTAAGATCTACAATTTCTCTCCGGCGAATTGACATAACCGTGCTCTTTGGCAAGGAGACCCAATACAATATTTGTTTAACATTTTCTGCGAGATAGGAGTACTCACGACTACAATCTTTATAGTAGGTACTCGAACCAAATAAAAATTCGTTTCTTCCTCTACTTTTAACCTTTTAACCCCTTTCCGTAACTTTTCTTTTACAATTACTGTGATTACAACGACTTTATGCACAAAAATGTCGTAGAAGGGAAAAGAAAATGTATATTTTATCGTATGTCTACATTTATTTTAATGCTTAAATATTCATTACAAACGAATCCAATTTCATAACCAAATAAAATTCGTTTCTTCTTCTACTTTTAATATTTTAACCCCCTTCCGTAACATTTCTTTTACCATTACAGTGATTACAACGTCTTTATGCACAAAAATGTCGTAGAAGGGAAAAGAAAATGTATATTTTATCGTATGTCTACATTTATTTTAATGCTTAAATATTCATTACAAACGAATCCAATTTCATAACCACATAAAAATTCGTTTCTTCCTCTACTTTTAACCTTTCAACCCTTCTACGAACCATTTCTTTTACAATTACAGTGATTACAACGTCTTTATGCACAAAAATGTCGTAGAAGAGAAAAGAAAATGTATATTTTATCGTACGACTACATTTATTTTAATGCTTAAATATTCATTACAAACGAATCCAATTTTATAACCAAATAAAAATTCGTTACTTCCTCTACTTTTAACCTTGTAACCCCTTTCCGTACCTTCTCTTTTACAATTACAGTGATTACAACGTCTTTATGGTCAAAAATGTCGTAGAAGGGAAAAGAAAATGTATATTTTATCGTACGTCTACATTTATTTTAATGCTTAAATATTCATTACAAACGAATCCAATTTTATAACCAAATAAAAATTCGTTACTTCCTCTACTTTTAACCTTGTAACCCCTTTCCGTACCTTCTCTTTTACAATTACAGAGATTACAACGTCTTTGTGCACAAAAATGTCCTAGAAGGGAAAGGAAAATGTATATTTCATCGTATGTCTACATTCATTTTAATGCTTAAATATTCATTACAAACGAATCAAATTTGATTTCATCTGAAATGAAAGGCTTGACATTCATATTTGTTAGACATTGTTGAAAACCTTCATCGCGAGTCTGGCTCGTGAAAGTACGGCAAGGGGTAAACTTTCTTAATCTTTCAATTACAAACTCTTTTATACAAATACCAAAATGTGCTTTATAAAGTTTTGCACCTCGTGTTAGGTCAATCGGAGATAACAACACTGAACATCAGGAATAGAGTATATGGTACAGATCATCCGAAGATTATAGGACCTGCTCCTTCCGTTGACACATTATAACATTCTAACGTTCGATCCGGTTGACCTTTAAACTATTGATAAGGCAGTAAAGTTCGCGAGCGTAATACAAGACCGACCGTTCTGGAAGGTCACATGAGGTTTCGTAAGTTCGGGTTGTTCGGAACTCGTCAAACATTTGAAGCCACTGGGACTTCTGGTTCTCTTGGGATGCCTCAGTCCCACGAGGCTAGGTTCGAGTTCCATCATTCTTGGCTGGTCCGTGCCTAAGCTTGGTTGACTAGTCTTTGCTATCGGAAACCCAAACACCTCTTCAACTCTCCGCCAACGAAGGGCACATGTAGATTGCTTCAAGTACCGAGCAAAACACGAAACGTTGAACTGAACGTTTTAATTCATAATAAAATCCATATCAAACGTATTAAACGATTGTTAAACACTTCAAAGGACGCGTGTCCTTTCTCTCCAATCCCTTCTAGGCGAAGGGGTGTTGAAACTCCCGTAGTTTTTGGGCGATTTCACCGGATGATCCCGTTAACAATCGAGTCGCTGAGAGGCCAATCTACCTAAAAGCGACTTCTTCATCCGTGCTCGACTAGGTTTAAACGAGATAGCGATCGAACGATCCGGGAGAATGTGTCTTTGACCGTGCGTTACCTGGTGGTGATTTATCGAACAACTCCGGGGAGAACCGGCCGCGGAATCTTGCGCAACGATATCTACGAAGAACTTGCTAGCGGTTCGCGATAATAGGTCAGAGGTTAGGTGTATCGATTGGACGCAGAGATATCCGCTCTTAGAACAAGGGTGCGAATAGCACGGCACAGTTTAGAGCCCGCCAGGATGCAAGTAGGCAATCCCACGAATAAGAGGTAGATATAAAACAACGCAATTGTTGATAAGGTTCGATCAGTTTTGGCGGCCGCGATGCGTTTCGTTCTTGGACCGCTAGAGGACTGGTCAGAAGTGTCTCCCGATCCGATGTAAATTTAACCGTGCATCGCTGTAAGTCTGCTGGTCTCGAAGCAGATTCTAACGAACGCGTCAGAATCCCGTTAAACGAATCTATCGGCTGGCGAATCGGAATTTTACGACCGCACGGGTGAATAGTCAGCTCGAATATAGCCGACGATCTTCGCGGCGGTCGCGCGCGAATGCGGCAGCCGGTTAGAATTCGGAGATTTTGTTCCGCGAGCATCGAAATTATGAACCGTGCATCGCTGTAAGTCTGCTGGTCTCGAAGCAGATCCGACCTAACGAACGCGTCAGAATCCCGTTAAACGAATCTATCGGCTTGCGAATCGGAATTTTATGATCGCACGGGTGAATAGTCAGCTCGAATAAAGCCGACGATCTTCGCGGCGGTCGCGCGCGAGTGCGGCAGCCGGTTAGAATTCGGAGATTTTGTTCCGCGAGCATCGAAATTATGAAAACTGTCGGGAGACAAGCCAGTATTACGGAGTCGGCGCTAATTGCGCGGAAAATGGGGATCGTGAATTCCAAAGTGCCGTAAACTTCGACGCACAGTAAATTCCGGCGGATTAAATGCGCTATGGAGTTCGGACGGAGCCATGTGTGATTAATTCGTCTGCCGGCGGAAAGTTTCCCCTTAAAACGTTGTCGTCGTCGAGAGTTCTGTCGAAGAAGCACGGCCACGGTCCAATCTGAAATATCATCTCCTCATCAGCCGGATCTTTATGCAGACCCGCCGCGTCTTTGAGGATCTTCGATTACAATATTTTTCCCGCTGGCTGTTCTCGTTCGGGGAACGTCGCCGTCGTCTACAAGCTCGTTTAATCAATTTCGAGCGGTCCGTAGTCTGTCGTTGTTAACGGAGAAAGGGCAGAGCGGCCTCTACTGACATTCTCGATCACTTTGGAATATTCGGGGAGCGTCCTTCAAGATCACCGACTCCGCTCCGATGCGACTATTTGTGTAATACTGCCTCGGAAAACTCTCTCCCGTACCAGCCTCCGAAATGTCAACTCGTGCTCGCACCTTTCAGAAGTGTCGTCGTTGGTCTTTCAACATGTTCAAAGTGTTGAGAACAATTTATTTCATTCTTCTTGCAGACGCGTTGATCTGTCTGCCGGTCCCACGGCGAAACACTCTTGTTCGTTTCATTTGCTCTCTAGATCTTGATTAATTCCACGACGATTTATGAAAGGTCAAAAAAGTATTTGCAATTCGTTGACGAAATTCGTTCCTTCTCCGAGGCTAAAAAGAACGGAACTAATTTTCAATTTCTGTCGACAGAGTAATCGTGTTTCTCGGAGAATCCTGTCTATTCATAGCGTCGGGTTGCGGCCCCCATTAACTTTGCAACTAGGAATAATTGAGGCGGGCGATGTCCGACAGGCGTTTTTCCGAAAACAGTTCCGAATGCTAATTTATGCGTGTCTGCGTCCGTCGACCAGTTGGAGTGTGAACAGGATTGTTCGACGGGCCGACGTTTCGCAGAGTTCGGTTGAATAGAGTATCTAGGAGGACTTGCGCATCGACGAGGATCGCGGTGAAGAGCGTCGTAACGCGCAGACACGTCACGAGCACGTGGCAGCGTTGTGCCAAAGAAAAATGAAAAGGAGCCAGAGGAGCGAGAGAGGAGGCTAGAATAATTGAAAATCTCGTAAATAAGAAGGACCGTTCGGTGAAGCGGCTCGAATTTCAATCTCTCAAATATCCGAGAGCTCTTGACCCTCCCTATCTCAGCGTTTCTTCTTCGACGCGGCGTCTTTTTCCTCCGCCTCTCTCTGTGTGTTTCTTTTACCCCCTTTCCGTCTCGTTCAACTCGCTCCGACTACTCTTCCCTGCGACTCTCTTCCTCTATCCTCCTCCATCTTACAGAGGGCGAGCACAGCCGAACCTCACAAATTTCCCGTGTAAACTTACGTTTATTTTTGCCTCCCGCTGGATACTTCCAGACTTTACAGGCTGCGACAACTTTATCTTCCACTCCTCGTTCCTTCCATTTCGCCCCCGTTGCTTGCCAAGAAACGGTAAGAAAAAGGAGGACAGATCAAGAGACGCCGCAGAATATATACGCGGCCGGGCGGTATCCAAGAATTCCTTCACTCGATCGTTTCGCGAAATCCCCTCGTACCTCCTCTCGATTTGATTTGTACCCGGCCCTGGCGGAACCAGCTTTACTGCCCAAGACAGTAAAATGCACAACCTCTCGTGCCCGATTCCTTTCGTACGCTCGCCTCGACGGTATGTAACTTCTTTCCGATACCGTATTTTCTTTCTTTCTTTCTTCCTTTCCTTTTTTTTTCTCGGGAAATCCCACTCGAGCTTGGAATACATCTCGGACGAACGATTGTTCGTTAGAGGATTAAGCTGTCGGCATCGCGCCGAGGATATTCTCGCGATTCTGCTGCGAGCAGGTCGATCATCTTTGTACGAAACGCCGTACGAAACTTCTCGGCGTGGTACATTTTTCGTCGACTTACTTTTCCTCGTGGATAATATATCGTTCATTTATAAGAGAAGCGACAGAAGTCAAGAAAGGAAATTTTACAGGAGAGCCGCTTTTGGAAATTACCTAAAATGTCCAATTTAGTAAGTATCAGGTTGGCAACGAATTGTAAGTTCGCGATCCCCACATTTCCTCGAACAAAGTCATTTATATATATTTTTCAAGCACGTGTATTTTATATCAAATTAATCGCAACATTCAAAGCTTTTCAATGATACACGGTTCGAAAGGAATGGTCACCGAATGAGGTTACAACGACGCAATAAAAGAATTACGAAACAGAAGTTCGCGAATTTAGATGCCAACCTAATAAATGAAATTTATTGAATTAATTTGATTTAATTGTTCACTGCTCTCTCTCTCTTTTGAATTTGTTCGATTTGTTTTCGAGGAAAATTGTGGTTACGTATTTCACCCTCGGATCTTGGTTAACCCGTGTTTACAGACATTTATTTAAAAAAGTAAAAGCTTTGTTTTTACCGTGATTCCGGTAAAACATTTCAGTAAAATGAATTTTTCCCTCGTGCTTTCGTAGAAGGATTTATTAAAATGGGCTTTCGGATAACAAAACCATACATTACGCTGAAGCAACTGTTTGTTTCGAATAATAACAGATGGAAAATACGGTTGAATAAATATCTGAATATTTTAAACGGGAAATCGTGTATATGGACAACGGTGTTATTAATTTTTCAACGCTTGTGTCGCAGCGTATTGATATTAATGATTAATGCGGATCTTATGTATTTATGTCGAAAACGAATGCGTGGAATATGAAACAGTCAAACTGTTATTTTGTTTACAACTTACGACTTTCAACGATGATATTAACGTTGTTCCGTTTTATTTTTCACAGACGAAATCAAACGTAAACTTTTATTTCGCTTACAATTCCGCAGTCTACTCGTTGCTACAATATTCCGAAATTTTATTACAGTTGGATAGAACTAATTTTGCATGGAGCATGCTAGCTGTGATGTTACTCAAGTATTGAGTAGTTTCCCTGATCACATTCAAAGCAATAATATTCTGTTGTATCATTGTATAGATTGATATGCCCATAATGAAGACGTATTGTTAGTATTATGGTTATTGTTCTGTAATTTCTCAGCTTTATATCGGATTTCAGGTATTAAGCACAGGTTTATGTTACTGGGTTGCCGCGATATTGCTATACGATGATTCTACAATAACTGTCGCAGGGTTTCGGCGTCTGTAAACACAACAAGTTTGTGTTGGTAGAACCCTTTGTGTATTGTGTAGCTATCAAGTGATGTCAATCGTCAGGATATCAAATGAATATCGTAAACGTTTAAAAATGAAGTTCAACCGTTACTTTTCGACAAAAACCCTGCTTCAAATATTATTCGTTTTCACAGTAGATAAACTATTTATTACGCGTTGAGATAATATTTATCCATCCTTAACTAATTCCGCGACAAGAGCTCCATTCGCGTGGCCCTTTCCTAGAGCCGACAATCCGCCATTATGTATTTCCGTCAACAAATAGTGCATTGTTTAACATTCCCGAGATTGCTTGACAATGGTCAGACGGCGAACAATCGCCGCGAACCTTCAGCAATGTTATTGTTAAGTTGTTGATGAGAACGGGGAAGCCCCGGGGCGATTTCTCGAAAGATCTTTTCTCCCAATTAAGAAATCACCGGTGTACAAGACGTTGCCATTGGTTTCCTGGATCGATCGACGCGTCGAATTTCTCCCTTCGATCCCCTCGTCCGATCCATCCCCCGTGGGCGACGATCCACCGGCTATCTCTGCCGTTCCCTCTTTATTCCTTTGCCAAACACCCCGAAGTTTCGGGGCGGGTATCGGTTATGAATAATTCATGATAAGCGGACCGGCGCGCGAGGGGTTTTCGACGAAAAACCGGGTTATATTCTAGTCACCGGACGCTGTACATAACCCGGTGGAAGAGGCGTGTGCACGAGTGAAACGCTTTCCAGTGTGATTTACGCTAATTTCGGCGCCGATTTACACGGTCGACCACAGCCAGGAAGCCGGTAAGTGCGCGGTCGCATCCTTCCGGTCAGTGTCGCGTGTGTGCTTTTTATCGCCAGAACGACCAACAAATTTCTCACCTTCCGCATTATCCGACCGAGTGGCAGGAACTCGATTTTTGGATAGCAATTATTCCGTCTGACAATGGGACCGACGCCATTGTTCGGCCGCGATCGTAATGTGCTTATGCAAAATGGTTAGCATTCAAAGTACTCGGTGATATACGCCGCCCGCTTCGAACTTTCCGATCGATCCTGTTCCATGCTCCACCGAGAAAATAATGCGATGCACACGGTGTGCCGAAAATCGTGGTTCCACTTGCAAACATAAAATAAATACTGCCGATTAGGTCGTCGCAACGCGGAACGTCCGGTTTTTAACTGTAAAAAATGTTTCCTTAATCTCGATCGACAACTTGTAAATAACTTAAATTGATGCTTTCGGCGCAAAGAATCGATCCTATATTACTCACTAAGCAATTTTACAAAAAACTATAACATTTTTTTCAACGTTTCGGTCTAGTTTAAGACCATTATCAAGAAAAAATTTTTGATATATAATTGCGTCTGTAAAATTAAAAACACTGTAAATTATATAATTCAAATTAACATCCGTGTCAAAAAACAAACACGAAAAAACCAAAGGTACTATGAAGCAAACTTACTTGCTAAGTGGAAAAACATTTAAAAGTCAGTATTGTAAACACATGCTGGCTAACTGCCGGCATGTCATTTTTTCTTGATAATGGTCTTAAACTAGACCGAAACGTTGAAAAAAATGTTACAGTTTTTTGTAAAATTGTTTAGTGTCTTATGTAATTGCTTAGTAGCTTATCAATTTAAGTTATTTAACTGTAACATTGAGCAAATGTATAGGGTTGAAGTGCGGGTGCGATGTATGTGTGTATGCGTGCGCGTGTTAACAGACGACCGTTTATACAACTAAATTCATAAAAACAGAGAATCACGAATAACAGAAGAATTTGTAAAATTACGATCGCAAACGAATTACAAAAAAGAAGATCAGATTGAAACGAGCGCCCGCGACAAACGCGTCAGTCGTTAACGTTTGGATATCCGTGTGCCCGAAAGGATAAGGGATTCATGTACTGACACGCTGAACAAACCATGTCTGGTTTATAGCATTAAATAATAAATAAATAATTGAACGTTAATAAACCTGCCTTTTCGTCACGGTTTTTCCTTACAAATGGAACCTTTTTTCTAAACTTCGATCAACGACGATCTAAGATTCGATCAACGATGATCGTTCGAACTACTCGCAATTTGCGCGTGGTGTGCCGACTAATTTTATTATCAACTCGAAGGATACTTCGACTCACTTCCCTCGATGGGAAGAACAAGACTTCAAGATTTTGAGAACATTCGACTACTATTTTGTATGAGAAACTCAACTGTTGGTACAAGATGTCTAAGTTTCAATCTGTTTTCAAGATGTTTTGTTTTAATCTGTGGTACGCAGGACCAGGACGAGGAAAAGCGATGCTTCCTTCTCCCTTACAATTTCAAACGCGTGGGGTATCGATGGGAAAAGGGACGAGTCGCACGAAAACTGACTTCGGGGAACTGGCCCACGAGTGGACCCCAAAACATGAACCGGGTTCGAATTCCGGTGCCTCGCCGGAGCGACGATAAGACGACACTCGAACGAGGGAAATGAATAGTCGTCGATATGCAGCGCTTAAGCGGTGCCCCAAGAAATAATCTAAGGGTAGGATTTCGACGCCTGTCCGATGACGAGACGACTCTCAACGAATGACACAGACTAGGCAGGCAACTAAACAAAGGGCACTCTATTCCCATGAAAACGTTTACATACGAGGTGTGATCAACAAGTAAAGTGACTTTTTGAATTTCGCGGGATACCTACAGTCGATTTTCGTTTTCTTTTTTTTCTTATGCCGGTACACTCGTCCCGAACATATGTTCACAGTTTCAGCTATATAGCATTTTTTGTTTGTTTGCGAGAAGCATGAAGGTTAGAATTGTTTTGCGATTTTCTGCTGTCAGAAAAAAATGGATCAAAGAATATGCATCAAATTTTGTGTAAAAAATGGAATCAAGTGCTCCAAAACACTTGAAATGTTGACAGTGGCGTACGGTGAGTGTACTCTGAGTAAAAATATGTTTATAAGTGGTACAAGCTCTTCCAAGAAGGCCGAGAAGATGTTAACGACGAAGCTCGCCTGGACGCCCCAGCACGTCGACAACCGATGAAAACGTTGAAGAAACGAAGAAAATAGTGTTGGGGAATCGCCGAATTACCATTAGAGAAGTTGCCGATGATGTCGGCATCTCGTTTGGTTCGTGCCAAGCAATTTTAACGGATGTTTTGGGCATGAGACGTGTGTCAGCGAAGTTTGTTCCGGAACTGCTTAATTTTGACCAGAAGAAACGTCGCATGCGAATAATTTTTTGGCCAGAAACAACACCACAATCATGCCTCAGCCACCATATTCACCGGATTTGGTCCCGTGCGACTTTTTCCTGTTCCCAAAACTGAAGAGACCCATGAAAGGACGGAGATTTGCAACGATCGAGGAGATAAAGACTGCATCGCTGGAAGAGCTCAAAGCTACACCAAAAAGTGCTTATGAGAAGTGTTTCGAGGATTGGAAAAAGCGCTGGCACCAGTGTATTATATCTGAGGGGGATTACTTTGAAGAGGACAACATAAATATTGACGAATAAATCAATATTTTTTGATAAAAATAAAAAATCACCTTACATTTTGATCACACCTCGTATATCTAAACAAAAGTTAAACTTTTTGGTCATTCATGTCGTTCATCTACGAGATTGTGATCACCATTTTGTAGCATTTCTGATAATCAACGAACAGTTAATTAACCACGACGTATCGATGAAAAATGACCTATAAATTATTTATCCACAGATGTGAAAGTAAGATCGCATTGATTGACGTTAAAATAAACTTGATTTCAAAGTAAAATTATTGTATAATGTATTGACCGGGGAATCCGGCGTTGTTCGCGACGTCATCAGCGACGCACGTTTCATTGGAGGGGAGAAAAAAAATGAAGATCGAAACAACTTGGTCATACATCGTCGATCGAGCACCGCGATCATCCCTCTGTTCTCCCATGCCCCGGGGTGGCTCATAATTATCAGACGACGCCTCCATTGACGTCGTCCGGCGCTATTTTGACGCGGCGAGCAGTAATAAATAACGCGGGTAATGGGATCGGAAAACCGCGTTCACGGACGGCCGATAGATAACGGGGAGAGAGAGTGAGAGAGAGAGAGAACTGCGGGGAGAAGAATTCGAAATGTAGGTGGCCCGATACCAGCAGTCATCCGTCTGATCGTAACACGACCAGATACATTTAACGCGGGTACGCGGCACCGATAGATCCATTTGTCACTGTCCAAATGAGTTTCTGGCCCTCTGTTCGCTGCCTCTCCAATACGCACCCGGATCCTTTCATCCTCCAAGGCTTTCGTCGGCATCGATGCGCAAAAATCTCGCGAGCCGTCCGCAAGCAGATCCATCATGCGCAGAGGATTAACCGCGCAAAATACTCGTGCGAGAGCGAACAATTTTTCGGTCACTGATAACGACGAACTTTCCCTGTGTGATGCTCCGACAGCTTTCAAGGAATGTCGGCGAAGACGGATCTGTCGTACAGAATCGAACGTCCTTTAACCTTTCTCCGCAGGGGTTGGATTTTCTTGAAATTTTATATCCACTGTGGGGCAAATACCACTTCTTCTTTTTTGAAGAAAAGTGGGAAATTTCATACATTTTTGCGCGAGTAAGAAATTTTCATTTTTTTTTATACTGGGAAAATAATTTTTCTTAATTTTAAAATAAAGTTTATTGAAAATGTACTTGAAGCATATATTTTATTTACAAACCAATAATGTTATATTAGGAATATTATATTAGGAATATTATATTAAGAATATTATATTAGGAATATTATATTAGGAATATCATATTAAGAATATTATATTAGGAATATTATATTAACAATATTACATTAGGAATATAACATATATTATATTAGGAATATTATATTAAGAATATTATAATAGGAATATTATATTACGTATATTATATTAGGAATGTTATATTATTGGATTGTAAATACAATATATTCTTCAATTACGTTTTCAATATTCATTATTTCAAGATTACAGGAAGAATTATTTTCCCAGTATCAAGAAAATAAAAAATAATACTAAATAAAATAATAAAAGAAGAAAAAATAAAATAATACTAATAATAATAAAGTAAATACAATTTATGCTTCATTGCGTTTTGAATATTCTTTATTTCAAAGTTACAGGAAATATTAGGAATATAATATTATATACATGTATTAGGAATATAATATTATATACACACATATATTAGGAATATAATATTATATACATATATTAGGAAAATAATATTATATACATATATTAGGAATATAATATTATATACATATATTAGAAATATAACATTATATACATATATTAGGAATATAATATTATATACATATATTAGGAATATAATATTATATACATATATAAGGAATATAATATTATATACACATATATTAGGAATGTAATATTATATTATATTCGTAAATAGATCACTCGGTTTCAAGTAATAAATAAATAAATAAATATTATATTCGAAATATATCATGTGAAGTAATTAAGCGATAATACCTCAACGGTCATCGAGATCAGAAATAACGAAATACAATTGATTACAGTCGAGCTATGGAGCATGATTTAATTACCCGAAAGATGAACTGATCCTGTACATAGATTCCATGGATCCGGCACATAGCCGTCGATTAATTAATACAATTACGCCGGAATCTAATCTCGGTTGGCCGACAACGGTGGCAATTCACCGTCGGCATTGTTAAATGAACAACGTCGAAAGAACGCGATTGATGCCTTCCCCGGAGTAACTATGACCATTTTAATTGAATTTTAAAACGGGGAAACCGCCTTGGCGAACGTCCAAACAACCGTCTACGTCTCGGACTTCGGAGCAATTGTCTTCCATTCAATTAAAAATCAACGGAAACGGGAGAGAGTATCGTTGAACGCGCCGTTTAACACAGGGCAACGTTCCTCTCCCATGGAAACATTGAAAACAGTTCAGAATGTCGGTCAACGAGTACCGTCTTCAAAACATGTGAAAGATCACTGTCGACGGAAATTTAAAAATCAATGGAGGCGTTGTTCGAAACAGTCGGTAACCTGAATTTCCGTAACCCAATTTATTGGGTTTGGGAATTTAAAAAAATGTTCTTGCGTACTGCGAATTAGGACGTCTCCAATAATGTTGGAAAATTTTGTTCGTGACTGAATCTGCCAACGACCGTTGTTAGAAACATTCGTATATTTTTGAGGATGTCGTCAATTCTCAGACCGCAACATTCTTCTATAAAAACGTGCGATAAAGTTGCGCGATGCATTATTTATCAATTTCGTACAATTTTATCGAAATCCTCGCAGCCGGCTCAAGGCGACCTTGACAGCGTATTAAAAAATGATCGAAAGGCGTGCCCGCGCGTGCAAATGTTTACGAAACGACGTAACGCGGTGCAAACATTTGTTCGGAACTATCGCGCGCACGTTCGTCCGAGAAATCGTCATCCGGCGAGAATACCGTGCGACAAACAAATTCCACCGCGCCATCCGTTACAGCGCGCGCTCTTCTTCGGTTCGTTACAGCTCGGGAATGAAGTCCGAGCAAAAATATGTTCGCGTCACATATTTCTGTCGGTACAGCGCGGCGCGGCGCGGTGCACGGGTTGCTCTAGATCCCCGGCTAAAAAATATTGGCACGCAATTATCGCCCGTACCACTCTTCTTCCACAATTTACGATACAATCGCTTCTACCCCCGGCCGCGGCGGCCTCGCCTCCGAACCATTTCAGCAAAAAACATCGAGTTGACACTTTGACGCGAAAATGTATTTCATCGGGTTTTCGGGGGGGGGAAAGGGGGGGGGGGGAGGAGAGGCAGAGAGACCTGCAACGGACGCGACAGCAGCGCGAGGCGGTGTGCAATGGTTTCGATTTTTCCGGAGGAAATTAAGAGAGCGAAGATAAATGGAAAACCGTTCGCAAAACGGTTTACGTCATACTTCGGTAGTTAGGATGGTAAAGCGGAGGGTGGGGGGATGCAGCCACCACCAGCACCACCTACGGCAGCACTGGCAGTGGTAGCGGAGCAGCAGCAGCAGCATCCAGCAAAGCTTATCGACGCATCTGTGTGGACCCGTGTGGCGGGAATATGACGTCACTAGGCCGCCCCTTGCCCGCCACCTGCACCCGGTTACCCGTCGGTGTGACGCCCTCTATGTGGGTTATGACGATAGCAGGGGGTGCGCGGTCGGTTAACCCCTCGGCTGTGTACGTATTTGGTTCATGCTTGCGAAAACAGCCGTGTGCACGGGCGACGACGACGGGCGAGGGCAGCCCAGACCAGGGCACCGAGGGCAGGGCAACCCCGTGGCTAACTTTCAACGTGTAGAAACGCGGACACGCCGCTACAAGGACAGACACGCAGTTCTCCTTGCTTCGTCCCCCCTCGAATTCTCCATTACCACATATCGTCTCTTCTTCTTCTTCCTCTTCCTCTTCTCCCTTTTCACCCGGGCTCTTTCTCCCGGGCCGCGGGAGGTCACTGATTCTCAACGAATCGCCGCTTCGGCCGGAATAACATGTGGAATTCGCCGCTCGAGCCTGAAGACCACCCCCGGGGGCTGCGCTCGAGGGCCTTCTCTTCGTCGTCGGTTTTTCACGTACGGGCTGCTGCCTCGCCCTGCCTCGCCCTGCCTCGCCCTTCCTCGTCCTGGCTCGTACCGTGCGAGCGCGTGCGGCCGCGAATGACGTATTAGAAAAATTTCTGGTCCGCGTTCAAAGCGTTCACGCGGCTCGTTAAGCTCGTTCCTTCCTCTCGGTTGTGTTTTCAACGGCGGCTCGTAATTAGAGAACGGATTCGAGTAATTTAAACACGGTGTTGCCGCTTCCCAGTCATTCCGTCGTCTCTACGAATGAAGAGGACGGATGGCAGAGCCGGGAACGAGCGGTTTAACATTTCTAATTGGAGAAAAAGTGCGGCGAGCCCGTCACGGGGAAAGAAATTGGGCTGCTTCTCCAACAGCGGCGAACAAACCTAATCTATCCGTTTTGCATCCGCTAAGCTCCGGCATCTCTCCGGTGCCGTTCGGACGGAAGCGAGCAGGGGGCCACGCGTAATCCCGCTATCATCCGTGTTTCTTGTTTCGTCGAGGCTTAAGAAAAGAACCATCACGCTGCGAGAGCGTCGTCGCCTTCCAGCCAACCACTTCCGGTATTTAGGTGGAATATTGCGCCGCGAGAGGGAAAGACAAGACCTATCTCGCAAGCCACCGCGGAAAACACTTGAATCGCTGTGTCGGCTTTGCATCCAGTCTTGTGCCGACGCCACTGTCCCCCGACTGTTCTCCCGCAAATTAAACTGGAAAAACAGGAATCCTCCGCGAGCAGACCGCTGTGATAACAGTAGAAATGTATTTCCAGCCTTTCCTCGCTTTTATAGTCATTAGCCGCAATGTTAGTCTCGCTTCTCGAGCCCTTTCTGATAGAGCAGAACCTCGCTAATTGCAACTGGTGCGAGTACCGAATATTTATTGTATAATATTTTTCGTTTCGCGCATTTTCGTAACTGATCATAGATAAGCAACGAGTGTTTCACTTTGGATTGCTAATTGAAATTGATTTTTGTATCAACGTTTTCATCGACGTTATCCGATCGAAATCTGTAGGCACATGACAAATTATTGTTTCACACGTTACAGTGTCGCTCGCCTATACCGGCGCTTTATCAAACCCCATATTGTCACATCGCTATTGCTAATATATCATGAAGCTAACTGACAGTGAGAAAGCGACGTTGTAGCCGAAATTAGCAGCAAGCTGCGAGAGCTAATAGAACGCTCACCGAATCACGGTTATCATTATAATCACGCTGCAGTCCAGTCAGACGTAACCACGGCAAAGGAATACGTCACATGATTTTTTCGATGAGTTCGTTTACAATTAATTTACTGGTAAAATATTGACAACGGAACAACAAAATTGTATCTCGACGCTAACGAAATGCGTATTCGTAAGGCGTATTCGTATTACCGTAAGGCGAGTTAATTGTCAAATAGATTATTGAAAGTAACATCTCCGAATATACGGTAACATACTTCCTCGAAATTTGATCTCCCGGAATTGAATCGTCTCTCCATCAGCGGCTGTTCGAAATTTTCCGATAAAGGAACCCCGTTCTCTTAGTATGTACATTTTTACGGGAACATCCGAAGATAAAACGAGTTTGATAGAATATCTTGATAAAAGTTACGCCCGCAACTCTCTATATCCTTTTCACCGAAACTCCCCGGTTCGACTTCCCCGCCCGGGGCTGCGTCTCGCCCGCAAGGGGTTAAAATTATGTTCTCCCGGGCACCGTACAAATTGAAATTTTATAGGATCCCGGAGTGAATCGTGCGCGCGCGCTTTTACGGAACCGTTCGCCGGCGACGCAGTATTTTACTCTCCTTAACGAGTTCGGGTTGTAATTCCGGCACGCAGCGGCGGAATCATTTTTCAAAAAGGGGCGCGGCGGGGGGTGTCTTCAATTATTCGCGACCGAAAGCGGTCGGTCGCGACGCGAGTGTACAAACATATCCGTGTGAACGTTGAAACGAAACGTGGCTGATAACGGATCCGCCTAAAATCGAACACACTTTATCGGCCCCGCTGTTCCATTACCTACTCGGACGTTTTACGAATATAACGATCTTTCACCGTCGAATTTCATTTTACGCGTTTCGGCGGTGTACGCGGGGCCCATCCATGCACAATATGTTCAAATTTCCGGTGGAAAGACGAGCCAGGAGGCACGATACCGTGTACGTCAAATGATCTCTCTCCCTGTCTCTCTCTCAGCGTGCTGTTTCCCACCCTACTTCCCCTCCCACCCTCGCGATGTAACGAAGACGGGGACGAGAATGGGAACGGGAACGGGAACGAGGGCGAGGGCGAGGGTGAGGGTGAGACACGGCTCATTAAACGTCGACCTCCTCCCTCCGCAAACGGACCGACGGCACAAGAGCTACACGCTGGAAATTGTTGTGCAAATACGACTACATTTATCCTGCTGCCTCTTGGCAAGCGCATATATTATTCAACGGAGAATACTGCATCTTTCTCTTTCTCTGTTACCCCCGTTCAATTCATCTCGCTACCCGGAGTCCTGTTCTCTGTTTGTCTTGGCTGTTTTAGGCGGCGAACGCGCCGAGAATCTCGACGAGACGCGACGCGACGCAAGTCGACTCCGGTTCGTTCGTTCCGCTCCGTTCCGCTTGCGCGATACCACAACGCTTGGCAACCTACCCGTAAGAAGGTTACCGAATCACGGTTTCTGATACGATCGCGTGTACGCTGGCCGATTTATCTTGCGAGGGAATCCCGTGCTGCCTCCCGGCCCGTGATTGATGCGCATGCATGAGATGAAATATGAAATTAAGATCGCGATACGCAGGATCCGGGCGTGTTTTCGCGAACGTGCTTCTCGAAAGTTTCTTGCGACGATTCGTTACTCGGCGGTCTCGGGGGATGCATTTTGGGTTAGCTCCGCGCGGACGACGACCCATCGCACAGCGGTCCGAAATTCCGAAAAAGCGGCCAAAATCTACAAAAATGAACTTCCTCCTAGGATAAATGTTCAATAATATCGATCGTAAGTTGCTTAAGAAAATAGAAAATTTTTTAAAATGATATCGGCGCATAGGTTCGATCGCATGTTACTGAAACACTATTTGCAAATTAGCACAATATTATTTCTCAACGTTTCGATCTACATTTAGATCATTTTCAAGAGAATCAAGTAACATTGCGTCTCTCAATGACGCATAAAAACTTGTGTATGCTGTGACAGTTTCGCCCTCCATAGATAAATGTTCAATAATATCGATCGTAAGTTGCTTAAGCAAAAAGAAAATTTTTTAAAATGATATCGGCGCATAGGTTCGATCACATGTTACTAAAACACTATTTGCAAATTAGCACAATATTATTTCTCAACGTTTCGATCTACATTTAGATCATTTTCAAGAGAATCAAGTAACATTGCGTCTCTCAATGACGCATAAAAACTTGTGTATGCTGTGACAGTTTCGCCCTCCATAGATAAATGTTCAATAATATCGATCGTAAGTTGCTTAAGCAAAAAGAAAATTTTTTAAAATGATATCGGCGCATAGGTTCGATCACATGTTCCTCCTAGGAGTTTGTAATTTTAGGGTTGTGTACAGTGACGATATGACCACTGAATGCCAGCAAGGAAAAAGGTAATAAGTTTATTGTACGGTTCAGTGGTCAGTTGAAAGTTAGCCTTCGTTCGATGAGCATTTATCGCGTGCATTAGTAGGAAATTGAACGCCCCCTTCTAAAGTGCATAACTTTCAAAATAGTGCAACAATTTCAATTCTACAATTGGATGCTGCTCCTGGAAGTAAGTAGAATGTTTATCTGTTTTTGTATCTCCAAGATTGTTAGTCGTTACGTTACACGATGGCAATATTCTTTGGAGAACGTAGAAGGTAAAACTTGATGCGCGCATTGTAGAAACGTAGATATAAGTTAAAAGTTCCACGTCGTGCCATCCAAATTCCTTTCCTGACGTGTTGCTAATACATTTATCTTTCAAAATTTATAAAAACCAACTGCCGGTAGCTGCCTGTCTGCTCGTACGAGGGTAAACTTTCAGATCCGTATATTTCAAGTATAAGGAAAATGCCGACAAAAAAAATGAAAAGTTTGTCTCCAGAAGCAGTAAAATTGTTGCTTTCGCCGTTTGCACCTTATAAGGAAGGGCAAATGGTTACACAACAAGATGGTTCCGAAGAAGGATCTGATATCGAAGACGATTCGGATGAATAAATATTATGTACATATTTTACAATTATACTAAATGTTGATATACAAAGTCCAATTTTGTTTGTCATTTATATATTTTCATCTATCAACCACTCAAGACACATCTAATGTGTTGTCTAAATTTTAATCGGCCATTTTGTTTTACAAATTCTCAACTTCATATTCGTAATCAGCGACCCCAAAGATCCCAAAAAGATCATTTTCCAAGCAGGCCTAACCATTTTTTAATGTACATGTCCGCCATATTGGATCCGCCATTTTGTTTCTTGGAATTTCAACTTCATATTCGTAATCAACCCCGAAAACCTCTGAGTACGAATTTTTGAGCACATTAAAGTACGTTTA
This sequence comes from Lasioglossum figueresi, assembly GCA_028455805.1. Lineage (NCBI taxonomy): Eukaryota > Metazoa > Arthropoda > Insecta > Hymenoptera > Halictidae > Lasioglossum > Lasioglossum figueresi. The sequence goes on from CM052204.1 coordinate 7,452,577, forward strand.
GAGGTTTTGTTCGTTTTTTCGGGATTTGGGACCACTGCGCATCGTCGCGACAGTTTCTTGCTTTTCTGTGCGATCGAGGATCTACACCTTTTCGTATGTAGATATTTTTGGGTAGAAGGACCGAAGTAGGGGTGAAAGGTCCGAGCAAAGAGACGGGAAGCGAGTTTTATGATGCAGACGTGACATTTAGTCAATTGGGGGACTTAAAACGAATTCCTAATTTTGTCAAGAGTCCCAAGTTTATTAGTGACGAATGCACCATAAAACTCGTGTAGCCCGGACGAAACCCCAGATGGCTGACGAAAAGCTAGAGACGACAGTAACCCCACGGTCATAACCTTCCCTTACTCCACTGATTTCGGATGGCGGGTTTTTACCAAAATACATAGCGATTGGGTGTCATAGAAAAACACCCACTTAGGAATACGGATAAAAGACGCAGCGTGTCAACGAAAAGATATCTGTCAGGGATCGAAGATGCGTCTACGAAGAACTCCGAGTAACAGCCAAGTCCCAGCGTATCTAGCCGATCGTAACCAACCCTTAGCTAATATACAGGGTGTCCCACATAAATGGGAACACCCAAATATCTTTCGTATTTACAGTCCTATCAAAAAACTTCAGAGGACAAAGTGACACTATTGCAGGGGGCAAATATAATGGTGAAGAAAAAAATTTTTTATGTCGTGTTTTTTAATGAAATTTCAAGGTCACCGATGTTTTTTTAAATGGAATAGTATTTTTTTTACGTTAGCACGATAGACTGTAAAAAACTGAATTTAGCGGATACCATCTTTTTGACCTTGAAATGACCTTGAGCAAGAATAATCATGTTGGAGCGGATAAAATGTGGAAGTTTAAAACTTACGTGTTTCAGCGAAGATTACGCGTTGTTTATGTCGGGTTGACTTTTACATATCATAATAAATGTTCGAAATGGTGACCATCCTCGTTTATGCGATATTGCAATCTTGTAATAAACGATCTGTAAGCATTGTCGATTTCCTGAGACGTAATTGAAGCACATGCTGCGGTAATCCTTTGCCGCATATCCTCTGGCGTTGTGGGTTTATCTTTGTACACAATACATTTTATCTTGCCCCATAGATAAAAGTCCAATGGTGTCAGATCCGGAGAACGGGCTGGCCATGAAAATGTTCCTCGTCACCCAATCCAGCGAGATAATACAGACGATTCTCAAATTCTGAACGAACATTTTTGAAGGTATCTTTTGGAATAGCTCTACATTTCCGTACAATTCTGCGACGCAAATCGTTGACGCTTTCTGGTTGTGTTTTATAAACAGCAGACTTTAAGTGTCGCCACAAAAAGAAGTTAACTGGAGTTAGATCTGGTAATCTTGGTGGCCATTCGATAACACCTCTTTTACCGATCCATATTAGTGGGAATCGATTGTTTAACCACTGGCGAACTGGTAACGTAAAATGCGTGGGAGCACCGTCATGTTGGAAGTAGAAAAGTTCTTCGTTTAACAAATATTTTAATCGCTTTTAGAGCTCGGTATGTTTAGTGCTAAAAGAGTACGTTTTCTAGAATCTATTTTATTTCGAGAGGAATATCTTATATTGGATACAACTAGTGTTTCAGTATAAGCAACGAAGTCATTGGCATAGCGTACTGCTCTTCCAAGTTCATTCAAGGTCATTCAAGGTTCCATAGGATCGATGGGCTGTATATAGAAATTTACACGCAATATATCAAAGTAATAATTTGGTGGGCGCGCAGGTAGTGGAACGAGCAAATTCTCTAAGCCGACAAGCAGTCTATAAGTAGTATATGGTCAGACAAGTGGAATAGGAGTAGACTATTGCTAGACAAGGGGAATAGCACTGGTCTATGATCGGATAAGTGGAACGGGGACGATTGGTAATCAGATAAGTAGAATAGGAATCGATGAGACAAATGGAACAAGAACAATCTATGAGCAACAAGCGAAATAGAGATAACTTATAGTCAGATAAGTGAAATAGTGAATATTGTCAATCTATGAGTAGCCAAGTGGAATAGCATCAGTCTGTGTTCGCACAAGTGGAAAAGCATCAATCTATGATCAGACAAGTGAAGGGAATGACAATAAGTCAGGCAAGTAAAGGGAATGACAATAAGTCAGACAAGTAAAAGAAATGACAATAAGTCAGACAAGTAAAGGGAATGACAATAAATCAGACACGTAAAGGGAATGACAATAACTCAGGCAAGTAAAGGAAATGACAATAAGTCAGTCATGTAAAGGGAATGATAATAAGTCAGGCAAGTAAATGGAATGACAATAAATCAGGCAAGTAAAGGGAACGACAATAAGTCAGGCAAGTAAAGGGAATGACAATAAGTCAGACAAGTAAAGGGTATGAATAAGTCAGACAAGTAAAGGGACTTACAAGAGGTCAGACAAGTAAAGGGATTTGCAAGAAGTCAGACGAGTAAAGGGTATGACAATAAGTCAGGCAAGTAAAGGGAATTACAAGAAGTCAGACAAGTAAAGGGAATGATAATAAATCAGACAAGTAAAGGGAATGACAATAAGTCAGACAAGTAAAGGGAATGACAATAAGTCAGAGAAGTAAAGGGAATGATAATAAGTCAGACAAGTAAAGGGAATGACAATAAGTCAGACAAGTAAAGGGAATGACAATAAGTCAGACAAGTAAAGGGAATGACAATAAGTCAGACCAATAAAGGGAATGAGAATAAGTCAGACAAGTAGAGGGAATGACAGTAAGTCAGACAAGTAAAGGGAATTGCAATAAGTCAGACAAGTAGAGTAAAGATGACGTATGGTCAGACAAGTGGAGTAGCATCAATCTACAATCGGACAACTGAAAGGAAAGATGATAAGTCATGCAAGTAGAACAAACATGGCTAGACTAGTGGAGTTGGCAAGCTTTGTATTCAAGTCGAATGGGTGTGGTTTGTAGTCATACATGCGGAATATAGCTGGTCTACGGTCAGCAAGTGGTATATGGTCAGATAAGTGGACTGTACGTGGTTTGTGGCTAGACAAGTAGGATGACGACGATCTATGATTAGACAATCTAGATCTGTGGTCCGATAAGTGGACTCGGCCGGTGTACGGTCGGACAAGTAGAATAGGGATGGACTATGCTCATGCAAGTGGAATAAAGGTGGATTATGATCAGACAAGTAGGATGACATTAGTCTACGGTGAAACAGGTGCAATGGGGACGATCTACAGTAAGGTGTGTGGTTTAGTGATGATGCAGACTGTATGGTCTGACAAGTAGAATAGAGATGATATAATGCTGGCCAAGTGGAATAGTCAATATTCAGCGTGGCGAGGCGATCGAATCATAAAGTTGCAGTAATATTACAATTTTTCAGGATATTCAAAGCGGATTCAAGGATTCCTCTCGTAGGACAAATAAAATTACATAGAAATACTATTAACGGTAAACCTACCGCTGCCTGTCAAATGACCGGTTTCATATTGTTTATTTTACAGCTATTAAAATTATATAAAATAAACCTAAACCTAATATTCTGATTTCGATTAGACGTAGTTTACAAATAAGTCGTTTTGCATTTTTAAAAGTTTGTTCTTCCATGAGATCTCCCTGTCTACCGACTAATACGTGATTACAAAGTCAAGGGGCTGTAGAGGGTTGAAACTGTAGCGACCACGAACAGGGTTCCCTTCTGTTCCACAGATCGGCAAACGTTAAGTTCACAAAGATTCGCGGGGCTACCGACGAAAGGGACAATAATAACCGATTATTGTTCGACGTGAATGAGGAACCGCATCAGCATCGACAAACCGTGCACGGTCTCGGTTACAACGTCGTCAATGGGAATGACAGACAGCTCTTTATCGCCATTCACAGCTCTCTTGACCGTGGTCGCGTTCCACAGTGATGGACGTAAATAACGGGACCGCCGCCGCCAGTTCGCATGAATAAGGGAGATCGCAGATACGCAGGGAGGCAACAAAGACGCGCTTCTCGCTGTCTTTATTGCCACTCGTTGCCCTTTTTACCCGTGGCGCGTCCACGATCACGAACCCGGACGATTAACCAAGATCGAAGATAGAACGGTCGACGACAATGATTACAAGAACAAGAACGACATCGGCCGTCTCACAACGACAGCCCGGACATGTGCCTGGGCACCGCTCTACCCTCTCAAAACCAACTTCTCATTGTCTTTATTGCGACTCCGGTGGTCGGCTTATCTACGGGTCACGCGATGTTCTCTAGAGAACTCGCGACAGATAAGAAGTTTTTCGTCCAAACACCGACGCGAGAGATCTCCGGCGTGTTATTGCTATCATTGTTATACCAGCTACTTGAGAACTTGTATCGCCACTGTTCTTCGGGAAGAAAGACAATGAGCCGAATCGGGCCGGGCTTTTTTTCCCCAACAGGAATGCAAAAGCAACTTTGATAGCCGTCCTACCACCACACTTATCTCCGCCACTAACCGACGATATCACGTGGCATCGCTTCAATGAAATTAACCGACATGGCTCTTAGAAATGAATTGCTTTTTATCTGCGACTCTCCAACAGCATCGGACCACTATACAGGGTGTCGCTGTATCGGTGGTGCAACCGTGGAGGGCTTGAAATAATAAGTCGAAAATAGGTAATCAATCTTTGCTATTTTTTTTTTACAAGTAACAACTCCTTTACGATTTTTTATAATTTTATTAACCACGTTCACTAACCGCAATAAGTAGAAACGGCAGGTAATGGTTAGACGCGTTAGCCGATTTTCTTGGAAAGGAGATGTTCTGATGTAGAATCGTCCACTGGGACACACTGTATAGTAACATTTAATTAATGGCTCGACATGTACGGATCAATCGGAACTCCGTGACCGTGTTAGACAACTGTTCGGGAGTTTGATTCGAAACAGTAATTGACTACCTAACCGGATTGAGCGTTTCCGAGTTGCATCTGGCGAAGACATTTTTACGATTACCGAGGATAATTCGGAGGATCCATGAGTGCTCATTATGCTGCGGATCGTGTTGAGAGTTTTCTCTCGGGAGTTACTCACAGAAGTAGAATTCCGTGGAGCACGCAAGCTTGATAGCAATTCCCTGACAGCTCACTTTTCTGTAGCTGTCACTTTTGCGTCGAGAGGGAAACTCGTAGGATTCTATAGTCTCAAGTGGACACAGACGTAAGCCGCTCAGCGAAGCTAGCTGTCGTACGGACTCTTAGACATGTTACGGATTCTAATACAGCTATTTGTTTGTGTGCATGCGTGTGTCTCTATCACAGATATAATATTACAAATTATTCGTGCGAAAAATTCGAATTGTATTTTAATTGCATCGTTGAAAGTGACACGATAGTCGAAGAATCTTTTCCATCGAAACCTAATAATTAGTACAATACGAAACAGTGGAAACATTTAAAATATTTCAAATCCATTTATAGCATTTTAAACTATATAGTACCGTTAAGGAAACAAATTAATCAAGCGTTAAAGTGAATGCGCGTGCTATAAGAACTCAATAAATGAATGGCGAAGTTTAAAAGAGCTGGATTACTTAATCGCAAGTTACGATCGAGCGATTAACCTTTAAAAGTGTGCTCGCTTGATCAAGTCCCATTGAACCCATTTTCATAGTGCCACGTTAAGTAACCCTTTTGTTATCTCAGGAGACCCCATACTTAAATGGAAAGTGCAATTCAAGCAATTTAACTGCGCCAGCTTTATAATACGTTCGTAGAAATGGAGAGTCGATCCATACGTTTGATTAAACCATAGACTGCACGCGATAATGAAAAATACTACCCTAATCTCGCCTTTTATGCCACGTAACTTTTATCTGCTGCTCGTAAATCTGTATTAAAATATAATAACAATGAATTTGATCATATTATTTTAGTATCAAGGAGTCATCTACGTAAATCATCTGCGCGCATTAGAGTATAATGTGCAATTGCACCTGGCGAGTGCATCGGTGCATCCACATAAAATATAAGGTTATAGGAAGTTAGGACGTAGTATGAGATATGATTTTTTCCTGTATAATTTTGTTCTATTTTTACTTAAAAGAGACCAGTAACTTGTCCCAGTTCCCAGAATCACCCTGTATATCTCAGGAGTTTACGGCGTAAAAAAAGTTTGGTATAACGCGTTAACAAAAGTCGCGAGGCGAATTTCAAAGAGTAATTCGCGTAATTCCCGCTCTTTCGGAAGAAGATCAGGGGGTGGGGGTATCAGCGTAGCTTTTCTCATAAAAGTTCCTTGGTCGAGCCGACGCCGACACCGACGCCGACGCCGACGCTGCCGTCTCGTATTTCGCGGGAAGTAAATTCTCGTTGTCCTTATTACAATTCGTGGCCGGCTTATCCGAGGAGCACGCGATATGCTTGGGAATTTAGATAAGCATCCCTTGGCCTAGACCGTACGGCTGTTGGAATCGGAACATGTACACGATTCATCCCCCACCAGGATTCGCCCTCGACCGACTCGTTTAATGCGGCTATTAGACGTAGGCTGTGAAACGCGACTCTTCAGCTTCAACTCGAGAAACTCGGAACCATCAACTACAGGGTGTTTCCACGGTAAACCAGCGTTTTTCTCCTGAGCAGTAAATATTAAAAAAAAAACCAATTGGAGAGGAAGAAATTCCAATATATTGGGTTGGCAAGAAAGTAATTCCGGTGTTTTAAAGTGAAATAAAACCGAATTTTTTTACTCAAGCAATGAACCAAGCAATTTACATAATCAATAAAATATTTTGCAGTTTGTTCGATAATCTTTTGCCATCTTTCTGGTGGTTTCATAATTCCGCGCTCATAGAACTTCTGGTTCTTGTCGGCAAAAACTGATCCAAGTGCGATTTCAGTTCCTCATCATCAGCGAACGTTTTACCATTGTGTTTTGCACACACACATCTTTGATAATACGTAAAAAAATATTGCAGCTTGGTTAGGAAGTGATGTCACATCCACCATATATACCGAACATTGCACCATCAGATTACCATTTATTCGGTAGTTTACAAAACTCTTCGAACGGTAAAACATTTGCTAATTCTGATGACCTGAAATCGCACTTGGATCAGTTTTTTGCCGATAAAATATAAAACTACTTGGGTAATGTCCCTTGTAACCGTTTTTAATTTTTTCAACTATGTGCCCTCATTTCGAAACATATGAAAAATTACATGTTAACGACCACGACGAGATGCTAATACTAAAAATATGAAAAAAATGATCCAAGTCCGATTTCAGGTCCTCATCATCAGCGAACGTTTTACCTTTGTGTTCTGCCACACATATATTTGATAACGCGTAAAAAATTATTGCACTCGGATCAGTTTCTTGTCGATTAGGACCAGAAGTTTTATAAGCGCGGAATTATGAAGCTACCAGAAAAATGGCAGAAGATCATCGAGCGAAATGGAAAATATTTTATCGATTAAAGTTCGTTGCTTGAATAAAAAAATTGGCTTATATTTCCCCTGAAAATACCGAAATTACTTTCTTGCCAACCCAATAGTATCTCACTGGCAACAAGATAATTAATATAAACTTTTTATATTCATATTATTTTTCGAGAAACGATGGTGAACTCGTACAACACTCTGTTCCATTATTTTATCATATTACAATAATAATTGTTTATCTAACAACACTACTGTTCGAAAGTTTGGGACAGACTTTGCTGATTATACGTACCATGTTACAATAATAATAATTATAATCGTTGTTCATCTAACAACGCTACTGTTCAAAAGTTTGGGAGAGACCTTGGTGATTAATTAAATAATTTAATCTGTCCCTATATTTCCACCGTCTACCGTGAAAATAGCATTCCCGTTCCATCAAGATTTCCAGGAATAACAGTTTCAGTCTCTCCTTTGTGGGATCTTACAAAAGAAGTTTCGCAAGAAGAACCACTCCTGATAAAATGAAACCTCGTGTCACAGATGTCAGCCAGCAAATTGGATGTGCAACTTTTGAGTGGGTGGAACTGCCATCTACAAATAGATTAAATCATTGTATCGATGTTCAAGGTCGTCTGTTTGAATACAACAGATGCTGAAGAACTTTAGGAACTGATATTAAATAACAATTCGAATAAAATATCATTATTATTATATGTATAACATGTATATGTATAGTTATGTTACCTGTATAACAACGGATAAACAGTTTATCTTTTATCCGTTAATCGAAATGTTTGTTTGGATAATCGTTTTGTCTAATTCTGTTCGCTGGTTCGTAAAGTTTCAAGAATATTTTGATTGCGTAGACGGTGGGATCACACTGTTCGATGTATTTTCAGAATTTAGAGGGTCGCTCATGGTAGTGAACGTAGCAGGAAAATCGTTCCGCGTTACGTGTATCGTTACGTCCACGATTTACGTCCGTCTTCTGTACCGTATAGCTTCGAGCCGCTGTTATTAAAGCCATTAAAGGTCGGCACCGTGGCTCGTATAATTAACTAAGATCGATGATATGACCGAGGACGACAACGGGGACGTCGCCTCTCTGCCTCGATGAAACAATCTTTTAATACCTCACCCCCTTCTGGCAACCGATGATTGACGTTTGGATACAGTGAACACAACGAGACCCGTTTGCTTATCTGTCTTCGGCCAGGGAGTTAGTTTGCTAGCTGTTGCATATGGAATAGCAGACTATCCAGCTGCACTTGGAGCTTTCTTGCACTCGAGACGAATCAATTCCGAGCAAACTGTCTCTTCCCAGCCGTCTATCAACACGTTAAGTTGGTCACGATTTTTCGACAAGATTCAGAAATTCGTTTCCACAGCGATGCGCTCGAATAAACCAAGTTCTATTTTATAAGAGTTTAAAATTCGATTTGAAGAACGTAGTCGGATGAGAGAGTCAAATGTGCCCCCAAACCAATTTGATTTTGGGACAGGGCTCCCAAAGAAAACCCTCTGTGACAAGTTTCAAGTCGATACTCCTACCGCAAGGGTAGTTACAGGGTGAGCACGATTTAATGAATTATTTCTTCTGTTCTGCTCAACAGAAAAATTACGAAAAAGTTTATGGACATTCTATCTGGCAGCATGGACTACTGTGATTTTCTTTCGAATTCTGGAAGATCGATTTCTATAAAATTCTAGTTTACTTAGAATCGGTTCAGTCAGAATCGCAAAGGTTAACCCTTAGCACTCGAGTGACGCCTCTGAGGCGACATTAATAATCGCTGTACCATTATTTAAACTATTGTTTACATTATTAGATCTGTCGGTATACAATCAATTACTCAATATTTAAGTATTGTACGAGGTATTACATCAATTTCGTATCCACCAAATTTAAAAAATCCTACAGGATGGAAATATTCTAGGTCAGAGGAAATGTTTAATTTTCAAGTTAAAATAGCTCCTAGTTCAAAGGGTTAAAATGTCTGTAATAAAAGTTTGAAAAATATGTTTCGAAATGTTGTTGGTGGGGGAACCGGTTCGAAGAAGTTGTTCGTTATACACGATATAAGCAACGTTTCAGTCCCCAATGGTGGACGGTCGACTCGTTTTATGGAATACTTGGGCGGCGGTTTGCAGAAGCCCGTCAAAGAACGGGGAATTAGGGTGCTCGAGTTAAGAGCGAAACAATGTACTGTTTATACTGTTTCATCTTCGACGGTAGACCCATCGGGGAGACTCGTAAACGACTACATAAAAACGGCTGACGGTCCGCATTTATAACGCAAGGAACGGGTTACCAGCTAATCTGGCCGGTTATTCTCTCCAACCCGTGAACGACGGTGAACTTTAATAACGGAGCTACGCCCTGTTGACTGCGAGGGGCCGGTGCAAGTCGTAAGAATAACGGCTCGCTGCATTCGGCTGGCATGTCCATTAGGTAATGGTAACGCCCTGCAGCGTGCCCGTTCTACCGAAGACTGGGACGATGTTGTTGCGCCAAGTCGCGGGGCTCGATGCAAGTTACCTCGACACTTGAACGAACGATCTTTCACTGAATTCTCGGACGGCGTCGCGACGCGTTCGCTGCGAATACTTTCAGCCATTTTCGACCGCTTCGACCACCCACCAAATTGATTTCGATTCAGCACGGTCGATTGCGGCTTCCAAAGTGGCTGCTGGAAATGTAGAACAGACAATTTTCCCTTTGTCAGTTAACAGGGGAATTTCGTTTTTACTCCCGATGGAAATAAATGACAATTGAAATTGATTTACCTGAAACGTTGTATAATTGATCACATACACACACTGTATAACAATATCATTTCTAAAGGATTTTTTAGAAATCGATCTCCCAATCAAAAATTCAACAAAAAATGGACATCACAGTTGTCCATGCAACCGGGTAGAATGTTCATGAATTTTTTCGTGATTTTATTCAATTTTGTTGAACATTTTTTCCCACCGAAAAATAAGCAACAATTTGTGCGGCGAATCGAATTTCCATTTAAAAGCTCGATCGTCTAACCGACACCCTTTAAGCGGCGGGCCGGTATAATTAGTCGTAATTTATCGGCGGCCGTAGGAATCGTCGGTTGTATAACGATAAGTTCCGTCGATTAATTATTTCGAATTGTAATTAAAGCGTGATTTAGTGGGCCGCGGGATGCGCGGCGGCGCCACACAAGAACAAGGATAAAGGCGAGCAACTGTTATCGACGATAATGACGTATGGGTCTCCGCAAAATAGAGCGTGCACGCGAAATCGCGATGATTTTGACGGGAATTGGTAAAGCACGGGCGCACGATCGATAAGCAATAAGCAGTAAATTGGGACTGCGCCTCTCCCGCAGAATGCAAATCATCCGGAGGCCTCTAATAAGTGCTTGCGCAAGTAAAAAGGAGAAATTGTGCGATTTTACCGCGACGCCGCGCCGGCGGTGTGTGGCGGGGGGATTATTATTCGCCGCACACACATAGACTATGTGCACGTGTACACGGGGCAACTGTAATCTTGGCAAACAACATTTTTCATTTCAGCTTTGGTTTACGCCCTGCAAAAACGCAACCACCGCACGCTATCATCTTCCTCCTCGCGAACCATTTTTATTCCTCAATTAGACCATTTGTGTGTGCACGAATATAGCCCATGCATACTTCAAACGCATCCCTATCGAGAGTATCATATATTTTGTATACTGCTCGTGATTCTTTTATCGTAGCGGAATTTACGAGCTGTTTAGCGATATTGATATATGGCCCGCGAATTACGGCCTTTATTTATAAGGCCTCGAGTCGAAGCAATGAAATTGGAATACTGGAAAGCGTCCGGGTATGAAAAGAGTGGTTATGTCACCGGAGTCACCGAGAAATATAGTACTTGTCGACCTGAATATTTATGCAAGTTTCGCGGCCGAACTAACGTCACCGAGTTCAACGCAGAACAAAAGTTTCTCATAATACTGTATTGTTCTTAATTTATTGGGTTTGCGATATCGTAAGAGCTCGATCATGCAATTTTGTAAATATCACATTCCAGAACCAGAATTCATATACAAATAATTGGAAACTTTTTTTCTTTATGTTTCAATGCTCTCATCAAACAAATAATTTAGATTCTCATTCGCGTTCCTCGTAATGAACGTTATAAAAATAGTATTGAATCTGCAGGAAATACAGATTCACATCATGGTAATTATACGAAATCATTATAAATAATCGGTTTAAGTTACATCAATTTTCAACTATTAATTTACACACGTATATGTACGGTTACATACAACTCTTCATGATTATATGAATTATTATAATGTAGAATCCATCCGGCCCCACAATATTGAATTTCTATTATATTACGTTGATGTTCGTTTTAAATAATTTAGTTATACTCTGACGTTACTGTATTAATTATTGCACGCTGTTAATGCCAATCAAAAAATCATGTTCAATATTAATTTGACAAATGCGGAAATTAAATGTGCCATATCCATTGGTTATCATAAAAATGATAAAATAATGAGAATAAAGATACAACAAAAACGCCTGGGAGCATTCATGAAATGTTCTTGCATTCATACAGTGGGTGTAAAAAAGTTTAAAAAATGCCTTTTTCATTTTTGCATGTAACCTTGTAAACTATAATCTTTGAAAAATCTTTCTTGCTGATCATTTAGTAAACCAATGCTTCTAATTGCTTATAAAACATCAGGTCGTTTGGTAGAATTATAAAAAAGTTATACTGTTTTAAACGGGCGTACGAATACTTTTTACACTACCGTATATCAAATCATTCCAGCAAAGTTAGATCGTGTAGCTGTCAGCCCCGCTGAACAGTCTCGTTTAATCCTAGCGGGGCGATGGAAATCATTGTGAGACAAATGTCAACGGAAAGGTGCAACCTTGTGTCAGGAGCACACGGCGACACCGACACGGACGGGACACAATCGAACGATACAATTTTGTTTATTTCTATCGAAGAAAGAAGCACGGCGGTTGTCCCAGTTTCTAAATACGCCTCGCGCTCCGACTCATTTCTTCGTCGAGCGCCCGAGACAGTTTCGTAATTTCTTTCTGGAAGTTTATTTGCGAAACGATATCGCGCAAACCGGTGACCCTAAATGCATCGGCGCGCTCTCCGTTCATTCGCCGTCGAAACCCGTCTTACAAAGTTCGAACGATTTGCGAACAGTTCCATGCGAGTGGCGCACCAGGACCTTGTCATAAAGTTACGCTTTATCGTGTTCCGCGCCAGTGAGGGCTCCCCCTGACATGAACGCGGCTTACTTCGATCTGCCAATCACGAGTTCGGCTCCTGGAAACGCGAAGCCACCCCCGTTCGTGCCAGGATGTACAAAATGAAATCGACTCGAACGATCGTTCCGCCCCTGCCTTCGTTCGTTTTCTTCGAATATTTCATGCGCCCGGCGAACAGCCTCTGTCCCCGTTTGCCGTACTGATGAACTCCATCCACCCCCCATTACACCTCCTTACAATATTAACGGGATCTCTCCTGAAAAAAGAGGAATCCCTCATTTTTCCGTACCTCCCGCCTCGTGATTGCATTACCGGTTTTACCCCATGTACATACAGCCAGCGGAAAAAGTATTCTTATAAATACATTATAATAGAAAAATTAATCGACTAGGTAAATTTTTAAGTTTTTCTATCTGTGTCTGTAATAAAAAATGTAAAGTTTCACAAAGTTTCATCGGAATCGATCGAGACTGCTATGAAATATAATGATTAAAAATAGCAAAAATTGTGCTGCGTTCAAAGATTTATACATCTTACAATATAATGTTTCTTCTCGATTTAAAAAGAATGATTTGCAAATCACCTACTGAACTAATTCTACTAGCATCCCAATAAAAATTCAAAAGTTTCACAAGGTTTTATTGTAATCGATCGAGACTGCTATGAATTATAATTATTAAAAATAGGAAAAATTGTGCTGCATTCAAAGATTTTTACATCTTACAACATAATGTTTTTTCACGATTTAAAAAAAAAAGATTTGCAAATCACCTACTGAACTAATTCTACTAGCATCCCAATAAACATTTAAAAGTTTCACAAAGTTTCATCGGAATCGATCAAGACTGCTTTGAAATATAATGATTTAAAATAGGAAAAATTGTGCTGCATTCAAAGATATTTACATCTTACAATATTATGTTTTTTCTCGATTTAAAAAAAGAGATTTGCACGTCACCTACTGAACTAATTCTGCTAACATCCCAAAAAAATCCAAGTTTGGTTCACATTTACGAAAGTTATTCGTTTTCGTAGGGTGTCCGAATAGTTTTCACACTAACTGTACATACAATAATAAGTCAGAGTGGTTGGCGAAAGTTGAATTTGGCAAATCTGTACTTCAACCTGACAATAGTCAAGCGAAAGTAGCAATTAGAAGTGGCCATTTCCGGAAGTGGTTTTGCACTCCAGCACGTCGGATGTTACAAGAAGTAGTTCTCCGAGAAGGAAATGCTGTCAATTTATTATCCTAGTTTTGGATAGGTCTGGGTTAGGTGTGGAAATGCGGGAAGAAAAGGCAAAGCATTGTGTATCGGCCTACTTCCGATAAGCATAGCCCTGCGATTGTTAGCGGGTTAGCCATGGGGAGGATCTAGCACGCAATGGAGATCTGCGTTCGCGATACCGGCCACTTTAGATTCTCTTTTGCTATTCCTTTTATACCTCGCCTAGCCTGGATTCGTTTTATTCTACGTGGACGAGGTCATTATGTTGTCTCGGTTTCGTGCTCGGAGGCGCGCCAATTCGTTTTCACTTGAGCTCCGCTGACGTTCATGCTTTTAAATCGTTCGGTTTGGGGTGCATACGGTCTACGAATTTCGGATCGACCAGCTATAGTTGATCAATTCTCGAGTCGATTGCATTTCCGGTGCATTAGGCATTTTCTAACTCCGTCACGGAATTATTCACCCCCGGAATGCCGCGCCGTCACATGTACTCCTCGTCCAACGAGAAAGATGTCAGAGATTTAGACAGTGGGGTTCAGGGAGATCTGCGAGACCCCACTCTTGACGCTAGGCTTCAGATCCCACTCTTACGCTTATAAGTTCTGGTGGGAACGGTCGACATAGGGGTAGCATCCCCGTAAACTATGGGGGGCACATGATATTCTCTGATTTACTAACCGCGAAGACCAGAATGTTACTACACATGTTAAAATGTAAATGTCACGTATATTTTATACGATTGAATGTGTTCTTAATTTAATTTTGGCGAAAATAATGCAGAATAAATTAAACATTTTTTAAGACGAAATGTGAATTCAATAAATTATATTTTATAAAGCCCTACACTCGGTGAAAATTGTTATTTCGTCAACAGTTAATACTTGATCATGGGACGAGGATTACCCCAATGTTCTGAGCTCAGCGTCACCACGCAACTCAATGCGCTAGTTTGCTGAATTCGTTAAACGATTCGACCAGTCGCGGAGGACGTGTAGCGCGAAGTAGGGATATCACGTGGTACGAACAAGTTTCTCTGTGCCATCTTTCGTTGGACGAGGAGTACCTAAACACAGTTTCGCCAGATGTGGGGAAAAGGGTAGAGTGGGGACACTAGTCTTGATCTAGCCACGTTGCCTAAACATACTGTGTGGCCTACCTGTGTGTGCGTCTACCACATAAACCCTTATTATTTGAAATTATTTAATTTTCTCTGATGAAAATTTTGTTTCCCTCTAATTATTATAGAACCACTTAATTCACTCATGTATGCAGGCCACTCTGCGTAAAAGCTATTCTTGTACAATTTTAATAAATTGTCGTGCCACATGGAACAGCATGCGATGTGCAGCATAATTCATTCCTGACAAGTGAATTATATGTAAATCAAATTTACTAAGTAAATATCGTGACAATTTATTGTCGCGAAATAAACATTATGCAAAAATTGCGGTACCTTATCTCCATTAGGATATTAGTTGACGACAGGTAATTAGTAATAGTAACGAAATTGTTGAACGTACGATAACTGAGATCGATAGTGTATTTATGTTCAGCGTGAAATATTTCAGTCTCGAAAGTAGATGAAAATGTGGCATGATCTAAACGTGACCGGCGGAGTAATTAATCTTTCTTTGGGTGGTATGCAAATGACTAATTCATAGCCTCTCGCTACAAATCAATGTACATTATGGTGGCACTTTATTACCCTTTTTAGGAGTTCGAATAATGCATGACACGACATTTATTCGTAATTAACATTTATAGCGACACTGCGGGTGAAGTTCACAGATCGATACCTGAAACTTGCGAGGAATTTGAAATCAAGACGAAAATTGTTTTTAACATTGTCTGGTAATAATTTATGCAGCTGAATGTAAAATTTCAGAAAAGTTAAAAAAACCAGTACCAGATTACTATTTATTACATCGTAAGTTAGCAGCTGTTAGTGACAAACTGTATTCATCAGCATACACAGGGATGAATAAGAGGGGAACTGCAATCTAGAAAAATCCGGCAGACAAGCGCAATTTCGCATGGTTCATCAAAGACAATTGCAAATCGGTCGGAAGCTGTCTTTAGAAAGGGTATAGGCATCGGTGTCCCCGATGATTATAATCCATTAATCTTTTACGGCCGTTGTTCAGGTGTCGGCCGCCAGTGACGAGTAATTTACAGCCGAAATCCCGATTCTGGCTTTATAATCGGGAGCGTTCGTCGGTAATCCCCGCTCGATAGTTCGGCGTTGATCAAGGAGCATCGTTGCTCTCGGCTGGTTGAACGGGAATCGGCGCAGGCTGGAAATCGCGCATGGGTATTGCAATCGACGCGCTGGTAATGCACTTTCCGATAATGCTAGTGCCGACGTAATCGCGCCTTCGTACTACCTACATGTCCACACGGGCCCACTCTGCTCCACACATCGGCACTCAGCCTCTGTACACGGGTGTCTCGGAGAGAACTGGTGAAAGAGAGACAGCCAGAGAGACACACAGACACAGAGGGAGAGAGAAACAGAGTTCTGCACGTTCCAACGTGCAGAAACGACCGGCAGCCGGATTACTCTGATTTCACTGTTCCTGGCTGCCGTCCGTGTGAACTCGCTCGCTGGTTAACTGACGTGGATGAGGAATTAACCGCGTTACACAAGCCTCAGACAGACGATGAAAATGACTTTTAGTTACGGAAAGATTTGCCCGTGCTTCTCCATATCACCCCAGTCGCTCGTGTTTTGCGATTTGAATTGTAAACGATTCTTTAAGCCTTCCAGAATCTCCGGAGCTTTAAACGATGCATGCTGGCTTGCGACCCGGTCTCTTTAGCGGATTATCGGATGTAGCAGGTATTTTTGTGGACGCTGTAAAACCTGTTCATTATGAGCGTTTTGAAACTTGCGATCTCTAACTTTTTCACTGCGTATACACGGTGGCCCAGTATGTACATATTAGTACTTCATTATCTCTATTAAAGAGGACGATAATATCGCAAAAATAGTTTTTTTTGTAGATAACAGAGCTTCGGAGATTTCAAGGTCAGCTTCAATTTTTCAAATATAAACATAATTTTGTATGCACTGTACGGTGCAGCTGGTAATTAAAAAATTTCAATTAATAAATTTAAGGAATATTTCCACTTCAATTTTGTCGAATTCTGTAGATCTTATTTACCATATTTTTTCACTTATTCTGTTTCCTTCAATTCTCTAATTGCAGTCGACATGCGAAAATTAACAAATAATAAAAGGGAAAAGTGTCACTCCGCGGCATAACATTGCCAACAGTATGAAGAAGGTGAAAGCATAAGCTCGTAGTATAACTTTAATAGCAGTATAAAAAAAAAAGTGGCGAAGGTTTCGCACGCGTCAACGTAATCGCATGTAAAGCGGAATGTTATTGAACGAAACAGAATGTAACCACGTCTCAGTGTCCAGTTGCGCCGTTCGCGTTAAACAAATTATAAAACTGCTCTGCAAGGGGAGCAGAAAAAAAAATGAATTTTGCATGAGGCCGTTAATTCGTGACGCGCAAGGGGATGAATATTATACGGGGTCACGCGAGTCACGCTGAGATTTTCTGTACATTCCTAAACATCCTCTCGCACCAACGTGCAAAAACTACCGATTCCTGGATTAATCCAGGTCGTGTCTGACGCGCATACCAGCTCCCGGTCCGTCCATTAAAGCCAGACGGAGAATTAACAACGTTACGCAAAACCCCGTCACGGGCCGGTAGAAAAACGAGTTTCAATCGGACGCAGGTTTTCGTGGGAGCTTAAAGGAATTTCTGATTTAACCCTCGGAACACGGTGAAACGACGATGTCGGGTCATTTTGACCAATGTCCTGCGGATGTCGACGTCATTCTGACCAATCCCAGAAATTTATCGTCGGAGGAATTTTCCAAATATCGGAGGACGTCTCTTAACCCTTTGCGGTCCAAACGTTTTTCCACTCCTGCAAAAATGGTGCAAGTCAAAATAATCAAAACAGAATAATGAAATATTAGATAAAAGCTCTGTAAAACCCAACAATGTCGAAGGATGTTACGTTTGTCATGAGCCACGTTAACAATGAATTACAATTGTCTTATCTAAGAAAGATTAAATTTTTGAGGTGTAGTGTTAGACCACTTATGCATTTAGCTTCCGGCCTTAAGGGCTGTTCGACGTGAATTTTTTTCTACCCACTGCTTGAAAGATTGTCGGATGTTATCAACATTGTACGTATTAAAAGATAATAGATGGGGATCAATATGCAGGGCGTTCGGCAACAGGTGGGAGAAAAAAAGCTCGATTCACCATGACAACATGGAAGGAACGTTAAGAATAAAACGTGTGCGGTTTACGCTTTATTTCCGGCCAAATTACTTGTGAATAAAGCTCGCCAGTAGGTAGCGATTTGGTATTTCGTATTATACCGTCTAGCGAAATTACAGATATATGATTGTGATATATTATCCTCAATAAAGAATTTTATTAAAAAGTGTCATTACTTGTAAAAAGAAGAAACAATACAAAGTCGAATCATGAATAAAATCGCTTAATGTATTCATAGTTTCGCGAATTTGCAAATAAAATTTCAGAAAAGTATTTCAGACGTGCTAACCACGTATGAAGAGCCGATTTTGTTTATTTTATTGAAGGTCTGTAGCCTCTTAAGAGCCATCGAGATTCGAGGGTCACGTGATTCCCGCGACACACATTTAGGAACAGCATCGTAATAAACGGTACCCTCTTACGTTACACCTACGCTCGACCGCGACCGGTGGCGGTGGTTGTATGTTAATTAAACGTGCGGCGAGTGCGGATCGAAAGGAAAATTTCCAATGAAACGCGTTCACGTGTGCGATAGCACGGTCACGATACCTGATAAGGAAAGGAAGGTCTGCGTGCCGCTGCCTTGTCGTTTCTATTCAAGGTGCGCCAGTTAGTTCGAGGGTATGCAATCTCGCGGCTCGCGGCGGAATGAAATGCGGGTAATCGAAGGAAAAGTTCAGGTCGAAGGGCAAGCGCGATGCGCTGCTGCGTTCATGCTACAATTGCATTACAATTACATCCCGGAAAAAGGGACTGTGCTGTAATCAGAGCTGAGTTAAATATTGTAATTTCCTTATGTGGTTGTATTAGATGTACAAATAAGTTCGATGCCTTTGCATATATTCAATTGTCATTGCAATAAAATTTTCTCCCACCACTCTTTAGTATTTTAAAGCATGAACCTTGAATTTACACTAATTGCTACATAACCTTAAAAAAACATACGTTGCACCATTGCGTTTAAGAAACACCACATTCGACAATGTATTCTTTTTGCATTTGAGTCAAAGAAAAATGCTGCTGAGGTTTACGAAAACGATTTGTTCCGCGTTAGGTGAAAATGCTGTAACCAATAAAACATGTATATGATAGGTATATGGTCTGAGGTAATTTCTCGAGATAAATCTAGAACTTTTTCAGGCAGTCCAATAAATAAGGTGAGAATTTCAAAACAATAAAATATTCCTCACTATTCAACAAATTTATTTCTTTGGGCATACACTATTTCAAAAAATGGCTGGAAACTTGGACAGATACATTCTCGTTGTTTTTACGAAGTAAAAAATAGAGGTTAAAGGAAATCTGCCGACATCTGGTACTTGATTGGTTAATAATTGCTAGTACAGCAAAGGTACAGAGGCAAACTTGTTAATAACAAGGAGTAAGATAGCTATTTCGCTTTACCTTTGACACTTTCGTAATCCCCCGAGCTTCCTTCGTTACACAATCCCAAATTGTAGCGGAGCTATTAGACGCCAATCAATTTCACATTCCTTTACGTAGTCGACTTGTCATCTCAACATAGTATTGATCTACGCAGCTCGTAGACAGAAGACATATAAAGTCTCTAGGGGTCTGTCAACTGTCAATATAGCTGGCACACAGGAAGACATTGTAAATCGAATTTCAATTTGCGTTCGAAATACACCTTTTAGGTTAATGCGATCGTGGCGCCCTCATATTGATTCTCGATCGTGTGATTTGTATTTGTCATTCTAGTTTTTTTGTATTTCATGGTCTTTTTACTTGCTTTTCGACACTATAGCTCTGATATTGCGCGGGTTTTTTCGCGGATGCGCGACGATTTTTAACATCAATAATATAAAAGTTTCATCACCCCGCATAATTTCGCAAAATTTTTTATTCATCTTTTTGGCTTTTGTTTCTCAAGTGTATGTCATATAAAAATTCAAGGTATGTACATATAATATATTAAGTTCTGAACTCTTCAAGTACTTTCCTGTATGTAATAGTTCCCCATTAGGGATGGCGTGAACTCGTGAACTGCCATTTTGGATCATGATTCAATTACGTTCGTTCCCAATCACGGTGATGTTTTACAGCGATTCGTAATTTTCGTGATTGTTTCTGATTGTCGTAAAGCATAATTGTTTTTCGTGCAAGTCACAGAGACATAACCTGTATGTTTTATATTAACGACAACAAAACAAAATTCCGAGTTACATCGCATAAAGGAAAAGAATAATCAGGACTAACGATGATTATTACTAATAATTAATAACAATACGAGTGGAGATTTTGTTCGATATTCCATCTTCTTTTGTTATTCAACACGTTTCGTGTACAGTTATTGCAATATTTCCAATCAAAACGCTAAAATTCGCAGAATTTAAGTAATTGGAAACTCAAACGAAACCCTTGAAGGAAACGATAGAGATCGTTTTGGTTACGATACATAAATTATGGACCAATTAATACACGGCAGGTGCTCACGGCGCGTTGAGTGCGCAAATGCGATACATGCGTTTTGAAATATAGTCGGAATCATATAGCCGGTGTTTTAATCAGCGGTTAGTACCTGATGTTTAATGATTACCCGATCGTCAAATGCAGTTGACGTCTTCGACCGCATTGCTCATTTTAATGGACATCAATTTCGACGACTGTTTATTCGTGCAATTTGCAAGACACGGTATTCCCTGCTGGCATCGGGGACATCGTCGTGTTCGGTTATAATGAACATTGCTTTCCATTTGGCCGAAAACAGTGTACTCGAATTAAATGGGGACATTTTCGGCACGGCCGACAATGTTTGCGCCAGCTGAAAATTAGCCGCAGACGAGTGGAACGGCCGGTCACCGATGGATTAAACATCGAAACATTAAATTCAATTTGTGACAATTTTACACATTGTGATTCCCGGCAATTTTATCAACTTCAGTAGAACTAATTACTTTCGCCGTGTCCGACCCGAACTCGTCGCTAGCTTTTATTGTATTTTCATTTCCATGTATATATCACTAGACTTCTGATAATTAGGCGAAATTGTTTCGTTATTAATTTATGTAATTATTTCAGATCGATATTGAACAAGTGATGCACTTTCGGATTACATTTGGAAGGAAACATTGTTAATTCTATGAATTACTTCGGAGTTAAGGTAAGTTAATTCTCTATCCTGTAGAAATTAAAATTAGTTCTCATGAAAGCTGGTTACTCTTAACATACAATTATTCACAGCTACAGATGCGGATTGAATGAATAGATCAAATACAAAACAATGGGGACAGTTAACAAAATAGCGTTACGTTATTTGCCACTAATTAGAATGATTTAACGAAGAAAGGAATGTACACGTATTAGAAAGCCTAGGTAGACTTTTGACAAACTGTCATCGAATAAGTTCGATCCGGACCGCGATGCGGCGTGGCGGCGAATGCGTCAACGTTGCGTCAATAGACGCAGTTTCTCTTGTACCGCTCGAAAGCGGTTCGATCGGTGCGACGGAAGTAACGCGGACGGAAACGCGTTGCGCATTGACATAAGACGGTCGGGTAAGGGAAACCGAAGAAAATGACGTGGTTGCGTGTGCCAGCCCTTCCCCTGCTGGCACCGGTCTGGTATCAAAGCGTTACCCGTTATATATCGGATTAGCGCTATTTTTATTCAAGGTATGCAGCGGTACCAGCGGCGTCGCAACGTCGGTAGGGTTCGATAAGAGCGTACGTATAGCAGTTAATTATATCAGTGCCCCATTAGCGTGCCAGTATACCACGAGATTGCAATGGCTTTTTATACACAGAAAGGGTTTGCTGTTGGTGCTGTTGCTGCTTTTTTCTCTCTCTCTCTTCTTCTTCTTTCTCTACCTGGTTATACGCTAGCCAGGTGAACCTGCGCTCGCACCACGACGTGCCTCCTTGCTCTGCGCACAGATCTACGTAAATACGAGCCAGTAATTACGTTGCTGGAGGGAAATTACCAGTTACCGGGTTGCCGTTGAGTTTTATCCAATTAGGGGATTGCTTCAACCACTGGCAGACCCCCTTTCCTAATGCTCAGTCGAAAAGCTACCCTCTCGTATATACCATAGCCCTTTTTTTCGGACGGCAATTTATTCGACTGCGTTTTCTTTAAATCCCCACCCCCCCCCCCATCCCCCACCCTCTCTCTCTCTCTCTCTGGCTCTCTCTCTAGAGATCTGCGATGTAGTCTTTTGAAATGAGAACACTTTTTGCCCGCAGTTATTAAGTGGGCGCGCACATTGTGCTTGTTTTATGAAATAATGACACGCCGAGCTATCGGGACTCAACCCTCCCGCATCCTTCAGATTAATTTGATACGATCTCGACTTTCGGCATAGAATCTGTGTATGGTGGGCTCATCTAGTGGTAATTGTTCACAGGTTTTGTTGGTGCTGTGTGTATACGTTTTATTCTTCTAATTGGATGCTAACCCTTCACGGATGTTTTTCTGCGTTGTGTACCGGCTCCGATCGGATTACTAAGGGTGATGAAATTACTTTTTAGAATTCGAAGGTAACTGGGAAAAATATCGAAACGTTATATTTTCTTAAAAATTATGTTTGAACTTTAGTGGATTTCTTTGGTAGAAATTGTACCAATTCGAAGAATAGCAATTCACAGGACAAATGCTACTTCCTTCAGAGACGATTAAGAAATAGGTTGAGAAAGGTGCGATTTATAGATCGCGACTCGTAACGGTTCAGCACTGTGAAATGCCGGGTGTTGAACGTTGTTACGTCGTTAACGGTTTTCGTGGTTGAAAGAACGCGACACGCGTTAGATAAACGGCAACGCGCGACCCTGACATAGACGTAATCGATTTCGCGAAGTTGCTCGCGGGGCTATCTAATAGTATCGCGTCTAGTCAATGACGCATCGGGTTTCATCGTTCGATTCATTACTATATTAATAGACTCTCCCAGTAATCGGCGATCTCAGGGTTGAATGCAGGTCGTCAGGAGACCGTTCGGAAAAAAGCGAATTAAAAAAATCGGATGTCGTTCACGCGGGTACGAAAGGATCAATAAAGAAATCATAATTTATCGTCCGCGCTATTGGATCTCGATTAATTAACCGGTGAGCTCGCTCGCTCTTCGACGAACACCTTTTTTCTGCGGAGATTGTTTAATTTGTCATTTGTCTTATCCTTAGACTTAATTTTCCAATTTTTTAAAATGGGTTCGCGTAATCCGAAAAATATGAGACAAATACACGTGAATAATCACGATTAGACACAACCAACACAATAATATAAATGTGGTATTCTGAAAACTTCGATATGAAATCGGCAATTTTATGCTTGGAAATTATTTATGCCGTTTGTCGTGTATGCTGTACGGTAGAACGTTCGTGAATTTTTTCGTAATTTTTTGCTCAGTAGAAGAAATAGAGCATAATTTATTAAACAGTGTCCGCTTTATAACTACCTTTGTGGTGGGGGTATCAACATGAAACTTGTCACAGAGGGTTTTCTTTGGTGAAAGGGAAGTCTGAAAAATCCGGGAGGTGGTACAAATTTCGATGCAACAATTTCCCGGCAGCCCGTAGTATGGTGCGTGAGAAAAAAGGAAATGGGGCGTCAAGGAGGCAAAGATCGCGCGCGACACGCCCTTTCAAAATTCGGCGAAAAGTCCGGTGGCCCTTGTTCCGTCGCGTCGCGTCGTTTCGCCTAACTTTCAGCAGGGCCTCGCTCGGTCTAGCCCCCGCCATGGAAGAAGCATTACCTTAATGCGACCCAGAAAGCTCTTTTATTACACCCGCACTACGATGCACACATTACGCCGTCCATGTACTCTGTATTCGCGGGCCGAATGCTTCGGCGTACACGCTTACGCATACTTGGCCGAGCCGCGCCGCTGCTTCTGATCCTATTGCCATGCCGGATTGAAAAAAGCATAGTTCCCCTCTTCATCCAGTGAACGCCGTTTTTCGGGACTCTAATGTCTTTCGCTGTGATTAATCCCTTTTTCTTTCCGATCCTTTTAATGCGATGCTGCTTTTTTCCTCGCCGACCAAAAACGCGAAATAATTATTTCCAGAGTAACGGGAGCGACGGTGCACCACATTTCAACATTTTCGAACACTTTCTTGTCTCTCTCTACGCCGGGGCTGGCTCAGAAACACCCTTAGACGCAGATCCGAAAAATTGTTTCTCAGGGTAGCTGATTTAAGTAGACTTTTACGCAATTATTTTCATCATACAAAAATTATTAAGAGAAGAAATACGTTTGTAACTTCTGTTTCTTATAATTAACTTGATAAGTTCTATATTTATACGATTTAGTTATGGACCACTGTGAATACACCGTGATTGAAAAGAAGTAACACGCAGTCAGGAATTATGCAATTGATCGAATATAATTCTGCACTTTATTAATAAAAAAAAAGTGATGTTGAACATATCCGAACGTATTTATGTTACGACCCGAACTAAAAATAGCCTTCACAGTATTAGATAGGAAGCATATTTGTGTATGCATTACTAGGGAATAAATTTTACAAAAGTATTTGACTCAAGTTTTCTTTTGTTTAATATTATAGATATTTTTTTGCACTGTAGATACAGAATCAATGTTATGCAAACAAATGTCTAAATACTTCTACTTCATAATATGTAGTTAATAATAATTGGTCTGAAAATGTTGTACATTTATAATAGATGTGATTGCTAAAGTCTCGATACGATGAAAAATATATACAATATTTGGAAATTCGTATTTGTTATGAATCACTGTATGTACATTAATTTCTTAAAAATTCATATTTGCGTAAGCATCCGTAAATAAATAATTATTAATCATTTCAGAGTCGACCGAAATAGTTGAACCTGGGCGGAAAGTATCGAGCCTAAGTAAGTTGAAATCTATTTTCCATTATCCATTTTTCCATTATCTAAATATCTATTTTTAACTCTTTTAGTGCCGGGCAGCGATATATCGTCGTCGGAGCTTTTCGCAAGTGTAGCCGATGTCGATATATCGGCACTAAAAGGGTAAAATGAAATATTCTCTTGTTAAAGAGTGAAATAAATGCACACTGTAAACGTGAAAAAGCACAAACAATTACGTTCTGAATTTACGAAATGAATTCGAGCTTCTCATAACATTCGTAAAAATATTTTCTAAATCTTCCAGTCGTGTAGCGAGTACACATTTTTAACTCGGCGTTGGTATATTTTCGTCCACGTCGTTTCTTACATTTCCTCCGCCGAGATTTACTACATCATATATTAGGTGCTCTTTGTGAGCAGCCTGTGCAATGCGCTTGCACACAAATATTTATGACAAGATTCCGCGTGTGTTCGTCAGATCAGC
The DNA here is from genome assembly GCA_028455805.1 of Lasioglossum figueresi. Taxonomy (NCBI): domain Eukaryota; kingdom Metazoa; phylum Arthropoda; class Insecta; order Hymenoptera; family Halictidae; genus Lasioglossum; species Lasioglossum figueresi. The sequence goes on from CM052204.1 coordinate 7,478,064, forward strand.
TGCAACCTTTGCAGGATTAAATGATCAAAGCGTGTCTACATATCTCGTGAATAAACGTAAGGGGAAAATGCTGTGTTCATATAAGCTCGGAAACGTTTTGTTAAAGGGACAGCACGGAAATGTTAAATATGGGAACAGTAATAAAATTGTAACGCTTGTTTCTTGTAAATATTAATGTCAGTAATTTCAGTCGGTTGTAAATTATAATTTCACGAAATTATTTCTGAACAGCTTACGAGGACTAAGAATCACAAGAACCCATTGTTTAAATTCGTGGTGTTCAATGGTGGGATAGTTTGATGCGATTTGAAAGTATTAGACAACTTGCTTGATCGATGCTGACGCGTAGAACTTGCGAAGGCTGCCGCGAAGGCAAGGATGAAGGATGATGATGGATGATGCCAGGATATCATCACTAACAACATTAAATCTCGGAACTAAGATTTTCATGTCCTGTAAAATTAATTTCCAACTTCCATTCGGAGCATTATTTATATAATTAATACTTATAAAATATACGCAATTCCCTCGAGACGTTTAAAAGTAATAGAACAACGTTTCAGGCTAAGAATGGAAAATTAACTTTCGACGAATCCTGCTGCTTTGTGAGCTTATAAATGAGAAGAAGAAGATTCCTCGTATCCCGGACTGTCTCAGATAAATTGACATTTTTACTGCTTTTCCAATCGAATACACGACTGACGCTAGAGGAACTTTCCTGAAATCTTGAATAGAGGCCTGGATAAAAATGTTGTGCAGGATTGCAGCGGATATGTGAAAGATGTGGAATGGAAGTAAGCGAAAAAGAGTTGCTCGTCCTCGGCAGTGCAATTGTTTCGAACCAGTAGCCGCTTTATCGGTAGCGGCGAACGGACGATCAAGGACGCAGACGTTAGTCGCCGAGGGTGATGTCCTCGCCATTGATTGGCAGCCCTGGCCACGCTCTCGTCAAGGTTCTGCCGCTCGGACATATCTACATATAGCTTCGGTTGCAGACCACGCTGAAGAAACGAATTGCAATTACTTCCCATTAGGTTATTCTAGAAGAACCACCGTCTCCGGAGGTATATGTGATAGAAGAACGTGTACAACTGTACACAATCCTATCTGGTCATTTATTATAAATAGGGAGTGTAAATAGAAACGGTTCGCTTATTGATGGCCTACAATTCGACGGCCGAAGGTTGCATGTCTTATTTATTTCGAATATTTTGACATCAGAGACCATGGTTCACACGTCGGATCGCAATGATGCTGAAAACGATCATTGACTGCCAAACAGTAGATCGCAATTGCAGGAAAGATGAAATTGTACATTATTAATTGTGTTGAATCCGAGGTACATATTGTATTAACTTTTAATCGCTATAGTACTTACAATCTGAAAACTTTAAATTTAGTGTTCGAAGCATAAACGAAGGTGTCGCCTACATTAGCTATCTATTTTACAGTAGAATAGTTATTTTATTAAATAAAAATTGATTTCTGTTGGAACCATATAAAGTACAACATCGTATAAAAATTCCTGGCTACTTTAAATTCACGGAAAAAGCTTATAACCCACGATAGAACTTTCTTATCTGAATTGAATCGTCGATTATGTTGATAATGCACGAGGTCGCAGATCGCAGTATCAAATCGATAGACTTCTTTTAATAGATCAAATATCAGTTTGACTCGCGAAAGAACTTTGCTTGAAATTCACTTGAGTTCTTGTGTTTTAAAAAATACCAGATCTATGAATCAGTAAGCGCAACATCGAAAATAGGATTCTGTTATCAGCATGTTTTGAAAGAATGAACAGGTTATCGACAGCAATCTGATTTGTTGATAAATGAAAAAGTAATGAAAGAAATTTCTGGAATGCTGGAATTCCGAAAGGAAATTCGACGGGAATGGAAACGTCGAGAATGTAAGGCGAGGAGGAATTGGCGGTGTTAAAAAGCGAGAAGAAAGTCGATGTTGTTTCCATTCGCGATCATCATGTCCTTAGTCGACTGTTTGACGTTTCCTTCAAAACGTCGTCTCATTTCCTAGCTATCGGTATCGGTGCCATCATCGGGACAGGCATTGCAATGGACATTGTATCGCTATCTCACCCACAAGGTGTGCTCGAAACGATCTATCACAGTTTAATTTTACCTGATAAACCGTCGAACATTGTCGGTCATAACAACCCCTTCCAATCGTCAAAATCGAATTTCTCTATTACAACTATTGTATAAACAATGGAAATGGCATTGAAGTAGTTTCGTCAGCAACAACAATAATTGCACTGCACCGATTCGTGGAAATACACAATTTTGTAAACTAGCTCGGAGATACTGAAATTAGTCGAGATTGGTTCGAAGTAGTTTTCAAAAATTGAAAAGAAAATAAGATGGGAATTTTGTTATATTTTTTACTATATAATTTCTTCAAGATATTTGTGAGATGCGAGTGCGTAAAGTTCCTTAGCTTAATAATAATAATAGTCTGCACCATACTGTACTGTACTGTACTGTTGCACCAGAATCAATATTCAGCGTGTCTTCCAAAACAAAGACCACCAGCTTGGAATCCGATAGACCGTGCGGTAGTAAACAGAAGATTCGAGTAAACACGTATCACTATGCAAAACTACGTAATCAAAAATTTGTTTGTTTCCTTTTTATACAAGGAATATATTATTTCTTCATACAGCTTTCTTTTGTATTAAATATTAACCCTTTGCACTCGGAGCTACTTTAACTCGAAAATTAAACATTTCTTCCGACCTAGAATAATTCCATTCTATATTACTTTTTTTCTTTGTACGAATATAAAAGCGATGTAATACCTGATACAATACTTAAATCTTTAGTAATTGATTAGATACCAGCATATATTTAACAATCTAAACAATATTCTGAATAACGATACAGCAATTTATAGTGGCGACTCTGAGTCACCATTCGAGTGCTAAGAGTGAATTCGTATTTGAAATTGATTAGGAAAATTAGATCGATAGTGTTGGAGCTATTATTACGATCAATTGTTAAGCTTCTGAGAACTGATTAGAAACGAAGCAGTTCTAATCACTGTGACCGTGAAGAGAATGGTAAAGCGAGGGGTGAATCTCCTTGAAAAGTAGTTCCTAAATAAACTGTGACAGTACTGCAATCCGTCGAGGCACGCTGTACATTTTCTAGCGACTGCATAATCTGGAAGAAAACCGCTCGCGTCGTCCAGTAATTGCGTGAACACCCCGTATACAAGAATACCCGGGTATCGATCTCAAATATTGAACAGAGAGGCGATCCGCGCCGTCAGTGGGTCGGCGGATCTCGTTCTCCAGACGAGCTAACTGGCAAAGAAACGTCGGTGCGCATCCATCGTTTCCGATAATCGACTGCCGTGTACCGAATAATGAACGTTTCATCGAGGTCACGATCTCCGCGGTAACATTAGAAGCAGCGTCGGCATTTCGACGTTCGTGTCGCTTTCTAATCCCCCTACCTCTTCCTGCCGAGACCACCGCCCCGACCCCCTTTCAGTCCCTATGCTTGTCCCGATATACGTTCCTAACCAGAAAATCAAAACGAAGAGAGGAGAAAGAAAGAAAGAACGACGGCGTGGTCCCCGGGTTAGGAAAAAAAACTGGCATTTGCTCGATTGGATCCCGCCATCCATCGATTGTTCGCCGGCGATGCCGAACATTCCCGCGTGCGACTGCGAATTATAGGCATGGGCCGTTGCGCGGCTCGACTGACCGAGTTTGCGTTGGTGTTGGAGGTCCCATTGATTTCCTGGCCCATGTCAAGGCTGCACGCGAGGAACCCCCGTTTCGCCTCCGACCACCCACAACCTCCGTCAACCCCCTTCGACCTCCTGCGACCCCCTCATTCTCCTCTTTCCGTACCCCCGTCGCACCAACCCTCTCCCCCCGTCTTTCATCCCCCGCCCCACTAGGGCAGCCGGCACACACGAGCAACGTTTCACTTCATGCCGACTCTCTGTTCTTTTCCTCTTCTTTCTTTCTTTCTTTCTTTCTTTCTCTCCTCTTCCACGACCGGCCCGGCTCGGCCCGTGTCTCTTCCTTCCCTCTGCACACGTCAGGGACGAGTGCACCCGGTGCACTCGTTCTGTCTGCCGTATTCGCGAACGTACTTATCTGGTCTGCGTCGTTTCCAACCAATTTTTGACGGTCCAGCTTCGCGTCGATATCCACCCGACGAAACGCAGAACACGCCGACGGATTTAACCCGTCTGCACCACCCTCGCGATTCTTCCTACGCCCACGGACAATTTAACCCTCACCACTCGAGCGGTGACTCCGAAGCACCACCACTGGAAATTACTATTCCCTTATTCAAATTATTGATTGTTTTTACATTAGTAATTTTCGCTCTGCGTACAGGGCTGTAACCACATCCCTAATAAAAAGATGGAAAATTTCGAAATTTCTCTTAGGTATGCTATCTGTGACATACTTAACAGAAAATTGAAATTATTAAATTTTTTACTTTGCTTTTATAAAGAATTTGTATGGATTTAGTTAAATCCTGTAGTTAGAGATATTTAAATTACACGATCCAGAATAATAATGCAATTTCCTAGCGTAATATTCTATTGACTAGAAATAATGGTGATTCAAGTGTACCGTCCTTATCAGAACAACATTCAATTTGATCAATTTAAAATAATTTGGTAGCTATTGCATTATTCATACGGGCTAAATTATAACTTTTAAATCGCTCACGTTTTAGAAAGCCTTACCGTAATGGCACACTCAGTGCAACGCGGAGACTGAAATTCATGCAGCAACTAGATATGGGTTAAAGATTGATAGTACTGATACTTTCGTATAATATTATGTGATTAAATAGCTGAAATCGTTCGATACAAACACGAAGCTAACACCTAACGACACCTAAGGTGCAAATATTGTGCGCGAGTTCCCTGGAAACTTTTTATCGGAAGGATCAAGCAAGATATACATTCTACCGGGCACAATTTTTGCGACAACGTTAAATAGTTTTTGTAAATAGATAATTACTACAAAAGTCTTTACTTTCAACGCATAGCATCGCTGTATGAGTACATAAATAAAGAATAACTCTGGTACAGTGTCGTTCATATATTCCAACAGTTCAGACAACCAAAATGTTTCATCTTACGCAAGATTTGAAGAGTCGCATTTTGGTCAACTTTTCGAGGCGAATAGTCCGCTGTGCGACGCGTCGCGACGCGTGCGGTTAGGGTCTTCGGTGCTCGTCGTCGCATAATTTGAAAGTAATTCGAAAGTAAGGGCATTGTCGCGACACGCTATAACGAAGAACTTGCTCGGCGAGATGGAACGACCGCATATTATTCGTGACACTAGCCGTGGCGTACGAATTTATGAGGTTACAAGCCGCGAGGCTGAAATCCCGGCGACCCACCCGGCGGGAAAGTCTTTGAATCGCGTGACCGGGCCAGGCCCCGGCCCGGGCCACTCGATCCTCCATAGCGGTTGCTCGCCCGAGTACCCTAACTCGACTGCTAATAACTTTGACCGACACGTTCGTGGTCGTCGGAAAATTTGCGTAGCGGCCGTCTCTGTCGATTTGCTCCGAGGGCGTTGATTAGATTTCAAGAATTCCCCAGCCCCGATTTATTTTACGCATCGGTTAAGCACGAAGTGGATTAGCATGTCTACAGCGATAGCCACGTTGCCCGATAACGTAGCCTGTTGTGCTGTTACATACCCTTGCACGGTTTGAAAATAAGAAAAACTTCAACAAATCGATATCTACATTTTACTGATATATTTAAGTAGGATTTCCTGAAAAATTGAACAATTACAAACTATAGAACCTTCCATTTAGAAATGTTTATTTAAATGATAAAAATACGCTGTTTCTTACAATTTGGAAATTGAAAGTGAAAGACCCTTTAGACAGCCATTATTCCTGTTTGTTTTTCATTTTTTTCATACAAAAATTTTATCGTCATATTTGTCACGTTTTTCTGAGTACAACTATATTGACACTCCGGGTCACGTTAGGCCCAATCATCGCCTTCGGTAGGTTGATGAATATTGTTGCCATTTGGCTGGACGAGTCATCCCCCGTGTTTTTGAATTTTTGTTTTGAACATTTCCATTTTGCGTAAGCATTCGCTACCAATCGTATGTCTGTTATCGGTTCTAACGTTTCTATGCATCGAAGCTTCACGATACAAACTCAGAAATTCGTAATTGGATCAGAGTGGTAACATGAAAATATGGTGTACACAGAGGTACGATCTTGCTTGGAAGTACAAGGGAACCGGTTTCGATGGAAACGAACGTGAAACTTCGTTAAGGAGCGAGTGATTGAATAATTAATTGAAGCTAGGAAGACGTTGCGTCGGAGTCGAGTAGCAAACAGGAATGGGATGATCAGCGGGATCGATCTGTAGCAATGTTTTGCCGGAGATCTCCTCGCCTGGCGGAATATGTAATTTGTGGCGGCAGTGGTACAGCATGACGTGCAGTCAGACCTGGCCGTGGCGATTCGATTGAATCGTACCGCGCGCCGCGCCGGATATTGCAGTCACTGTAGAATATTTGATTTCCACATAACCAGGATGGCTTGTTCATTGATCCGGATGCCGATATCTTCTGTTTTTCCTCGGTGATAAAGTCTCTATTTGTTTCGCATCTCATATTCGTCGCAGACCCTTGTTAGGAATTGCATTTAACCTTCTTGACAAAACAAGATGACATTTGAAAAATATAAATTTTTTTTCATACTTTTAAAATCTTGCAAGATTTTTAATCACTTTGATTGATCCGAATGCTGATTTCCTCTGTTTGTGGTAAAGTCTCTATTTGTTTCGCATCTTATATTCGTCGCAGACCCTTGTTAGAAATTGCATTTAACCTTCTTGACAAAACAAGATGCCATTCGATAAATATAAATACTTTTTTCATACTTTTAAAACCTTGCAAGATTTTTAATCAATTTGATTGATCCGGATGCTGATTTCCTCTGATTTTTCCACGGTGGTAAAGACTCTGTTTCGCATCTCATTTTCGTCGCAGACCTTTGTTAAAAATTGCATTTAACCTTCTTGACAAAACAAGATGCCATTCGAGAAATAAAAATTATTTTTCATACTTTTAAAATCTTGCAAGATTTTTAATCAATTTGATTGATCCGGTTGTTGATATTCTCTGTTTTTCCACGGTGATAAAGTCTCTATTTGATTCGCATCACATTTTCGTCGCAGATACTTGTTAGAAATTGCATTCAACCCTCTTGACAAAACAAGATGCCATTCGATAATAATAAATATCTTCTTCATACTTTCAAAATCTTCACAAGATTTTTAATCAATTTCATTGATCCGGATGCTGATTTCCTCTGATTTTTCCACGGTGATAAAGTCACTATTTGTTTCGCATCTCATATTCGTCGCAGTCCCTTGTTAAAAATTGCATTTAACCTTCTTGACAAAACAAGATGCCATTCGATAAAGAAAAATTATTTTCATACTTTTAATATCTTGCAATATTTTTAATTAATTTGATTGATCCAGTTTCTGATATCCTCTGTTTTTCCACGGTGGTAAAGTCTCTATTTGATGCGTATCTCATATTCGTCGCAGACCCTTGTTAGAAATTGCATTCAACCCTCTTGACAAAACAAGGTGCGATTCGATAAATATAAAATTTTTTTTCACAGTTTTCTATACTTTTTTCTATATTTTCTATATTTCCCGTAAGTGCATAAAATTCACAGTCTAGTAATGATAGAATGGCATTGGGACCAGAAAGTATCGATATAATTCGCAGCAAGTGTTGAACTTTCCCTCCATAAAAATAGGCCTCTCCTATAAGTGTTCATGGTCGTGTTGAATTAGTTTGCGAATACACCTGCATATATTGTAATAGTATCCCGTGGTTATAATCGTATCGCTCGGGTCTGAAGTCACATTTATAGAGAGCCGTGGACACACTTTTACAATGGTTCCATTGTCTGCCGGTTCGATACTCCCTTGTCTTGTCCCAGTGATTGTCAGCCGGCCTTATGATGCAATGGGGATGACGATGCAATTATAAAGAGGTCGAGAAACACCGATCGCAAGTAACAAGGGAAACTTCGCGCTCGCCGAACGTGTCCGATCGATGATGTAATTAACCAGTGATCGGGAACACTGAAACGCAGGAACGCTACTTATTTTTTCGCGACGTACTGTTAGACAAATAATTCGAGCAAACCGGTTCTGTTAACGAGGGGGCAGCTCGTCTAATTCGCGAGTTCAAGTTCAGAGGGAACTCGTTAGTCGAATATTTCCGCGCATTGTCTTACAACCATAATCACAGACACTAAATAAACGAAGTCGGCGAGTTAATAACGTGCATTATGAGCGTCGCATTCACCAGGGCCTCCGAGTCCTTTCAGCGGCGTACACGAGTGTCGTTTGGTCGCTTCTAATTAATTCTTCAAACAGTTCTTGCACAATACGAAGGCTGCCCGTGATATTTGCAAGCGTTTCATTGTTCCTCCCCCCCCCTCCCCTTCACCCCACCACCAGTCTTCTTCTACCGTTGATGGCTCCGCTATGGACGAATTCGTTTCTTGCCCCGCCCGCGCTCGCCTCCACCACACCCCTATAGCCGACTCTACCCCTATTCCGCCAACCCTTCCGCGAAAGTATTATTACTCTCACGAAGGCAGACCGAAATGCGGCGCTTATTGCCGGCGCGCGTATATCGCCTAGTGGAAATCGTTAAAGTCCGCGCAGCTCGTACAGTTTCCATCAATCATCTCGTAACCGGGCATTAATAATCGTTCACTATTAAATATGCATTCGTTGTTTGTCAGCGGACCACTTCTCCCACCCCCCACTCCCCACCCCTTTCTTCCTTTTTCGCGACAGTTTTTCTTTTACCCTTCGCCATTTCATTTGTCAGCTACTAATTGCTGGATCACAAAAAACAATTGCACACGTGGTATTTCTCTCCCCACTTTCTCGGTTTTCTGTCTGTTCCCTCCTCCGCTGTCTATCCCTCCCTTCGAATTGGGTCGTCAAGATCGTCGACCTTTTTCTCTTTATCGTCGTGCGTCGCGTCGCAACGTAAAAAATTGATTGAAACCCAGCTGAACAAACAGAGAGCCGCGCGCGAACCTCGCCCGTTTCATTTGAACGTTTAGAACTTATGTTTCTTTGCAAGCCTCCCGGTTCATTGACACCGGCCGGCTGCATTCGGCTGTTGAATACGGGTCAGAATAACCCGCAGTGTAAGTGCGGCTCGTGATTATGCTGGTAACTGTGTACGCGAGTGGTTTAATCGCCGGGAAAAATAGGAAAAGCTCTGTGCGCCGGCGATCTCGCGTTGCTTCGCGATAAAATAATGTAGGAACGGGAAATTGTTCGGTAAAATGAAATTCAGCGTACCTAGAATTCTAAACGATGTAATCACCGGAACCGTTTACATAAACACGACGGATTATAATATTTTTGATTTACGAATATTGAGATTGTAAAGATAACTCGGGTATATATTATTTAAGAAATGGCGAATATAGTGGAGAGTACATTCTGCGACACATCGTTCAGCAAGAAAAAAAAAGTGCATTCGAATGTTCGTTTTCCAATATTTGCCCATAAAAATGTAAACTTGCTGAAAGTTCTGCAGTCGAGTTGCTGCACACACGCCCGGGGTTTTATTCTCCCCAGTGGAACTAATTTTAACACGGACGTCCCTCGTTTATTCGAGAAACAGATATTCCGAGTGGCTAAGCTCGACACGGTGTCACGCGAAGTTACGTTATGGTTCATCAATTAGGCCGTTTCATACGAGAGCATATATGTACATACACGGTTCGCGTTTCTGCTGCACCGAGGCGTCGATGAGTCGTTAATCGATCGTCAATTAGATCCGATTTAAACCGGACTTTGCATACTTTAAATGTTTCAAAGCGGTGGCTGCCACGTTCGACAGCCGAAGTCGTTTCTAATGACGTGCTCCTGTTATCTCACCTGAATTATCAAATTCGAGCGGAATCCAGGGAATTCTCCGATCGCAATATCGCAATCGAATCGTGTCCATTAGCGTCATTGATAATTAACAGCCGGCCACCGATTCCGGCTAAGTTATTGGCGAGCGTGTGCACTGTGAGCTATTGGACACGGTCGTCCTGATTCTGATCCGTTTGTTGCATCTTTATTGGAGTAACAGTTGTTTGTTGAAAAATAATTACAGTAGTTTTTACTTTCGAAGCTTCTCGGGACATTCTCAATTGGAAGTTGTTACACGGTTTCTTATTACTAGACTGCGGATCTTCATCTTCTATATAAATAAAAATGTAAATGTTCGTTTGTTCGAAATCTTAAATCTCCGAAAGTTCTTCACCGATTGCTTTGAAAGTTTGATACAACGTTCCATTCGCATACGCGCGTGCTTTTATATATTCTATGTATAAATAGAAATGTAAATGTTCGTTTATTTAAAATCTTAAGTCTCCGAAAGTTCTTCGCCGATTGCTTTGAAATTTTGACACAACGTTGCATTCGAATACGAGCGAGCTTTTATATATTGTATATATAAATAGAAATGTAAATGTTCGTTTATTTAAAATCTTAAATCTCCGACAGTTCTTCGCCGATTGCTTTGACATTTTGAGACAACCTTGCATTCGAATACGCGCGTGTTTTTATATACCTATGAGCCACAACAACGCGTGGCCAGGTACAGCTAGTCTATATAAATAAAATTGTTTTGCGTTGATTGTTCTGCGTTAATGGTTTCGTTAATCTGTTAAAAACAGCCGTGTTATATTTCATTAAATGCATAAAAATCCGCAGTCTACTTATAACCATTCAAAGTAACGTGGTAGAAGCCCTTCACTCCTCTTCCCACCCCGCCCTGCAGGACAAATTCATTGGGAAGAGGCTTTATCCGAATATCTAAAAAGATATGGCCACGAGGCGGTAACACGCACAGGGAAAATTTGTTCAGATCGATCGCCTTGACAACATATTTCAAGGTCATTCGAATATGTTTTCCGATTTCGTTTCAGTTTTTCAATGCCGCTTTCAATTTATTATGGAATTATTACTTAACCGGTTAACTGCGTTCGACGTGTACACGCGTCAATCAAAATCTCTATTGCGGTGCAATAACATCAACCTTTTCAAGAATGAATTGTTAATTTTTTATCAAATATAAATGTAATCCATCCTCGTTTTTCGTAAAATTTATAATAGGACCATTCGCCCTGCGTTCGACGTATATACATGACGTTGCATGATTTTAATTCCACACTCTGTGGGGGAATAATTCCAACTAAATTCCGCAGTTAAGAGGTTAAAAGAATTAATTCAACACAGTCATGGAAATCGCTAGTCACATGCTTCCGGTACATAAAGTATGAATATTTCATAGAGGAGTGATGCGTCGCATTTGATGAAAACACTTCGACAAGAAAGATAACCAGCGAAACGAACGTGTTAACAAATTCGCCATACGTCTGCAACATCGATCTCCGTCAACATCGTAAGATCCCGCACGTGGCCGCGCACAAAGAGCGCAAAGTGATCGTGGCATCAATCGGACAATGGTTAAATTGCCTTAAAGTCGTCTCTTTGACAAGATCTTTCAAAGAAACAGACGCTTTCCTCCCGTTTGATCTGCTAACCGAGCGTGAGAGGGACGGGATCCCAGAAAAATACGATTTCCACGGTGTGCGGAGGAGATGCTCTTGAATTCGCGATGATTATCAGAGAGGGGCACCGACGGAAAATAAACACGAGTTAATGAGGTGGAAAAGCACCGTTGTATTCGATCGAAGGAACGGGGAAAGCAGAATTCTCGAGGACTATCCTCGGCGAAGCCAGTTCCGCCGAGAGCCCCAAGTGCGCGTCGAAAGCTCGGGGGTGCGGGCGAAGTATCGTAATATTACAAAGTTAGAGCTGGCGCGCGAGGTTCGCCCGCGAAATTGGGATGTCTTTTCAGGAGTTATGCTCTTCAACCGTCATTCATTGTGTCGTGGAAGAACGAAGGAAAATAAAAACGCGCGCGCGAGGCAACGGTGTAACCACATTGGTGGCGAACACCGGTGGAAGAAGGGGTGCGGGGTGGGGGCTGGAGAGAGAATCAGTTTCGTCGGGATGGTCGTCGCGTTTTACGCTTCCGCGGAAAGTAGGTCAGCACGAGCCGAATGACTTAGCACGTTTTCTCCCGTTTCCGTGGTAGACGATTCTTCGCTTTCACGGCAAAAACACGTCTATTCGCGGCCACGCCACCAGCACCGCCTGCCGTTTTCAATTCCTGTTAGTCCTGACCGGGAACACGGGCCAGCCTCTCTCTCTCTCTTTCTCTCTCTTTCTCTTCCGCTTACTCGGGAATTGGTCGCGGAGAACAGCTATGGAAAGATGACGCGCGGTTAATGAGATGATCATTATCTGCCGCGGCGTCGCGTCTCGTCGCGTGCTTCAAGATCAGAGACTTTCGGATCTCTCTGTGTCGCTCTCCTTGAACGCTTCTTCGCCGACGCCTTTCGACGTCCTACAACGGCCGACCGTGATTAGAAGAGTCCTTTGCGAGCCGGGGATTAGACCCGGAATGAAATCTTGCGTACAAAGTCTGACATCGAGCTTCGCTCTTCGAATTTTTCAACGGACGGTTTACCGGACCAGCTTTCGAAGCCTTTGCAAGTGCTCTCCGCGATCCAATTTACAAACATTTCCTCGGCTCGCCGGATCAACGGAATCGTCGTAATTATTGTCGGGGATCGGAATATAAGTTGTTCCGTTTTTAGCACCAAACCTACCGACCGCTAAAAGCGAAGCGTCCAAATACCGTAGTTCGTATACCGAACTTCGCGGGGCGTAACTCCCGTTCCGCTTGCTCGCGACGATATTCGGGGCTCTGACGGGGTTATGCAAGGTAACCACGTCTAGTTGAAAGTAGAATTCGCGTTCAGGAAACAACACACTTAAGATGTATTTGAAAACTTAACAAGATACAGAATTAACAATGTTCGAGGTAAAGTGCTATCGTTGCAAGTTAGGTTCGAGCGATATGTTAGAACTCTGCTGAGTTCGTGCGATTTATTAGAAGTCAACAGTAACAATAGTGCATAAGGTCAACTCGGGTCTATCCTTATTGGCTATCGAAAAACTGTATGGGGTAACAAAATGATTTTCTATTGGCGAGTGGGTGGTGCATTTTGGTCGTCGGAGTAGTGGCATTCTAGTAAATCTGTGTTTAGGGCATGCAATAAATTAGGTTCGACGATACGGAAAGGCGATGTGGAAAACTAAGACTATTTGTTTGCATAAGATTGCCCTATGAATGGGTTCGCTTATGAGGTCTCGAAGTGGTGTCCGGTGACACCCAAAATTGTTCTGGGGCCGTCGCGTCGCGTCGAGTGTTTCCAGCTCTTAGAGCCGACCGTTTCTAAATCTATATCTATAAAAACGCTGTCCTGACTCACTCACTCATCAACGCCCAGGCTAAACCCTTGAACATAGAAAGCTGAAATTTTGCACAGAGATTTCCTTTATGATCTATACAAGGGATAAGAAAGGATATTTCGAAATTCAACCGCTAAGGGGGTGAAAAGGGGTTGCAACGTTTGTACGAGGAATATTTCGTTCGTGGTCGGTTTTACTTGAAACTTGGTTTTAACGTTCATCGATACAATTATTTCGCTTTAAAGTTGTCTTATTTCCGTAAATGTATCTGGAAACTAATATATAAGTACGTAATTATTATCGTATCGCTAAACCGTTGCTTCAAAGTTAACCGTCAGAGAGATCTACGGAGCAACGCGAAAAGCGAAATGGAATTGAACGGCATTGATTATCATCGATCGGTAGAAACCAATAGCCCCAAATATGTTTCGGGACAATTTTGTAACGTTTACGTCTCGAGGCGCGAAACTACCCACACCGCGACCGCCGCGAGAGGGCCACGACGACGAAAGAGATACTTTAAGTATAAACCAAATAGTCGTAACCCTTAGGTACGTCGTAGTTTTTCAAGAATCAACTCTTTATAAATTCAATTCAAACTTATATTTGATAAATGCGGTAAAATGGTGCGAATAAGCCTAAAAATCGGTATGGGTGTCGTTATTGATGCTTCTTGGGACGTTAATTACAAAAATGACATCAATTTTTAAATCTAAGATGGCGACATGACATAAAATTAAAATTATGTAGAGGAGAATGGGGGGTTGAAAGGTTTTATTTTCCGAGGGCATTATACGGTTTCCTGTGCGAGCGAAGCCGCGGGTAAAAGCTAGTAAATACATATAAATCTTACGTTCGGTCTGTTTGGAGACCGAACACGACCGTTTCTAAATAAATACATACAAATCTCACGTTCGGCCTGATTAGAGACCGAACAAAAAGCGGTGACAATGTTTTAGCTCATGAAAATGACATGACTCTATTTGTTTAGATTTAGTGCCGTTTTTATTACAATATGTGCTTGGATAAAGAAATCGATCGAAATAATTTCCTTGTAAGCAACTTAATTGTTGCAATCATTGCGAAATGGAGAATATAAAACCATCCATTTGACCGGCAGTGGTAGTTTTAGTGTTAAAGATATTCTTATGGAACGGAAAGTTTGTGTTTCTTGTGGAAGAGATGTTTCAGAATCTGTATGATCAACGTTTCCAGGGAACAAGTTTCTTATTGGTTTCTTTCTGTACGATCTGTAGCGTCACAGATGATCCCATCGATCGATTAAACCACATTTCTAAAATTTCAATCGCAGCTGTTTTCTCTTTAACAGAGAAGATCAAATATTGTTTTTATACTCGTTTAACATGTGCCAATAATAAGTAAAATTGTATAACGTTACAAGGCCAATTACACGGCATTGAAAGCAATTTATACATTTGTTGCTTGTAAATATTTTCAAAAGGAAACAATACTGTAAATAGAATTGCGCTCCTGCTTGGAGTGTTTCAAATTCGCTGAAACTATTAATGCGAGAAGCTTTATTTAATATCCGCCATTTAGTAATTAACTCTTATGCGAGGCAATGTAATTAAATTGTGGAAGAGTGAGTTCGCGAGATAATATTAATTAATAAAACATTGTGTGTTCGTTTAATTTATGTTTTCGATGAATTAGTTACGTCCATTGTAACTCCGCTGCAATGATCTCTGGGAAAGTAATTTGCATAATTGCGCCAATTAAGTACTCAATTTAACTAATTGACCTACAGCGTCTATAAGTTGACCTAATTGAAATTATCATTCGATGACTCGCAGATTTGAAGTGAGCTTTAAATGGGGACAATATAAAAACTATATAAAATAAATATTTCAAATAGCACTTCCATTGATATGTAAGCGAGTAATTAATTGATGTGAAACGGTTTAGGAAAGAATCTCTGAAAAGATTTTTGTCGTTGATTTCAAACACGATTTTATATCTGAAAGACTTTAAAAAATATGTACATTAGCAACAAAGAAATTTTTAATGCCGGTAGACCGGTTTTTCCTTTATTCGTCGGTAAGAGGGTTGCTTCGAAATGGGGTCTGTCCGGAAGGTTTCGGAGTGCTCTACATCAGAGATATCCAACTCATGAAGAGTCTGTCTTCTGTACAAAAAGTTGATAAATCGTTCTTCGCAGCAGACAGCTAAAAAGGGGGATCAAATATTCTGTACGCTGCTAACTGATTACAATGTCTGCTAATGTTCAAATAGGCACCGGAACATTGATAAATATTACTTTCGTAAAGTGTACTTTACATTTTGTTGGTTATAATAAATTTGTTTCTACAACAAGCACATGAATCCAAATACATTATATCCATTGCACGAGAGAGAGAACCGATGCACTTTACATACAATATAACCTGCGCACATCCGATTATCGTGTTACCGTCAGTTTCAGACAGGAGATTAAATAGATTTCAGAAGACGTTAGAGACATTTGCGAGCAAGAGTGAATAATATTTAAGGGCTAGATTACCTTCGCAATCCCTAAATCCGATCGTGAACATTGAGTATCATTTCAGCGACAGATTTCTGAAAATCGTGGAGCACGATATCTCTTATCTTTATTCGTATTACCTTCAATTTAAGTTGTCTCAAATTGCACCTAATTGCGAGATAAACATGTTTTAAATATTACTTTTCCTTTTCCAGAACATAGTTTTCCAAGTTGCGTTACCTATCGGGAGGCTGCGATATTATATGGCGACGGTTTGAGACGTCCGGACACTTATCTGCGAGATGGCATACTGACAGGAATCGTTCACGACAGAGAGAAACGTCAATGAAGGCGGCAAAGGCACGATTCCGGGTCGAGCTTGGTTGATCGAAAAGGAGAAAGGAAAATAGGGTGGCTGGGCATGCGGGAAGGGTGGAAGCAGAGAAGAAGGAGGGTCCGAAAAGGGCTGTTCCACTCGATAAGAAAAAGAAGGTTGATGTGTGGCGGGTAGACCACGACTTGGATCGCGGGGGTTTCTGGGGGTCGGTGGGCGGCGGAGGGAGGGAGGGAAGATTGTCGAGAGGGTGGGGGGTAGCGACAGCGGTGCGAGAGGGTGGCAGCGTAGGAGGATTTGGAGCTCTGCCACGTCGGGAGCACCCTCCTGCTCGAGAGCTCTACTGCGATCACCGATACCACACTACAGAACGTCCGCGGTTGGTACTCGTAGGGGTTTGGAGGAGGCTACAGAGAGGCACAGCCCTCGAGGAGAAAACAGGTGGAACGACCCGAACTGTGCTTGCTGGAAGAGCGTAAATATTGATAATCCCTTCGACTATACCTAACTGTCCTCTTCCACCCTTCCTGAATTAGATAGCAACCCCGATCAAAATTGTTGAGACATAACACGCCTCGTCGATCCTTGCGCCGTTAATATTTCGAGGAATTGACCGAGGGGCTCTCCTCTCTAACACCGTTTTACTTAACACGCTACCAGACGTCATACATTTTTTATCCTATGCCAGGATAATTAAATTACCAAGATCTTTGTCCTCCTAAAGAAGCACATATTTCATTTTCAGTGTTTCAATATCTCCAAATTTTAATTCACTTTGAAAAATAACTTTAGCAAGATTTCACCCTTCCACATTATCTAACGGGCCACGAAATCGATTTCAGAAAATATTTGTACCCGATAGGTCTGGCTTTAAACATTATAACGTAATTTCGAGGAATTGACCGAGGGGCTCTCCTCTCTAACACCGTTTTACTTAACACGCTACCAGACGTCATACATTTTTTATCCTATGCCAGGATAATTAAATTACGAAGATCTTCGTCCTCCTAAAGAAGCACATATTTTATTTTCAGTGTTTCATTATCTCCAAATTTTAATTCACTTTGAAAAATAACTTCAGCAAGATTTCACCCTCCCACATTATCTAACGGGCCACGAAATCGATTTCAGAAAATATTTGTACCCGATAGGTCTAGCTTTAAACATTATAACGTAATTTCGAGGAATTGACCGAGGGGCTCTTCTCTCTAACACCGTTTTACTTAACACGCTACCAGACGTCATACATTTTTTATCCTATGCCAGGATAATTAAGTTACGAAGATCTTCGTCCTCCTAAAGAAGCACATATTTCATTTTCAGTGTTTCAATATCTTCAAATTTTAATTCACTTTGAAAAATAACTTCAGCAAGATTTCACCCTCCCACATTATCTAACGGGCCACGAAATCGATTTCAGAAAATATTTGTACCCGATAGGTCTGGCTTTAAACACTATAACGTAACTATAACGTAATTTCGAGGAATTGACCGAGGGGCTCTCCTCTCTAACACCGTTTTACTTAACGATTTCAGAAAATATTTGTACCCGATAGGTCTGGCTTTAAACACTATAACGTAACTATAACGTAATTTCGAGGAATTGACCGAGGGGCTCTCCTCTCTAACACCGTTTTACTTAACGTTTTCAGAAAATATTTGTACCCGATAGGTCTGGCTTTAAACATTATAACGTAATTTCGAGGAATTGACCGAGGGGCTCTGCTCTCTCTAGACCGTTTTATTTAACAGGCTACCAGACGTCATACATTTTGTATCCTATGCCAGGATAATTAAGTTACGAAGATCTTTGTCCACCTAAAGAAGCACATATTTCATTTTCAGTGTTTCATTATCTCCAAATTTGAATTCACTTTGAAAAATAACTTGAGCAAGATTTGACCCTCCCACATTATCTAACGGGCCACGAAATCGATTTCAGAAAATATTTGTACCCGATAGGTCTGGCTTTAAACACTATAACGTGAAATATTCACATAAAAATTTATGGAAGCCATAAAGTTATGATATACAATGAATACCCACTTCGACGTGCTGGTAGAGACGTTCAACACTTCAACACGCACTTTCCTTGAAAGCACTGCCTTAAAACTGAGGTGCACTTCGTTCCTCAAAAAGTACATTTTATTAAATGATTTTTATTATACTTCCGTAAAATTATTGTTGGAAACGTGTGGTGCAACGCCACTGTCGACAGTTGTAAAGAGTAATGGCAGTAGATACAACTAGTATTGGTCAGACAAGCTTGCTAAAAGGCTTCCGAGTGCACTGGTACAGGACAATTTTGATATTTTATTTTAACCTACACAAATGAATGCCGTATAAAATATTTATTTTAAGTTTACTATCTGCTTCTGTGAATTTTTCAATTCTTTAAGTAACTCAAAAGGTTCGCCGCATAACCGATGAAAACTATGAACAGGTCCGATAATTAAACGTGCGAGCTTAGCGTTTATAATACGAAGTGCTAGCAGTCCTCTTAATTCAATTTCGTTCAGATATTATCATCTAGATACCCTAAGCTCACAATAGAACGGTAACGTAAAATGTTCCGCGAAATTAAGTAATGAATGGCATGCATTTTCTTCGAGTAATTTTCATTGAAGCAAACAGTGACGTTGCTTTCAACCACTAATCTTTGGGTGTTGATCTACTTTCCGTAATTCATACATTTTAGGATAGCGACCTACATTAAGCTCTCTAAAATAATTTATATTATCTTGGCGCTCTGCATCTCCCCGGCTCCAACTCTTATTGAAGAGGTTAGGTTAATTCAGGCTCTCTGTATAGCCTGAATGCAAAGTAGAACTGTGCTTATCGCGCCTTTGACTCCATTTTGCTCCAGTATACGGCTCTATTGGTATTAGCCATTATGGAAGTTAAAATATTTTTTAATGAGTTTTTATTAGAATAAAGAATTACGTGTTTATACATTTCCTCTGTCAAGAAAAATAGAGAATTATATTTGATTTGTTTATATTTAAAATTATACTTTCAAACGCGAGAAGTGAAAAGTCAAAACGTATCGTTAACTTTTTATTGTGACTATTTACATAGGATTGAATTAAAAATTATTTTTAAAGTAATTTGAATCGAAAAGAGTTAAACTGATGTAAATTTTGTATAAACAAGTAGGTTGCAAACAGCAAAGCATAGTTGAACTCTTATGGGTACGTTCAACGTTGTTTATTATGTAATGAAAGCTCCCATTCGGGACGCTGAAGTCGGTTCAACAAATGAAATCACATTAAAGAAAATGAACGGCAATGTTTCTCTTTACAATGATGCAGTTGAGAGGAGACTCGGTAACCGATTAAGGCTGTCGCGAAAATGGGGGCCGATAACTAAATGCATTAAACATTCTTGGAAAATAGCGCTCGATATCAAGTCCTCGGGTTGCTGAAACGTTTGCGGATTACATATATACGTGAGATATATATTATATATATGTGATATATATGTATATATATATCTGGCTAGTGGGATCGCGCGTTAATACGAGAAGGGATGGGCCGGTACAACTAATTTCACCGTCGCCATTGTTCTCACGAAGCTGCTGTCATTCTCGAGACACTAGCTATATAGCGATCAGACAACGCACCTACGCGCACACACGATCAACAACATACCTGTCCCATTTGACAAAAAATTAACTTCTTTTCTATTTCAATATGTAGCGATATTTCAAAGTATCAAAAAATCTTCAAAAAGCTAGTGTCTGAAATGTTACTCAAAAGAAGAACACATTTTCTGAACTGTAACAGCGTCTTTAATGAGAACAATAATTATCGTTATCATACCACTTTAAAATTAATTTTTAAATATGCACAAGTAATCGTATTAATTTTGTAATATTCGTTCTACATATTAAACAGTTTAATTTCATAACAAGTTTTACGAAAATCCTTTTATTAACGAAAATGCCATTACGCTGGGGCATGTGGCGATTTTACACCGAAATTTATCGAAAATATGATTCCCTTTTCGTTAGAAATTAATTTCACGAAAAATCGGGCTGATCAATTATTCGTTGTTTTATACGTTTAATGCGACAGCAATGTCGGTATTTGTAATAATAACCACTGTATTTCTAATAGAACTTTCACGCTTTAAAGATATCTATTATAAATAACATTGATGCTGTCTTCAGAGTATAAATTCCTGTTAATTCCTGTTTAAATTCTGTTGATTTGAAAACAAAAACCTAGGTATTACCACTGTACAATCGAGCACTAACGGTAAATTTGTACTGTCCTTTAAAAATAACTATTGCAAACTAAATAATCCGAAAACTGTCATTTCACGAGTACACCTGTCCCAGCGTTGATGGTATCGTATTCAACAAAATTTTATTTCACACTACTTCCAGAACAGAGAGGCTTCACTTTTCGAAAAGCTCGTCACGAGAAGTGCTTTACTTCACAGTTTCCGTGTTTTATTCCACGTAGAACGTCCTCGTGCCCGATAGCAGCGTACATCACGCGTACCGCGTTAAACGCAAACGTGATTCCAAGCTCGGCGAATTCCGTCGAGATTACTGAAATTTCTCGGCAACACCTCAGCATTTCTTCAACTTTCCAACAAACCGCCGTGTCATCGACGCGCGTAACCGATCGCCGCACGTCGACCAAGTCCTCCAACTATCAAACGACACAACCTCCGACACCGTTCGCAACACACACTGGCCACACGATAAGAAACGAGGAACAACAAAACAAACGCACCGGGACACTGCGGAATACACGTAGCTGTAATTAGCGGTACGGTTTGAAGATCGTCGGCTCGCGATAATCACGTGACAAATGAATTTTTTAACATAACGGTAAACGCGGCGGACCCCATTAAAGCGCGAGACGACGCCTTGCCTTCGCCTTCGAGTCACGGGAGGGTTAGGGGCGGCGTCATTGTGATCATTGTAAGAGCGTGCGCCCGCTCGGTGTGCCGTAGGTCTGGGCATGCAACGTAGCTGCATGTTTCCGCTCATTTACATGCAATCACGAACGTGCATCCAGACAGCGGCGAAGGCTGTAGACCCTCGCAGCCCCCGCGTATTGTCGGCAGTGCCATGTCGAAGATAGATGACGTCTCGTGTGCGTTTACATGCTCCTCTCCGTGTGCATTTCTGTGCGTGGCTGTATGTGCATGTCCTGCGTAGGCGTGTGCGTGTGCATGTGTACAGGGTCGACACGTGGGGACTGGCGTATCCATCAGGAAATCAGATGGCCCAAGGATGGCGGATAGGCGCGAGAACGCACATCCCGTTTTTCGCATACATCGCCGCCCATTAAAACCGTTTATCGACCAATTTCGTCCCCAGCTCGGACGGCTGCATGCACCGCGGCGCTCTCCGGCTACTGGCTACCAGCGTATATAATCGAGATATAGGATTATGGATCATTAATTAAATCCTCCCGTGCCGGGGGGGGGGCCCGCGTAGAATCAGCTGCGTCTATTGATTTACACCGCGGTATTTTAGCCGCATTAGGTATCCGTTGATTAACTGGAACTCGGCGGTTCGCGCCCGTGGTCGGGGTCACGAGGAAACTGGAGATTCTTCGGGGACGAGTCCGTGCACGGGGGCCGCGGGGTCTAATGTGCGCGTGCTTGTTTCCATTGCGGGTATCAACTTCGCCGATTCGTAAGGCCGGGAAGTTCAAAGAGGCCTTCGCACATACAAACACACACATATACATATATATATATATATATATCATATATACACACACGCACACACAAGAACATGCACACACACACGCATACACACACACTCACACACACATGTACGGCAAGTCCGCGAACTGTTTCCACTGGCTATCGATTCAGAGACGGCTGGATGGATATGCACGTACGTGTGTATATTCCCACTCGTGAATCGCGTACGTCTCCGCTTTCGAGCACACAGGACGAGGACGGAGTTTTCAATTAACCGCGGATGAATGCGTCCCGTTATCAGACCTGATCACAGAGCTCGTTATCTTTGAGCCATCGGGAGATCGTAAGATTACACGGTCGATGCCTAGAATCAGCGGTTAGAAAGAGGATCGGCTGTGTGCGCGATCCCTGCAGATTGGAAAGCGTGTACCACCAGAGGGGTGGGGGAATAGGGTCCGCAGGGGCTAGAGAGAAAGATTGGCTAGGAGCGAGATAGGCGTTAGGTGTATAAGATTGATAGCGGCGCGTGGAATGGGGAGCTACCGGGGGATCGATGAGAATGATACTTACGCGGCTTGGGCGAACGGAGCACGATGCGTGGCGGGCAGCAACGCGACCGTGGCCGCGAGGAGGGCGAAGCTCCAGGAGGCGGCGTGGATGGACATCATATTATCCGTGGATGCGAGACGGAGTTGTCCGCGTTTCGAGAGGAATCACGGCGCGTCGCCGTTCACGTTCACGTCGAGGACAACGACAAGGACGTCGACGAGGACGTCAGCGGGTGTCCTGAGGCGTTGTTACCTGGCGCGTTGACCCGGCGTCTCTCTGCGTGCCGTCCGCGTCTCACCCTCCCCCCTTTTTCCTCCTCCTCCACGTCCTCCTCCTCCTCCCTCCCTACCTCCCTCCCACCCGCCCCGCCCTCCTACCTCCGTCTTGCTCTCTCCGTCTGCTTTTCGGTCCTCGCTTTCTCTCTCTCGCTCTCTCTCTCTCTTTTTTTCTCTTTTTCTCTCTTTCTCTCTCCTACTTTCTTTTCCTTTCCTCGCGATTCAGCTCGACGGCTGTCAGGTACTCGTATCTCCACCGGGGTTCTTTGCTTTTCACTGTCACTCGCGTTCGACCTCTCGGAACACTGTAATAGCCGGCTAAAATCGAATCACCTCACACCGATCCCTCGCGGCCGAGCCTCCAGAGAGCGATCGGTTCTCTTCGAGAACCAACGGCGAGAGGGTGTTACACCCCTCCTCCTCCTCCTTCTATCCCCGATTTCTTTCACTCGCGACAAGACCACAACGGGATCTCTCTTAACCCCGAGATAATCTCGTTCCGTCGTCTTCAACATCCAACAGTGTCACCCAGTTTCCCCAGTGTGTCGCAGCACCGTGTATCGCCTCGGCGCGGTGTCGCCGATACAGTCTCGGCTAGCGGGTTACGATCCGATTAACCAACACGCCCGCCTGAATCTTGCAACGAACCGACCACCACCAACCGATGGTTAACTATCGGACGCTCGCGAGGCACCGTTCTCGTCGTCGTCTTTGTCGTCTTTGTCGTCTTTGTCGTCCTCGTCGTCGTCGTCGTCGTCGTCGTTGCGAGCTTCCTCGAGGCACTGTGTGTATGCGTGTCTCGCGAGCGTTCTTCCGACTACCGATGCGAGATTTCTTCCGATGTTCCTCCTGTTTCGCTTCACCTGGGGATGATCACGGGGACGAGCAGGAGGTTTCGATGGGGCATGGAACGACGGGGGGCTCGGTGGAAGAGGGAGATAGCGACGAGATCCTCCTCGTTGAGGATCCCCTCTTCGTTCTGCTCGTCCTACAAGGTCGGAGCCGCCTGGTCGACGAAGATGTCCTGCCGCAGGCTCCGCTTCCACGGGATCCTTCCTTCGACGATGGACATTCTTCTATCTTCTCTCGCCACACGCCTCGATCTCGAGATGATCTCTCGCACTCTCCTCAGCCTTGCTCGTTCGCTCACTCGCTCGCTCTCGCACTCTCTCTCGCTCGTCTCACGGGGACACTCGGTCAGCACCCGCGCTACACCGCTACGCGCTCGGGAGTGGCGGCTCTCGCGTCTAGCCCGGCCGTACCATCGCGCACGCGCCCTTCCTTCCTCTCTTCCTGCCTGCTACCCTGCCTATCTGCCTACCTGCTCGCCTGTCCCGCTTGTCTTCCTCTTTCGCCCCTGATTAGCCCTCCCAAACTCTCGCTCGCTTCGAAACCGCCAAGGATGTTTTTCTACCTGCCCTCCCCCTTACCTTCACCCCTTCAACCTACCTTCTCCTTCTCCGCCCTTCCGACACCCCCTCACCTGACTGTCTATTTCACCGCGAACTACTTCCTCCGTAATTGTTCGCGTTCGAGCGTTCTTATTTTTCGGCTATTTCTTACCCGTTTACCTTCGAACTTCTGCTTATTATTCGGTTTCGGCTTCGGCTTCGAACGCGAGTGGGTGCCAGATGGCGACCGAGTCTCGTGCGCGGAGGGATAGCTTTACAGGAAGAAGCTCGGGAATTCTGGGACCATTTTCAGCGATACGTTCGGCCCTGTAACAGGGTTAATTTGTTCCCCGTTATGCTCTAAACCTTGCCCTGTGATTCATTTCACAGATGATAACTGCTTTGTCATTGGTAGTTTCTTAAACGAAAGGGGGAAGTTATATTTATTAACCGTTTGAGTCCCAAGCAGCGCGATCGCGCTGTTCCGATTTCATGTCGAGAAAACCCAGCACATTTCGGGCATTCTGGACAACTGACGGTGCGTGCCAGATGGCGATGGAGTCTCGTGCGCGGAGGGATAGCTTTACAGGAAGAAGCTCGGGAATTCTGGGACCATTTTCAGCGATACGCTCGGTCCTGTAACAGGGTTAATTTGTTCCCCGTTATGCTCTAAACCTTGCCCTGTGATTCATTTCATAGATGATAACTGCTTTGTCATTGGTAGTTTCTTAAACGGAAGGGGGAAGTTATATTTATTAACCGTTTGAGTCCCAAGCAGCGCGATCGCGCTGTTCCGATTTTATGTCGAGAAAACCCAGCACATTTCGGGCATTCTGGACAACTGACGGTGCGTTACCGATTGTCGTAGTCGCACGCTCAGATTTACCGACGCACGTAAATCACACAGCTGCTTTTTTAAAAAATGTGAATAATACATTTTACAATAGGTACAATACTACAATAATAGTACAATAAAAAAAGAAGAAGCGCTGTCGCGCTGATTGGGATTTATCGAAATAAAAAAAAGAAGCGCCATCGCGCCGCTTGGGTTCTTTCGTACTCATTTAGAGAAAGCGCGGTCGAGCTGTTCGGGATTTTTCGACAGTGTTTTTTCAATACCCCTTGGGACTCAAACGGTTAAATATCTTTAGCATCTAAGAATGTCTCTAGTCGAGGGATGTCTCTTTGTACCATTATTCACAATATTAAATATTTTGTTGTACCACTTTCATATTTATAAAATGAAAAATGTCATATATTTTGGAATTATTCTTGATCGCGCGATGTTGTGCATGGGGTTAACCGAAACTTAGAAGTAATGCAACTGGGGGATGGAGAGGGTTGTACGAGATTTGCTCAAGTTTACTAAGTCATGTTAGGATAAGCGTCCCTTATTTCAGTCCCTATAGTTAGCCTTCCTGAAAATAGACATTCGGTAAATAGTATATGATTAATAACGGAAATGGCGAAAGTTACCTCTATACTACTGCAACAATTTTACTGTACATGGAAATCGTGTCGGCAGCATACGCTGTAGCTGTTCCAAGTTTTGCACCGCGCTGTATCCGAACCGTGGTTTTCGAGTAGTACGTTATAAGACGGTTAAGTGTACCTTTTACAGGTTTTGCCGGGAGAAAGACTTGCAGTAACTTGCACGCCGCACGCAGGGCTCCCCACTCTCTGCGTACTTCCGCCGAATCACCCCCACGCGACGTACCCTTGAGATGGTACCCTCGACGAACATCACAAGGCGGCTCCTGTGCCTTTCAGGGTGCAATAACCTCCCTGCTTTAATTTTTCACCGATCGGATAAATACAGTCTCGTTTTCTGAATATTTAATGCCGTGTCAGATACTCATTAGTAGTACCATCAAATACATATTCCACAATTTTAGCATTTTTGATACTGTAGAGAGCGGTACTGTAGATATATAGTAAATTGTGAATGTCGTATCCAGCAGTCTACTGCAAGTAGAAGTTGGCAGTATTATTCAGTATATATTTTAGAATTGTAGAATTTCTAACCACGATTCCATTGATGTGGTAGAAAGTGTTACTGTAGATAATAGTAAATTGTGAATGTCGTATCCAGCAGTCTAATGCAAGTAGGAATTGGCATTAATTACTATTATATTTTTGGGATTTAATTTTATAAGGGTAAAATTTATATTATGTTCATTATTTCATATATTTTTTTGAGATTTGATTTCGAGGGGTTTTACCTCGATGGTCAGTATATGTTTTAGAATTTTAGCATATCTCACTACGATTCCATTGATGTGGTAGAAAGTGTTACTGTAGATAACAGTAAATTATGAGTGTCGTATCCAGCAGTCTACTGCAAGTAGAAATTGGCAGTATTATTCAGTATATATTTTATAATTTTCGCATTTCTAACCACGATTCCATTGATGTTGTAGAATGTGTCACTATAGATAATAGTAAATTATGAGTGTCGTATCCAGCAGTCTACTGCAAGTAGAAAATGGCAGTATTGGTCAGACACATGATTCAGTCACGTTCAAATACGTGGAGGCTGGTCAAATTTTCCAAGCTTATCTTCAGTGAATTTATGTATATCAAACATTTACACATTTTCGTCAACAATTTCAACTTCTTTTTCAAACTTGCACAATTTTATTATAACTTATATATCAATAAATATATGATTGGAATAATACATTTTGTAGTACCGAACTCATGTATAGAAACAACTGTACGCAACTCTTGCATTTTGCAATTAACGTAAAAAATTTCCATTTTTCATAAAAATCCGCAGTATAATATAAAATAATTCATATATTCTAAAAATTTTTCTAGCAGTTTGCGCAATATTTCTTTCATGCAAATTTAATGCTTCTTTCTCACACTGAAGTTTCTCGCTTTCAGGGTTTCATTGCCGGTTGGTGTAAAAGGTCAGAAAAGTATTATTTACTTTATGAAATACGATGCCCTTGATTAAAATACATAATACTCTAAGCGGTATGAACGGTTATAATAGAATTTACTTCACATTTCACATTAAATTTAGTATCATGTTTAAAGAACTGCACTTACTTTTGGATCCGCATACATAAAGTTGGCATATGAAAATAAAGACTTTTCATAACCGTCATGATCCATATCTGTTTTATGCAAGCTTACAATCTCGACTTTAGCTCAGCTATCGATTGATTCAACTTCGTATTCCTTGTTTGAGTAAGCCTTTGTGAAGGATGGTTTTCAAGTTTTCTTGCAACTGCTCCTTTTTATCCTTTCCAGATTCGAAGGGGATGAAATGGGATATTTTTCTCTTTCACAGGAGTCGATTTTCCCCGTTCTGTCCACTGTTATAATTAGATGAACTCTCTCTCTCTCTGTGATAGACTGTATTCATTAATCTTTAACGTAGCTTTAATTATGAAACTGGCAAAATGAAGAGTTCTGTCATTGATTATATTTCACTGAGAAAGATTGTTCTTAGTTCTCTTCGACACAAGTATGTCACCAATGACCTAAAAGTCGACGCAACACAAAACTCGAATTTTAAAAACACATATCCACCCTTCTCCAAAGTTGTCTATTATTTCTTGGGCGTAGCTTTAATTACGCAACTAGTAAAATGTCATTGAAAGATGGTTCTTAGCTCTCTTCGACACTAGTATGTTACCAATGATACTAGAAGTCGATGCAACACAAAACTGGAATTAAAAAAGACCATATTCAATGATACTAGAAGACGATGCAACACAAAACTCGAATTGAAAAGGACATATTCAATGATAATAGAAGACGATGCATCACAAAACTCGAATTAAAAAAGAACATATTCAATGATACTAGAAGACGATGCAACACAAAACTCGAATAAAAAGAACATATTCAATGATACTAGAGGACGATGCAACATAAA
>CM052204.1:7506169-7517613 GCA_028455805.1 Lasioglossum figueresi
AATAAAAAGAACATATTCAATGATACTAGAGGACGATGCAACATAAATCTCGAATTAAAAAAGAACATATTCAATGATTCTAGAAGACGATGCAACACAAAACTCGAATTAAAAAGGACATATTCAATGATAATAGAAGACGATGCAACACAAAACTCGAATTAAAAAAGAACATATTCAATGATACTAGAAGACGATGCAACGCAAAACTCGAATTAAAAAGAACATATTCACCCTTCTCCAAAGTTGTCGACTGCATCTTTGGCGTAGCTTTAATTATGAAACTGACAAAATGAAGATTTCTTATAGCTGTCTTCGAGACCAGTATGTCACCAATGACCTAGAAGTCGATGGAACACAAAACTCGAATTAGAAAAAAAACATTTTCGCCCTTCCCCAAAGTTGTCGACTGTATTATAGCATAGCACCTGTCGAGGTTTTTCTGCAGATTCCTTGTTGCATAGCTGATAACTTTGACGCTGAAACTGGAACTTTCCCTCTGTCCAGGGATCCTTAACTTAATGACTGTATAAAGTTATCCGGGCACGCGTCATCAAACAACGAGTGCGTCACAAAGTCGAAACGCACACGCCCACGTAAGGCGGTCTTTGCGAGGAGCCGTTGGAGCAGGGTAATTGGAATCGTTGCAGATGAAGCGGATGCGTGCTCTTTCCAACCGCGTGATTCCGAATCGAAAGCTGCGGAACAAACATTGGATACGCACTGGAAATACGCGTTCGCGCTTACCTGCGCGCTTCGACTGGCCACGCGAGCCGTCAGATGCAGTCGAAATCTGTTCGATACCTTCCGACTCGATTGCTCGTGAAACCGCGGTTTTCTGGATGCTCGACTCACTCAAATGATTTTTTTGCCCTTTATCACCGTAAAATACGAAGCTGTTGTACAGGGTGTCTCAAAAATGTTGCAGAACGATTCCCGAGGCTATTTGAAGTAACTTTTTCCTTTGTGAAAATATTCTCCGGGGCTTCGTTCAGAAGTTATTCGCTAAAAACGCGGACCAATCAGAACGCGGCTACATCGGACGGGTTCCGCCTCCGCCGCGTTCTGATTGGACTACGTTTTTCGCGAATAACTCCTGAACGAAGCCGCGGAGAACATTTTCGCGAAGGAAAAAGTTATTTCAAATGATCTCAAGAATCGGACTTTTCAAGGAACTACATTTTTATAAACATATGTTATACTAAAAATTTTATTTTCATAAACTTTCAATTAGCGTGGAAAAGTGTTGAGGGTCCTTGGAAGGAATAATGTTAGATCCGGAGAGCGAGAGAATTTATTTGGCTGCAACTGAGCGCAGTGATGAATTTTCGTTTAAAATAATGTGTTAGCTCCTGGAGTCATGAATAATAATAGCCTACATTTCCCTTCCAGTCTCGTAGGCCGCGAATGAAACAATTTCCAGGAATATCGTGACTTCAAGAGTACATTCTCGTCATATTTTCTTTTTCCTGTTCTTAAAAGGAATGGCCAGAAATAAACGTACACTACACAGTAAATAGCAAAGTTTTATTAGTCCTTTTGCCGCAGTGGATGGTATTGCTGGGAGCAGAGTGCGGCACATAATGCTACCTTAAAGTCTCGCTGCGATATTTGGATTCCTCACGAACGCGTGCCTTGTAATACAGTCTGCATTTCCCGGAAGCATTGGTTTTCGTTGTCTGTGTACTGCATCGGATACGCAATATGCAAAAACAATACCGAGCGAACCTTCTCACTACGTAAAGGCGCGTCCAATTTCAAAGATTTATTCTCATGGCTGCAAGAATATTAAATATCGTCTTTAATTAAACATCTGCACTGAAATTAAAAAGCTGCTCTCAGCAGATCTTGTAATACGCTATTTTTCCAAATTGTATTACTATCGAAAAAATATTTACTTGAAAATTCAATGTCTCGTGAAAATTTTTAAACATTTTGACGATAAATACGTAGTTACAAATATTCAGTTCAGATTTTTAAAATATGGGACCCTCTTCAATCTTCCTAGTTGTAATCACGCATATGTTATGCAATTATGATCTACGAGTTGCGAGACTTTACGAATTTGAGTGAATAAATTCTGGCGAGAATCTGGATCCCTGTCAGTGTGATTTCCATCGAATTTTCCTGTCCTGGAGTGATACGATTTACCTCTGAATCTTGAGTTGGCCCCATTCCAGTTGCTCAGTTTTCAATCCGTCCAAGTTGAGTCTATCAATCCTGGTTTGATCTGCTGCAACTCGTTCAGTCTTGAATTGCTCCGATGTGACTAAACTCGATCTAGGGTTAATTTGAAACTAGTCTAAACATCGAAATCTGATCAAACATCTAGGATCAAATTATTCTTATTTAAACTATTCTATTCTTATTTAAATTATTCTTATTTAATTCTTATTTTCAGTTCGATTTGATTGGAATTTCTCAATTTTCAGCATATCGAATTTCCTACTTTCAGTAAAAATGATTCACTTTATTGGTCCTTCGGTAATTGAATTTTAGCCTAACAACGTCAAATTGATTTGTCTCGAGATCTTCGATTTCTGGTTAATCAGATTCGAGCTCCTCACACCGAAGCTAGCAGCACTAGAGATACTTGGTACGAAATTAGTCCGATTCGTGTCCTCTCAGCTTACATTCCCTTACCTCGAATTTTCTAGAATATTGTGCTTATTAAAATATCAAATCATTTTTGATTCTCGATCCATTGAACAATGTGCTTCGTGTAAACAGCAAATTTATAATATTTATAACTTTCTCGGCTGAATTATTTATGGTATCGGCTCATCTACATTAAAACGTTTTCCATTGAAATCGCGTACGACTTCCTACGATTATTTAGGCGAATGTTTATGCTCTTGTCGTTATCCAAAAGATCTATAATTAGGTAAACATTAAATACACATGTTATTCAATACTGGAATGTATTATTCTATTTCTCAATGTTTTTAATTAATTTAATTTTATCAAATACTTTGGAATTTCAGTATTATTCGCAATACATAATTCAACAGATATTGACGAGGTAGAGAGTGTTCTACTATAAACAGTAAATGGCGAGCATCGTATCGAGCACTCTCTATTACAAGGAGAAATTGGCATCGTTGGTCAGACACGTTATTCGGTCACGTTCAAAAACGTGAATACTCGATAAATTTTCAAAGCGTATATTCACTGAAACTGTAATGAATACATACAAATTCTATTCGACAATTTCAATTTGTTTTTCACACATACGGAATTCTTTTTTAATTTGATTTAACGATTTTGAACGATCACATTTTAACACTAAACGTATCATTGCCGGTCAAAGTGACCGGTCTTACATTTTCAATTTTATAATTATTGAAATTATAACGTTGCTTACATAGAAAATGGATCGATAAATTTCTTTATCCAAGCACATATCGCAATAAAAATTGCACAAAATCAAAATAAATGCATGTAACAAACACCATTGAATTCCTAAAAAATATTAACCACTTCAACAAAATCTAAATAAACACAATAGAAGTTAGTCGCTAATGACCTAGATGTTGATGCGACGTTAAACCTTAATTTTAAAAACCTAGTCATTTATATCAGCCAAAACATTTTATTCGCTTTCAGCGCTTCTTAGTTTCAGTGTTAAGATAACAGTTTTTCAATTGACTATTATTAAACCGAAGATTTTATGCATTAATGAGAATAACGAGTAGATTAAATTTAGAACAGTGAAGCCGTTCAAACAATTAAAAAGTACCCCCAGTAATTATTATAAACAGCCACCCCCATTTCCTACGATTATAAAAATGTGTGGTTTTCCTAGAAGATCTTGAAGACTCCTGAAATATCGGGGGCGATCATTCGCAATCATCCCTTAACCTTTAACCAGTTAACTGTGGCGACCTCTTTTCACAGCGCGCACCTGTATGTGTCGCGAAAATCAAGCGATGACGCCAGTGCATACGGGGATTCACGAATCCATCTCAAATTATGTATAATTTTCATTTGTCTGTTTCATTTCGTCTTGCACTCTAGACATTTTAAACATATTAAAATTTACGAATATAATTTAGTTTTCGCCAGAATTACAATTTAAATATCAAATTGTAACAAAATTTTACGCATGACGGATATAATCGTCGTGACACAACATTCTGCCGCATCTCCATGGCGGATATAGTCGTCAAACACACTTAACTGGTTAAAAACAGTATTTTAGTACTGTCGCAGATCTGGTCAACAAACCAGCAAGAAAGCCGGCTGTCCGTCGGCAGTTCGACTGCGAAAAAGATTGGAGAACGCAAGTTAGCCAGCTAGCAAAGCGCGCGAGCGATGGAGCGGAGAGGGTTGAAACAACACCGTGAACGATCAGGCAAGAATTTCGGTTTGAATTTTCCAGGAAGACCCGGGCTATCAGTGGTGTCCGCGAATTAACCAAGCGCAAGGTTTCGCCCGGTACATTCGCACGGCTGAATGTGCAGGAAGTGAGCCGCGAGCGAAATAGCAAGAGAGGCAGGGGTCGCGAGGGGGACACCAGGGAACGGAGTCGATATTACAGATCTCGAACTATTGCTCGCGCAAAAGTTCGTTCGACGGTTTAACGGTGGCATTTCGGAGTAACTCGAGAACCCATTGTCGAATCTTCATTGCATATCGGCCGCGATCGATCCCCGCTGCCCGTGATCCTCGCTGCTACTGAAATGCCTCCTCAAGGACCTCAGCTCTTCCTCCTCGTACCCTCTCCTTCGTGCCCACCTTCCTTCCCCGACGCTCCTGTAATTCCGTGTCCGTTATCCCACCGTGTTACTTTCCCGCACTTTAATGAATTCGGTCAGTATGCGGTAGTTTCAAGGATCGGCCGGAGAAAGTTCAACAAGCGTTCGAGCTTAATCCAGTGTCCGTAATTACTCATTCCATGTAGATCCAGCTGATTTCCCTGATCACTGTTTGGACACATTTTACACCGTGTGACCCTCATTTTTCTGTCGAATCGTCGCATCGCGCAGCGGGCTATTTGGCCCAAAACCTCGGATGAAACTATTTCACCGTTACAAAACGCCGAATAAAACCGGCTAATCCTAAAAATAATTTTAGTTTGCTGTATAATTAAATTTTAATGAATTGGTTCGACCAAAAATTGGGGCAGATTTGTTGATAAAGAATCAGCGGTTCCAAACAAACTCATTAAAAGTTGTTAAGCTTTCTGTTTACTCGAATAAAACGGTGTCTCGTTGAAAAATTATTCAACGAGCAATCTGTTTCGTATTGACGGTATTTTGTGGGGAGAAGTTTGCGGATACGTGGAATGAAATGTTTTCATTTCGACCATTCTCTGTTCCTTTTTTTGTGGTGATTTTTCCACGTTTGCGAATATCGAATGCAATTTTTTCGTACGTCGGTTCATTTAAAAAAAAAATTGGTTTCGAACGTTCCTCGGATGCGCGCACCTTTCAGTTCGACTGGTTAGCGTATCTAGTTTGTTCGAAACGTAGACGACGGTGCAGTATTGATTGCATCACGCGGAACTTGTTATCGTCTAACTGGAAAATATTGTATAACAGTATCAATATTCGTAAAAACTGATGCGGATAAAAACCAGGAAAATTGAATAACCGCGTCAGTATTATTATTTATTTATTGCTTTAAATGTTACATGCCGACAGTGTTTGCAAAGGTTTGTTTAATCCCCTATTCGTCTAGCGTCGATGAATCGATAATTGAAAAGATCGCAGTAACATTTTTGCTGAACTTTTTCGATATCGTTGCAACAAATTTATACGAAATTATAAATATTAAACACCACAATCCCGATTTTTTTTTAAATGCGTAATGTTAAAGTCTCACAAAAGACCTACCCCCGATAGGAGGTCCATTTGTGAGATACTCTATGCTAATGAAATTGGTTCTATCTGAGCTATCTGTCAACGTTTAACAGGTGTTGCTGCCTCTTGACTTCGTAACCCAGTCACAGTGACACCTGTACCCCTGTGCACTCTTCTAACTAGGTTATTGACCTGAGTGTCCCTTGTCGATGAGGCTACTGTACCTTCATGATGTTTCAATATTGATTAAATCCTTTGCGGTAGGAGCTGTTTTAATTTGAAAATTAAACATTTATTCCTAGAATAATTTCAGGTACAATTTTATTTACAAAGAGTCTATTTACCTGTGGCTCTCATACAGGGTGGTCCGTTTAAATAAGAACACCTAAATATCTCTTCAGGTTATTGTGAACCAAATATTTGGCACGAATATTTTTTCCGAGGGTCATTTTTTTCGGTGTTTTTTGATACATAACTACATTTTTCATTATTGCATCGTGTAACTGATGGAAAAATACATTCAGATATGTATAACAACATGACCATGAAATGACCTTGATCCTCGAAAATTAAAGTTTTACCTAGAACCGATGTTCCACATTACGTAACAAATATTTTTTGCATCACAATAACCTGAAGAGATGTTTAGGTGTTCTTATTTAAACGGACCACACTGTATAGGATGTCTCACGACAAATCGGGCGTAGTTCCGCTCGCAAAAACAAGTAAAACAAACCGAGTTACATTTTCTCGGTTGACGGTCCGTTTTCAAGAAAATTGAGTTCGGAAGTTCGTCGGCCGTGCGTTAGCATACCCGAGAAGTAGAATTGGTCGGTCATGATCAGACGGTTCAGCAATACGCGTAACCGCAGAATTTTCAAACTCGATTTTCTCGGAAACGGAGGGTCAAAAAATGTGATTTCTTTTTACTTGATCTTGCAAATACAAGAACCACAGGCCTCTTGCACCACCCTCCCCGAGACACCCTTCATATGTCCACAAGAAGATAACAACAGGGTGGTTCTAATCGGCTTAAGGTGCTCCCAGGTTCCACAAGTCCGTCGTCTAAATATTGATAATGCTCCGGTACTCGTCACTCTGTATGATTTCATCTAAGAACAATAACAAATTGTCAACACACGACAACCGGGCATTTCTTATCCCGCAAATATATTTGGTCTACCGGAAAGTTCTGTCCGTTTCTATCACAACAAGTCTCGACACGTAAGCACATGTTTATTTGGCGCACGTGTGCCTCTCTATTTTTATCACTTAACGTGTACATGCTGACGTAGAAAATTAACTAAAATAAAGTTGATTCACGTTAGTATTATGTGTGAAGCGATAGCGTACCCATGACTACCGATAAAGGTCATTTACGCCACTATTTAAGAAGATATCAAACAAGCACTGGTTCAATTTTTCGCATCGAAAGATCAAACATTTTTCGAAAATGGGATATACAAATCGTCCTCGCGCTGGCAAGAAATCATTAATAATAATGGCGATTACATTATTTAACACGTTGAGCGCCACGTCAGCCATCGGTGGCTGACAATGTAAGATATGATATAAAATCGAAAAAATTTACATTGTTTTAAGTAATTACTGAAAATTTACTTAATTTTTTATTTATTACAGGATTATATCATTAAGGCAAATGCCTAATGTATTTTATTGAAACACGGCGCGTAGCCTGACGGGGATTTCTTTAAGAATTCGCGTGGCGCTCAACGTGTTAATAAAGTTTATTGACGGCAATGAAAATTTGTATTTTGTTTTATTCCAAAAACGGACAGAACTTTCCGGTATACCTAATATTTATTGACGGACGCACAGCTTAATTTTCGGGTCTTCCATTTTCGTTTCATTCGATCATTGCCGGACCCGAACCGGTCTGCACTCTCCGCCATATTTTCGACGGTTCGGTTATTTCCATGAAAAACGGGGGTTGTTGAACGGTGGGGGAGGGGATGGGAGAAGGAGCTTTTCAAAGTATCTTTGCGTGGGCTTGAACGATCGTTGACCTTTCCGGACTCGTACATATTGGCTGCAGCCAGTTATTACGAGCC
This sequence comes from Lasioglossum figueresi, assembly GCA_028455805.1. Taxonomy (NCBI): domain Eukaryota; kingdom Metazoa; phylum Arthropoda; class Insecta; order Hymenoptera; family Halictidae; genus Lasioglossum; species Lasioglossum figueresi. The sequence goes on from CM052204.1 coordinate 7,514,046, forward strand.
GGTGCGCGTTTTATATCCCATGCTTGCACTTTGCGGGCCTAAAAAGCTTCGATCGCAGTCGGCCGCCGCTTAACGTTGAGTATCTTTCCTCTCTTTCTACCCTTTCCGTTGGCCACCCTCCCCGCACAGCCCCGCTGTTACCAGCGGCAGTCCGCGACGCTATTGTATTTTCTAAGAAGCGGTCGGTCTAATTTCAGAACGTTGGGAACGTTTTTTTCTCCCCCTGGCCGCGCCCCGCAAGCCCGAGCGGGCCGGGTCGGGCCGGACCAGCAGCGGCCAAGTCTGTCTCTTTCCGTTCGGTAGCATTTCTCGTCCACTGAAGTCGTCTACTTTAATTTCTTTCATCGCTTTGTTTCTCTTTCATAAACGCGGATTATAGTAGGGGAAACGCTTTTGTCTCCCGTCGCGCTCACTTCTCGGTACATATTTACCCGCGGCAGCGGCGGGTCGGCTTCGAATATAATTGCGATCGTCGAGGAAAGAAGGCGAGGGGCCGACTTCTCGTAGGGCGGAGGCCAGCGCGATCGGGTAAGAGGAGCTGGCCTAACCGGCAGTCAAATTTCTGGGGATCAAAATAATCCCTGGACTGTTCTTTTTTTTTGTTTAAGGGCGGTGGGGAAACGCATGTTACGCACACTTTTGACGTTGGTCGGGGGGAGGAGATAGCGCGGGGAGTTCACCTTGTCGAAATAAAACTAGGGCGAAGGCAAATCCGCGAGACAAGAATATGAGTGCTTGTTGAGACGCGAGTAACGTTTTCTCCTGCCTTCATAAAGTAATAAAGAGGTTTACGGCACGGACGACTGAATTTGGCTATTTTTTAGAAGAACGTGCATCTGAAATGCCAGATGCCTTAATTGTCCCTTGGTTACCCTTGTAGACACGCTCGTCTCCGAAGACTCCGACCTTTTTACTCAATGGCATTCGACGTACCATAAACCTCCAGATGTGACCCACCAAGCATTAGTTAATAATACATCGGGGAACATCTTTAAACCATTTTCACCCCACCAGTACCTGATGGGCGTTCTGTCAGTCAAAATGTTAAACATTTCCGGGTCCGCTCATTGGTGCATAATTGTTCCGTCGCGCAGGAACACGACATATAGGTTTCGTTGCAGCAATATTTATGGTACGTTCGCGACTAAACATCTTCCTCGAAGATGACGTGAAGTAGGGTCATTCGGGGACCATTCGAGACATCTGGCAAATGTCTCGTTGTTGTATACCTTAAAGAACAATGTACCATAGAATTGGTCCCTTCGAACGACCACCCGGACCTTCCCGGGCAGTGTCATATAACCGAGCCTCGTCGCGCCTCCTTCCCAACGCTCCTTCACAGCAGCAAGAAGGAGATGTCAACAGTCAAATCATGCTGATTGGTAAATGCAACTTTCGGCAGGAACCAATCAGCACTTGTTTTTCCTCGTCGCGTTCGGACAGGAATTCGAGTTCCTACAGTTCTATCTTAGCTTTCGGACAAGCACCATCTTAATCCTTGGTTAGACAAGGACAACGCACCGGCCGTTGTCTTGTCATTCAAAACGGGATAAGTGTCGGGAAGTAAGATTGCGGTAGTTCGTTGTCCAGCGATCGGGACAACCGCGCTAAAATCCGCGTCATATCTATCAAAAACCCCTCGCGTGCGCCAGCGTATAAGGCAGGACCTGCTAGATCAGCCTTACCGACGAGTCCACTAGCAGGTCCGGGACGAAACGCTCCTTTAACGTATACTATTGTATTCGAAACGAACTTTGTCTTATGTAATCGCTAAACCCATTTGAACCGGCTACCCAAGATTAATTTGACGGGTAGTAAAAGTCGTACGAGGGCATTCGCGGGGACGCGTCCGCGATCAAACCGGGCTCAAGCCTTACAACCTTGAGTGGAATCCGTCCGCGCGTCACCCGTGAGTGTCGCCTCAAATATACGATCTAAACAATAATGTTTATGCCCATCAGTTAGCGGCATTATACAGGGTGAGGCACTAACTATTGCCACCTACAATAACTCCGATGCCTGTCCGATGCAACTTTAATTTCAAAAACTTTTCTGCTACCATCATACTTTCGGAGTTATTGGAGGTGTCAATAGTTAGTGTCTCACCCTGTATATGCGTGGACCACGACACGATCTTCGAGACTTGTACATATTTTCACGGAGGGTAGTTCATTTTGACAGTTGTCATCAAAGTCTTCCCCTTCGCCTCATTAAAGTTCTTATTTTGTTTAAACATTGACTAGTGTTTGGAAACCTCTCATTCGTGGCAGCGGACTCAGCGGTCACTTATTATTTTTGACACTGAGAAAAGCTACAGTGGTCAACCCGGGAAAATGGATGTTCGACAAGAGAATTGCTGACACGGGGCCTTGTCAACATCCCGGGCAAGGATTGGGAGGAAGACGTGCGGTTTTTGTTTGGTTACTCTTACTTTTCCGTAAGTCTATAAAGAAAAAAAGAAGGCGAAGGCATATCCGCTAAGACCCCACCGCCCAGGGACCTTTGGTCCCTTTCTCACACCTTACAGTGCCGTAGATTATGGTCCTCCGCTGGACCGCTGCCCGCATTCAGCGAGGGATTATTCTGCGGCCTATCTCCACGGCCTGTTCTTGGCTCGTAACCAGTTAATTGCGTTCGACGTGCATACACGTCAATCGAAATCTCTATTGCGGTGCAATAACAATAACCTTTTCAAGAATGAATTGTTAATTTTTTATCAAATAAAAGTGTAATCCTTCCTTGTTTTTCGTAAAATTTATAATAGGACACATTGCCCTGCGTTGTACGTGCATACACGTCAATTAAATCTCTATTGCGGTGCAATAACAATAACCTTTTGAAGAAGGAATTGTTAATTTTTTATCAAATAAAAATATAATCCTTCCTTGTTTTTCGTAAAATTTATAATAGGACACGTTGCCCTGCGTTCGACGTGCATACACGTCGATTAAATCTCTATTGCGGTGCAATAACAATAACCTTTTGAAGAATGAATTGTTAATCTTTTTTCAAATAAAAATGTAATCCTTCCTTGTTTTTCGTAAAATTTATAATAGGACACATTGTTACTCGTCATTGGTTGATTTTAATTCCGCACTGTGTGGAGGATTTTTTAAATTAAATTCCGCAGTTAAGAGGTTAAAGTAATTCCTGAACTGGCCCCATCAGAGGTCCCTGTAAATGGTTCGTCGAATTCCTAAGGGCTGGTTCCTTCCGGCGCCGAGGCGCTTCCGGTGCCACCACACGGCTCCAACTGATTCGTTGACAAACAGATTCTTGCTAGATCAGGATTAACAGCCACCCTACTGTGGCAAGGACGTGGAAAAGGGTAATTAGATATTAACCCTTAATACTCGACTCTGGGACACCACTGATAATTGCTGTCATTATTCCAAATTTTGTACATTATGTATTGATCCTGTAAATAATACAAAAAGAAAATGTAAAAGTAAATGTTCTAAATTCTAAAAAAAATCTAAGTCGTTTGGGCCAATATGAAAGTGGTCCTTAAAATGGTCCTTTAAAAAGTGTGCCAATATTTTTTCCATCCACTGTACACGAATAATAC
>CM052204.1:7517713-7575780 GCA_028455805.1 Lasioglossum figueresi
TAAAAAGTGTGCCAATATTTTTTCTACCCACTGTACACGAATAATACAAGAAAAAATGGGGAAAACTACAAAGAGATATGAAAAACTAACGAGTACTTAAATGTTCTAAATTTAAAAAAAAAATCTAAGTCATATGATTCAATATTAAAATGGTCCTTAAAATAGTCCTCTAAAAAGTGTGGCAATAATTTCTCTACCCACTGTGCACGAACGTTACGAGAAAAAAATGGAGAAAACTACAAAGAGATATGAAAAACTAACAAGTACTTGACGAGAATGAAGGATGATTGAGGGTTAAATAAATGGGTTCTATACGGCGAAGTTTCGAGGCCAGTCGAACTGTTCAAAGAAGAAGTGGCGAAACAGAAAGAGAGATCGGTCCCCTTGCATCTGTCTCTCGGCGATAGAAAAATATTTGACGGGTCTGGCGGTACGGGCGGGCTCCGATAAATTTCTTTATTCGCCGAGTTTGGAAAATTGGATTTTATTCGAAATAAAGATCCGCTCCGGTGCTTATCGGGGCCGGACGGACGGATAGAAACGGTATCGAATGTAAAGCTCCAGAGACATCCGATCGATCACCCCCCGCTTACATTCTCGTTCGGACAGGTTTGACATGAGCGTCGGCGTCCGGCCACGTTATTTCCTTCTTAACGCGTCCGCGGGGATCCGCCAGCTAATTAAAAGGGAGAAACGGGTGGCCTCTGTTCCCGTTAATAACTACGTCCACACACAGCGTTCCATTTAAAATTGAACTCGCCTTGTTATAGCCGGGGCACGCGAATTTCTTCTATTTCTGCCGTTTTTGTTTCGTCGATCGGGCGAGCGACCGTGGAACGAGGAACAGTGGGGTGGAGGGAGAGGAGGGACTGAAGGTATATAGAGGTGTATAGAGGTATTTTACGCGGGTAACATGCGTGGGAACTCTTCTATCCGGAACACCGCGTTAATTACAGAAAATTGAGCACTGTGCGGCTGAATTAACTTTTGCGTGCATACCGGAAGAAAGCCGGAATCGAGCGTGAACGCGTGGCTTTTTAATTAAGGGGAGCACTGTTTCATCGTGCACGGCGCGATTCATTCGAGCCGATCGTACACACAACCACCGCACCCCCGATCAGGATAGTAGGGGCTGTGTTTAACAAGGACGATTAACTTAATCACGAGGCAAAAATTATGATCGTTTCCAATTAGCGAGGGCACCAGTCAGAAAACTGATGGCTTTGTCCTAACTACTCCGACGGGATATCAAACCTGAAATACCACCCTCCAACCTGATTATACGAGACTAACGTTTAATTAAACCGGCGACTACGCCGTGGAAAAATAGCATGCGCCACATAATCCTGCAAGTATAATCTTGCCATGTGATGTCAAATATGCTTTAGTCATGTAACAGTCGTCTGGGAGAAATTGTTCTTAATTCGTAAATGTGATAAGAGGACAGGAATTCTGTGATTTCTGTCTAACATTATCTAACGTTAACTACCATGTCACTTATATATGAGTAACACTAATTTTTTTACCAGATTTAGGATTCATTTTCTATTCCAATAAACCGAATTTTATATAATTTTATTAGGATTTTTAGAATTTAAAGTTGCATCCAATCTACGAAAAGTCAGCTATAATTTTGAAATTGATAAACATTTTCCTAAACAGAAATTATCAGGAACTGCTACAGATGAGCCTTTCTCTAAACACGAAAACATTTTTTGAAAAAGTCTTAATGTTTGAGAGAAAAAATTCTCGAACTTCATGAGAATAAAATAATTAATTGTAAATTTGGTCGAGGCTTCTAGAAGCTATATAAACATTTTCGGAAACAGAAATTATTATTTACTGCTTCGGATGAGCCTTTCTCTAAACACGAAAACATTTTTTAGAAAAAGTCTTAATATTTGAGAGAAAAAATTGCCAAACTTTATGGGAATAAAATAATTAATTGTAAATTTGGTCGAGGCTTGTAGAAGCTACATAACCAAAACGTGGTTTTGTAAGTTTTGAAATTGTTATGCGAAATACAGTCGATAACTGTGATCGGCTGGACAGGGGTATGTCAGATTTCTTTGGTTGACGCATCGTTCCAATTACGTCGACGCTAAGAGTGAGAAGTATCGAGTTTGATTAGCGGGTTATGAGAGCGATAGGGACACTAATATGGTCGCGACGCGCTATACCAAACATTTGGAATACAATCTGTATTGCTCATATTCTAACTCTTGCCCGTTCTACCGTGTGCAAAGTTTGTCAATAGAGAGGTTGCATTCGAAGTTTCAATCACAATATGGATTTATGCTTGTCGACGTAGATGATACTATTCTTGATATAGTCTTCACTGCTTCGGATATTTGATCAGTTTATTTAGCTCTGGACTATCTACTTGAAAACTTAGTTCATTCTTCTGGGCATTGTCGTTGCCAATTAGTGGCAGGAGGATTTATTATATAATAATTAAATTATGGATCTACATGCAAAATTGTTCTGCATGTTGTAAAAAGCTAGAGCTACTTGAGGATTTCTTCATTTCTTTAATTATTTTGATAGATCGAAACTAACATATTGGTACCTATACAATTTTTAAATATTTTTCTACTGTTATGCAGCTACTAATTTTTGCCATACATACATAAAATCTGCAGTCTAGTAATAATACATTTCGTAGCAAAGTTAAATGACGCACAGTGTATGTTACCAGTTATTGCTAAAAGTAATAAAAATTATAACGGAATGAAAACCAATTCTGTACCGCAATTCCGAAAAGATACCCCAACGTCTACACTGTGACGGTCTAATTTATTACAGTTACTCGACAATAAATAAGCATTATTTATTATATTTATTACATAATAAATAAGATTTGGTCCCATCAGCTGGTCACGCGAACAGCAAGGTAGCATTGGTAACGTTGGCTCCCCGCTCGGTATTTATCACAAAGCGACACGCACAAGAGCTGTCTAGCCCTCTCTGAAATTCTTTCTCGCTCCGTCTTCCATTCTTTCTTTGCAGCTATCTCGCAGCTATCTGCGACGCGCGAAGCCGAGAGAAGATCTCCACGCGTCCGCGAGCAACCCCTGTAAAGGTTCCGGGAAACCATCGCGAATATTTCGTCGCGATAGATTCGAAACGTTAATTCATTTAAAGCGGAAGCATTGTTCGCAACGCTGAAAATAAAACAATTCTTACTATGCGAAAAATCGGGGCAGAGTCTTCTAAACTTTCCAAAATGTTCATTATACAGGCTGTCCTGAAAATGTTGTGCTTGAAAGGGGTGATTTCTGAAGTCATTTGAAGTAACTTCTTCCTTTGCGAGAATCTTCTCCGTGGCTTCGTTTAGGAGTTATTCATTAAAAAGCACGGGCCAATCAGAGCGCGGTTGCTGCGGAAGGGTCCCGCCTCCGCATTAATTCATTTAATGCGGAAGCATCGTTTACAACGCTGAAAATAAAACAATTGTTACCATGCGAAAAATCGGGGAAGACTCTTCTAAAGTTTGCAAAGTGTTCATTACACAGGGTGTCCTAAAAATGTTGTGCTTTAAACGGGTGATTTCTGAGGTCATTCGAAATAACTTTTTCTTTGCGAGAATCTTCTCCGTGGCTTCGTTTAGGAGTTATTCACGAATAAGTACGGCCCAATCAGAGCGCGATTCCTGCGGAAGGGCCCCGCCTCCGCATTAATTCATTTAATGCAGAAGCATTGTATACATCGCTAAATATAAAATAATTTTTACGATGCGAAAAATCGGGGCACACTCTTCTAAACTTTCCAAAATGTTCATTATACAGGGTGTCCTAAAAACGTTGTGCTTAGAAGGGGTGATTTCTGAGGTCATTTGAAGTAACTTTTTCCTTTGCGAGAATCTTCTGCGTAGCTCCGTTTAGGAATTATTCACGAAAAAGCATGGACCAATCAGAGCGCGGTTCCTGCGGAAGGGTACCGCCTCCGCAAGTGATTGGTTCGTGCTTTTTCGTTAATAACTTGTGAACTAAGCCACGGAGAACATTTTCGTAAAGGAAAAAGTTACTTGAAATGACCTGAGGAATACGTACTGTGTGATGCGCAGGATGAATGTCTGATGTTTCAACTTTTCCATCCGATGTTTTCCCGTCTCTTCCCTTCCCGACTCTTCGTGGACGATTTATTTTCCATTATCGGTGATGCATGGATGGACGCGTTCAATGATAGCTGAGCAGCCATAGATAAATCGGCGCGCATTGGACAGATTTGCTTTTAGAGCCGGGCTCCGTGATACGATCTCGAGGAAACAGCGCGGAGCAGCGCATAAACACGAGCGCTGTTTTCGACCCCTCTGATGGCTCGCCTCGAATACAGTTATTTCGATCGCCACCACCGACATCCCCATCATCGTTCTAAAACCCCACTAACCTCCGAGTCCCCATGAAACAATATACCTATTCGCGCGCGAAGTGCTCCATTTCGTTCCGGCCTCTGAATTATTAGCCATATTTTTGGAGGCACAAAGGAACATTGTGCCATTGAATTTTAAATATTATTCTCCGTTCTATGGATATGCTCTGGAAATTGCAATTGATTGATCTCAACCATTTTTCCTAGAGTTTATAAATTTTCAATACACCAATAATAGTTTAATCATTTAACCTCTTAACTGCGCAATTTAGTTTTAAAAATCCTCGAATGAGCGCGGAATTAAAATCAAGTAACGACAAGTATACACGTCGAACGCAGAGCAAATGGTCCTATTATAAATTTTACGAAAAACGAGGAAGAATTACATTTTGATTTGATAGAAAATTAACAATTAATTCTTGAAAAGGTTATTGTTATTGCACCGCAATAGAGTTCTGGATTTACGTGTATGCACGTCGGACGCAGTTGACTGGTTAAACTGTTAGTCCTCGAATGGCTAGAAAGCATCACAAGGTCATCGGTAGGATAAGGGTGAATTTTTTACCTTTTTTTAATATGTGGGATCACCCCCCTTCTCGGTTGGATCGCTAGTTACTGATCACCCCGTAGATCTATACGAATGCATCCTCAGGGAATCGATGAACAAATGAAAAAATATTCCGCGTCGTCACTTCAATTTTGATCGTCGTCAAGGATAATCCACTAATTTCCATCGCTCAAACTTCATCGCAGATACACCTCGCCGAGACCAAAGTTAAGCAGACAACTTTCTGCATCGGATACATTCGAAACGATGAAGTTGGGGCGGCCTGTGTACGTCGGACGGAAGCCGTTGCTTAATCCGAACAAACTAAATTACCAAATCGAATGAACGCAACCAAACTTACACAGCCGAAGCTCCCATTTCAACTACAACCTCAGAATTTCAGGAGGACGTGCATGGTCTTCGGAATTTGCGTTACGGAAATTATTTTTTACTCTTTTTTCTTTGAACTGATATTAAAAATGATTAAAGAATTTAAAAGTACTGTACTACTTTCAGCACACTAAAATTATGTAGAAGAGAAATAAATGTTTGTAAAGCTCCTGTAGTCTGCAATTATCTCTGGCCGTTTTTATCTCGCTTAAAAATCAGTCTATAAATGAGAAATATTCTAATTATGTCATACGAGCTTTACAAAATTGGAGACGTTCAAACGAATAAACTTGGAATGACAATTCTAATTAGGACAGTAAATTCTGATTTCATACTAAAAGTTTTCCATGCATATATTGGGTGTGAGGAATTTGGATGTGCTATTAAGTAGAAGTAACCAGCATTAATCAGACAAGTGAATGAAATCGGGCCGAGGGTACACGCGTACCAGAGAAATGGTATAAATTCGATTTTCCACGAGAATTAAACTCCGCACGGAGAAAAATATACTCCACATTTTAGACTTGTTTTTGCATGTGAAATTAACTCGGTTTCTTTACTTATTACGAAAACCTCTGAATGTGTGGTACATAATGCTGGGGCGAGCAGGTATGAAGAAATTCTGTTCCACATTTTCAATTTGTTTTTGCATGCGGAGTCTCTCTGGCACGGTTATATCATTAAATGCGGGGCAATCTGCGGTATAATTTTAACGAAAGTCAGCAACTATTTATGCGTTTTTGTACTGTCGTCCATAATATCCTGTCGTGGAATTAGGACGTTTTAGAATTTATGGGAAAACGATCCATATTCGCATGAATTATTCCACGTGAAACAAACGGAGTCGCTCTTTTATTGAAATTTTTTTTTATCATAATTATATCGTGTGATAGAGCTGCGAAGCAATTATATAAAAGTGTGTTGCTGTTTTAATTAAAATAGTTATCAAATGGTCATCTCGGTTATTAAATTTTATTTTCGCTCTTATGTAATTTTAGTATTTCTTGTTTTCCAAAGTTGAGTCAACAAAATTAAGTTGTTTAATTCTGTAGTAGATTTGCATTTATATTTTTTATTCCGCGTTGAAATTTGCTGTTCGAGCCACTATTTTCATAATCTCACTTTAAACCGTCACAGTGGAGATATATTTAAATATTTGCCGAGGCGAACAGATACCATAAACGAAGCTCTAAAACCAATTACGTACACTCAGCCATACTCCACTGTACTATAATAATACTACACACTTTCATACGTACAATAGTTCCGAATAAAATTCCTTTGAAGCCATTGTCGCATATGCGTTTTAAGAGAAATTGTAATATAATTATAACAGATGAGATATTGCAATTGTATGTTTGCGAAATTTGCAATTATCATGCATGACAATCGAATGGCCGATATCTAATGCAAAGTTTCTTGATGATGCTTTTAACAGAATCGAAATATTATGAAAGCCATTGTCGACAATTATTTTCCAATTATAATAACGAACAAGCAACGACAGTATTTTATACGTGCGCGAACAATAATAATATTCTTAATATATGAACTAGCATTCTAGATGTGTATTATTAGAAATTAACTAATATTCCACATATGTATTCATATTTAATATTCAATTTATTAATATTGAAACTAACTAGATTATAGTGCGTAATGAAATCTCCATTATCGAATAGCTAATAACTAGACTGCGGATGTTTATGCAAAATAAAAATTGTCAGCATCGATTGCAAGAAATAGAAACCAAATTGAATGTTATTTCCTCCCTTAATGATTTTAATAGAGGAGAAATCATACATTGGCATTGTCAATATTAAAAAAATTTTTACTTTTATCTACTCAATTTTGCTATAAATGCATAAAAATCCGCATTCTGCTATTCTCTAGAGTTATTACTCTAGACAGTGGATTTATATGCAAAATAAACATTTTCTACCTGAATTGCAACAAACTGGAGTGAAATAGAAATTTACATTCTTTCATAATATGGTTAATAGGTTGAAAATATAACAATATTTTTAAATTCTTCTAATCTGTTTACTGTTTCAAATTACACCTACTCATTTGTGTTGTATTGTGAAAAATGGTACAACAATTTTTAATGGTGTCTCCGAGCCGCCACACGAGTGCAAAGGGTAAAGGAATGAAATGGCGCTGTGCAGAAAATTTGGACGTTTTAATGAATAGTTGAACGTTCGACGATCTATACTGGAAACGTGATTGTGCACTCGTCGAAACGACTACACGTAATCTCTGGTCCGGCCAGATTTCAATGCCGACATGATCGTCATAACCGGTAGCGTCGTTGTTATTAGCGACGGTCGGTGATACGGAGCGAGCAGATGGGGAGCGCTTGCGCGAGAGATCAAAACTAGCGGGTTTTCTGTCGCCTGGGATGATGGCTCGTGGCCCGCCTATTGATCTTGGCCAACATTGCGCTCCGGAACGAGCTGCGCTCTCTCCTGTACGCCGTTCGCGTTCGTTGCTGTTGCTGGCCACGTCCTGCCTCGATTCGGCTTCGCTCGTCAAGCTCTGGAGACTGCTCGCATCATACGCAAACCAACGGAACCGATGCACCAACGCTGGGGAACCCATCCATACGCGGCAGCTCCCTAACCGCATCCCCTTTCCACCCTTGGCGGCGCTGCGTTCTTCTACCCTCCTCCTACCCCCACCTCTCAGATATCTCCTAAGGGCTTTCACACCTTTGAACGGTTGAAAACGAACAGAGATAGTGGCCAACCCTGTTACGTTGCCGGGGACAAAATGATAGGACATGAATTTGTTAACCCTTTGCACTCGGCGATATTTTAACTCGAAAATCAGACGTCTCTCCTGGACTAGAATATTTCCATTCTGTATGATTTTTTAAATTTAGTAGATGTGGAATTAATATAATACCTCAGACAATACTTAAATCTTTAGTAATTGATTAAGTACCGACATATCTAATTGTGTAAACAATATTTTAAATAATTGCACAGCCATTTTTAATAGCGCCTCAGAGGCGCCACTCGAGTGCTGAGGATTAATACTTATTTAAAAAGTTCTTGTGATCACGAATTTTATTGCTTTTTAAACATGAATCTTCTCTATTTTCTTTTCGAATATTGTCTTTTCTGTTTATTTGTAACGGTGGAGAATTACTTCATTTTCCTATGGTATTATTCATAATTTTGACCATAGAAATTCACTAATTTCATCGGATGTTTTCCACCCCTCGGATATTTCCTACGAGCTTTCACACCTTTGAACGGTTGATAAAGAACAGAGATAGTGGCCAACCCTGTAACGTTGCCGGAGACAAAAAGATAGGACATGAATTTGTTAATTCTTATTTAAAAAAATCTTGTGATCACGAATTTTGTTGTTTTTTTAACATGAATTTTTCCGACTTCCTTTTCGAAGCAAATAGTTTACTGGTCAGTATGTTTATTTGTATCGATGGAGAATTACTTCATTTTCCTATGCTATTATTAATAATTTTGACCACAGAAATTCACTAATTTCATCGGATGTTTTCCACCCCTCGGATATTTCCTACGAGCTTTCACACCTTTGAACGGTTGAAAAAGAACAGCGATAGTGGCCAACCCTGTAAAGTTGCCGGAAACAAAAAGATAGGACATGAATTTGTTAATTCTTATTTAAAAAATTCTTGTGATCACGAATTTTGTTGTTTTTTTTTACATGAATTTTTCCTACTTCCTTTTCGAAGCAGATAGTTTACTGGTCAGAATGTTTATTTGTATCGTTGGAGAATTACTTCATGTTCCTATGGTATTATTAATAATTTTGACCACAGAAATTCGCTAATTTCATCGCATGTTTTCTACCCCCGTAACCATGATAGTAAAACGAACGTGCCCACCGCAAGTTTAAGGATTCCACGGATGAAGTATTCAGGTTGAACCCTCTTATTAATAATAAAGTTGTTTTCAGCATGCCCAGCTCTTCAAATTCCCATTAAGTTCCTCCTCAATATCGTACGCGTCTTTCTTTTTAATGTTGCTTTTCTCTCCTGAAGTTTTTTTAATAAATCATTTAAATTTTTATATAAATAATTACATAGCACGTTCGAAGCAGTACTTAATTATTAATTGTTTTTTCATTTTGAATGGGTTTCCATTATTAATAAATAATTTTATTTCTCATATAAATAATTACATAGCACGTTTGAAGCAGTACTTGATTTCTAATTGCTGTTCCATTTTGAATGGGTTTCCATTTTTAATAAATAATTTTATTTTTTATATAAATAAGTACATAGCGCGTTTGAAGCAGTAGTTGATTTTGAATTTCTCCTTTCAATTCTTTTCCCAATTGTGACTCCTTATAGTTGACGCAAATGTGATTTGCGTAAAAATCCGTCATCTAGTTGCAGTAGAATTTCGCTCCTCGAAAATGCGAATCGCATAAAGATCAGCAGTCCAGGAAGACCCATTGCTAAGTGGCGCATGGTCGGATTATTTCAATAGTTTCAATAAAGCGTTCTAATTAGTGATTCAGGGTTATTCCAACACCTTCGTCGACTTAGATTGGACAATCTTATTTATGAGGGACAGGAATTCCTGGAGAACCGGGGCCGCCTCGAAGCGCCGCTGAACCGTGTCGTGCTATATTGCAAGGCCAGGTTAGAGGCTATGAAACCGGGGCTAGCAGTTGTACGTGGACAATCTAGCCACCGGCGAGACACCACTAAATTCGGACTAAAAAGGACAGCCGCAATTGAAACTTTCCTGTAAATCCTCTGGGAATTCAGTCCGTGGCGAAGACAGAAAAAACATCGATGGGGAAAATGCCCTTTCACCCCCTGCCCGTTTCTACGATTTCCGGCCCACCTTCTATAATCAAATAATCCTTGGACGTGAAAGAGAAATTCGTCGATGAACTTTAATATAAATTTTTACTCGCAATTTTATGATAATAAAAATTTATTTATAATTTCTTATAGCATTCAGTTCTGTTGTTAAACCTTTGTAATTAAAATAGTCCATAGTACAGTGAATGCTCGACACATCTGTTGTCTACGTTTCAGAGAAATGGTGTACGAGGTAAAAATAAATTACTGTTTCTAATCTTGTTTTCCAGAGGATCGTGGATTTTTGTGGTTGCTCAGGAAAATCGACTGACTGAGGCTGTTATTTCTCAGGCAAGGAGAAATAACGAAAGTTCCTGATCAAATTCGGAAGATACGAGCCGATCTCCACCAAACAACTAGATTAAGACCGCAGTGGAACAGATAAGTGAGGTGAATGCGGCCTATCTTCGATCTGCAAATGTAGAATCGAGTCTGTTACTAACTGAGCAAGTGGAAACGGTCTGTTCTTAGCCAGACATGCATCAACCAGTCCAGGTCAGTAAAATAGCTTCATAAAATTGTTGATCATTTCAGATAACTGTTGTTTCTTGCAAACTGTACTTTGTCATATTTTTTTAACACTTTATTTATGCAAAATAAAAATTCATACTTTATTTAAATTTCTTATAAACTTTTGTCTACAAGAGCTCTTGTCGTTACGTTCTAGATACAAGTAACATACTATTTCTAAATTGTTTAAATGTTTTTATTGTTTCTGCTTTCGGTATATTAATTGCTATCATAAATGCATACAATCCGCAGTGGTAACTTTTCCACTAAACGGTTCAAATAAATTCAAAGCGAAATAGTTTAATTGCAATATACGAATTAACTTTTTGAGACGGCGAAACTAAACTCCACATGAAATGGGTATTGTACAGATAGATGTTAATAAAAATACAGAAAATATGTGTTGCAGTACTTTTCAATTATGACGTTGATTATTTTCTATCGCCTTCCAAACTTTTCACATTTTTGACATCAACTACATATTCCAGGCTAGTTGATGGATGTTAGTTTGAAAAATTTTAATGAAATTCTAGTTTCACGCTGTCGAGAAATTTCTGGATTATATACATGTAGATAATGGTACAAGTAAAAATGCAGGTTTTGTTGTATGCACACGTGACTTTTATGAAACTACGTACATATTTTTATTGCACACTAATTTGCTGCTGCTTTAACTTTTGTTAAACAACGTTCGTAAATTTCTTATTTTACCAGTATTACGTTATCGTTGGAAATACCGAAATGCAAATTTGTTTAAAATACCAGTAATACGGATAAAGTGATTCTTAGTTCCACGTCATTCGACTCCTTGGGAATGGTGGAGCTAAGTATGAAATATGTTGATGTGATGCGACCGCATAATGAATCTCCACGACGCACACTGTGACATTTTAGCAATCTAGTGGGACAAAATTATCGCACCAGAGGGATATTCATTTTCAATGGCGTTATTAGATTTGATATTAAGAAAAACCATTGTACTCGGTTTAATATGATGTTATACGATGTATATTTAATTCAATGTGTTCATGAAGTTCCATAAAAAAGGAGTCACATGCAATTATTACAGAAATTACAACATTACTTTTTGAAAGGAAACGTTCCACACATCTCTTCATATTGAGGCATTACTGTATATTTTTATAATAATGTCGACAATTCATTTGTAATATGATTTCACACATTTGAAATATTATCGAAATTACAAATTTACACGGAATTACTTTGTAACAAATATCGTGCACATCTCTTTCATACGTTTCGAGGCATTTCTGTACATTTTTTAAATAATGTCGACAATTCATTTGTATGATTCATTTGGGGTATTATTAAAAATCAATTTTGATCCAGAGAATTATTCCAACAGCACTCTGTGCGACATAAAGGGGTGAAATCGTAATGTAATGCATCCGTTTTTGCAATTTTCTAATCCCAACGGTTTCGTTTACTTACGGAAGGGGCGAGCACGATTATTTCGCACGATAAATTGTTATTGCGGCCATATGCACGAGGCCGCGAAGGGCAAGAACGAAGGGGAACGGGTTTCGGTTGCGTTCACGGTTTCTCTATGTGGCAAAATTCTTGTAATGGCCGGAAGCCTTATCGTACGTGGCGAATGTGCGGCCGAGTAAAATCACCGGTCTAGCAAACAGATATAGCTTATCGCGAGATGGTATCTCGATACCTTGCCCAGGTGCAGAGCCTTGTCGTCGTTCTATTATCTATTATGCAGGCAGCCGATGAATAAGCAGATAAATCGCGAAAGAGCTTTCATCTGTGCTGCATTCGTGACATTCGATCTTCAAGTCCACACTGTGTTAGTCGTAACGCAACGACCTTGTAAAATTTTATTAACACTTTAAGGGACGGAATGAAGCGGCTTATGCGCAAGTTTGTATATTCCTGACAAATGCAAGAGAAAAGTATTTGAACAATAAACCCGAGAAATTGTAAATATTTCTACTATGATAATTTCATTAGAAATAATGTCGACTGATTTTAAAGTTCGACCACTTTCCTTTCGTTTTGCTGAAATAGAACCAGTGTGGTGGAAATTTTAGCGTGCGCCACAGAAACGAATACTCTAAACTGAAACTACGTTCATCATGATTGGCCTGCATTGCATATTGATTTGTAATATAATTATTGATGGTTCCAGGTCATTCGCTGCCAGTCGAGATTAATTCTAATCCATTGCTAGTATCAATTTGACACGTTTTTCCAATACAGAATACGTATTGTGATACGTGATGGAAACGTTGTATTATTTTCAGAAGTATAATTTGTAGACTTGATTATTTACTTTTTTTTATTGAATTGATTCTTTACAGCGAGACAAAGCAGGCGACAAAAAAGAGAAACGCGTATTACATACATGTACAATCTTTTGCACAATACATGCACAATCATTTAAAAAAAAACATCTATTGAAAATTCGAGCAAAACAGAATGTGTTTAGTTTTATTTCTTTCTTTTTATATTACAACATTTAAATCAGTGAAGATATAATTTGATGGTATGCAACTAATTATTATCCGAATAGTCAAATGTCACTGATTGGTTCTGCTACAAGCAGATACATCATACACATACACAAATCGACACATTACTGTACCTTTCTGGTTTTGGGATACAACCGAGTCGACTGAGTGAACCATTCTGCACATTACCGTACGTCAAGCACTTCGTTTCACCCCGTTAAGCTAGATGCAATTTTCTTGTTATCGCGTGGAAATACGCAGCGCGCCCATAGTTCCCGTCTACGCGGCCATCTTCTTTTTTTGGTTGAACCGTCGCGCGTACGGACCCGGAGATGATAATTATTTAATTCTTAAACAGTTACACGAAGATTAAATTAACCCTCCGAGCTGGAAGCTTACGGACTTCTGTTTTATGCAGTATTTATTGCCGGCAACTACCATCAGTATTTACTACGGCCAGGGGACTACTTAAGAATTAATGCCGGCCCGAGAAGGATGGAGAAATTAGAATGCACAATTGACTCGCTAATTTACACGCCTTGCAGACGGAAATTTTCGAGTCTGTTGTTGCCTCCGCAATTGTCGCGTCTTTTAGCAATTATCGCGGATTTCGGTGAATAATTCGGAAGAAGATTGAAATTTAAATTTGTACTCTGTTAATTCTATTTATATTATTATATTTATGTCATTTATACTATTTATACCATTTATTCTGGGTGCGATGCACATGGAAAACATTTGAGTAAGTCTCTATATGATTTTGAAAAACGATTACTTCTCACACAAAGTGTACTTAGATTGTACAACGTGCATACTATTTAATCCATTTATACTATTCATATCATTTACACCACTTATACTCTATTTATATGTATATTTTAAAGCTAACAAGAATGGGTAATTCATTAATGCCAAATCTACAACCAACAAACAAATAAAATTTGGATAGATACATTTGTCGCGTCTTTTAGCAATTATCACGGATTTCGGTGAATAATTCGAAAGAAGATTGAAATTTAAATTTGTACTCTGTTTATTCTATTTATATTATTTATGTCATTTATACTATTTATACTATTTATACTATTCATACCATTTAAACTACTTATACTATTTATACATAGTTTAAAACTAACACTTGGAAAACATTTGAGTAACACTATATACGATTTTGAAAACCGATTACTTCTCACAAACTGTACTTACTATATTGCACAATGTGTTATTTATATTCTATTTATACTGTTCATACCATTTAAACTACTTATACTATTTATACATAGTTTAAAACTAACACGAAAGGGTAATTCATACTATTCATTCCATGTGTATTCTGTACGATACACATGGAAAACATTCGTGTAACTCTCTATATGATTTTGAAAACCGATTACTTCCCACAAAGTGTACTTCCTATATTGTACAATGTGTTATTTATATTCTATTTATACTATTTATACTATTCATACCGTTTAAACTACTTCTACTTTTTATACATAGTATAAAGCCAACAAGAAAGGATGATTCATTAACGCTAAATCTACAACCACCAAGCAAATAAAATTTGTATAGATACATCTTTATTGTTTTCATAAAGCGATATATGACAGTAATTTGCAGTGCTCCATGAACCCAGTGTTAAGGGGTTGAAAAGCCTCGAGAGCCGGACAGTGGTAGGACAGCTCGCGGTAAAAGTCCATCCAGAAACGCGTGTCACGTAACTCCATAAAATGTTCGTCACGATTAATCCTTTTCATGGAATAGTTGAGTCCCTTCTCTGAAATTATTTACCATAAAAGGCCACACTCCGCGATAATAACGGCCCTATTATCTCGTGCGAAAGCACTACGGTTAGACGAACGAGTAGGCTACGTCCGAGGGACTCGTAATTTTCCAGCGATAACGTAACGCGTGTACGTCCGAAAAACCCGTGTTTATACTACTTTATGCTCGGGTAGCACGCGCACGCGCACGCGCCCATCCGCGAGGAACGCGGCGCGCGTCGCAACGGTGGCCGAGGCAGCGGCGGCTACATTCTAATTACGCGAACACGACGATAAACTCGGGAGCGCGTCCGCGGTGGGAAAAGTGTACAAACCGGTGGTTTATCGAGGGAAAGATGAGCACCCGGCTACATCAACATGCTAAGAAAAGACTCTGGTCGCGCCTACGGCGGAAGTATTAGGTACAGAGAATGCAACAGGCACGACAAGGGGTAGGCCGAGTGCTATATCTATAGTGGTTGGTCGGTCGGTCGGCCGATCGGCACCTGGCTCGAATCGCAGCGATGATTTTCCAGCCTCCGAGCCCATCCCTTTTTCGTTTGCTTTTCTTTCCCCAGGGCGTGGCGCTCAACAGGCTTGGCGCCGAGCCAACTTTCTGCTCTTCTCCCTCTCTTTCTCCCTCTCTTTCTCTCTCTTTCTCTCCCATCCCTCTATCCATTTGTCCTTCTCTCTTTCTCTCTCTCTCTACGCTCGCCGTTCGGTTCCTTCCGTTTCCCTTCTTCCAAGCCAGTACAACGGAGGAAGGATGAAAGAGCTAAGGGTGCACCAACACTATCGACCGTTCTCTCCCCCAGCACACCGATTCACATTGTATTGTATTATGTTTGAACGCATTTACCAATACACACGTACGCCCGCTGCCGTAAGTGCTGGGACACTTAGGGAGGACGAGGGAAATCTGGACGATTGTTTAACCACGTAGTTAGCATAGCAACAATCCCCGAACGTGGTAACTTTCGATACAAATTTTACAGTTGCTCCGAAATCTTTCTGTCCAAGTTTCAAGACGATTATGTTCGATCGATTCTTCAGGATCTCAAATCGTGGGTCATGTAGATTTTAAATAAGAATTTAAATAAATTAATTGCAACGAATCTTTACAAGTATGATTAACTTTAACAGTTTTAGAACAGTGGAACAACGATAAAGTGTATCTAAGTTGTTGGGTCGAATTTTAAAACAGTTATTCGTTTTTCAATTATGTACGAATACTTTGCGCATCCACTGTGTACGTAGAATTTTATTTATTCGAAGAAGACCTTGTACTTTTAGAAGGATTTTTCGTCACAAGATCGCCATACAGAGCACACGATACGAGCTGCAAAAATCGATGGGAGACAGGAGCATAGAAATAGTTTCGCTAAAAAGATTCGACTGGAGCAAAAGAAATAGTTTCGGTAAAAAGATTCGAAAGGAATGTCCGAATATCGTAGAGGGAAGATGTAGCCATGGAAATACTAGTGGACCTGTAGTGGCGCGTAGTTGTGTCCCTCGACCATCACTCGCATGTCCATAACGTATTCAACCGGCCCTGCTTAGAATTCCTCTATATCCAGGATTGACATAAACACGGTTCGAAATTCCGTCCCTTCCCTCCACTTATCACTCGACAACGACCAAACATTTATAAACGTACCGTATCTCCGACCGTGGAGCATTCGGCCAGCTTTTCCTCTCCGGCCGCAACAATCCCTCCATTAGCACATCCTCGACTCACGAATGAAATCCTGCCTATTTCGGTGGCGTAACTTTAATTACATTCGACGTAATTCGGGGTCAATCCTGAGAGAGGGAAACCGTGCGAGTAACAGGAAGTTAGTTAGCGGCCGTGCGGCTTTCCTCCGGCCGCACATAAACGTGTGCATAAGTACATCCGGATGTATCCGATGCGAGCTCCAGCCTGGCAATAGATCCGCCGCATGGTGTTCCGAAGAGTCCACGATAGCGGAATAAAACCGAAAATACAAATAGTGTCACGTAGGCTTTCGTACCATATTATTTGTTATTAATACACTGCGGATGTTTAAGCAAAGTAAAAATTGCCTGCATCAATTGCGAAAAACAGAAACGAAATTGAATGTTATATCTTCCCTTAATGATTATAATAGAGGGGAAATCATATATTCACATATACAATTTTTAAAATTTTCCAACAAATTTGAATTTCGTCTACTCAATATTGCTATAAATGCATAAAGATCCGCAGTCTAGTTATTAACCTCTTCACTCTGCGCACATACAGTCAGTGTATAAAGTATTTGTACGCATATTATTTGTAATTAATAGACTGCGGATGTTTAAGCAAAGTAAAAACTGTCTGCATCAATTGCAAAAAATTGAAACTAAATTGAATGTGATATCAGCCCTTAATGATTATAATAGAGGGGAAATCATATATTGACATCTACAATTTTTAAAATTTTCCAACAATTTTGAATTTCATCTACTCAATATTATTATAAATGCATAAAGATCCGCAGTCTAGTTATTAAGCTTCACTCTGCGCACATACAGTTAGTGGAACAAGTATTTGTTATTAATAGACTGCGGATGTTTAAGCAGAGTAAAAATTGTCTGCATCAATTGCAAAAAATAGAAACTAAATTGAATGTGATATCTGCCCTTAATGATTATAATAGAGGAGAAATCATATATTGACTCTACAATTTTTAAAATTTTCCATCAATTTTGAATTTTTTCTACTCAATTTTGCTATTAATGCATAAAGATGCGCAGTCTAGTTATTAACCTTCACTCTCCCCACATACAGTTAGTGTAAAAAGAATTCGTACGCTCTGTAAAATACAATAGAATAACTTTTTTATAATTGTACCAAACAATTTAATATAATCAATTACAAGCATTGGTTTACAAAATGATAAGCGAAAAAGATTTTCCAAAAAATATAATTTACAATGTTACATGCAATAATAAAAAAGGCATTTTTTAAATCTTTTTTATTTGGGCCCTTAATGGAAATTTAAAATATACGTTTTGTAGTTCTATAGTGAGTGTAAAAAATATTCGTACGCTCTTTAAAATAGTATAACTTTTTTGTAATTGTACCAAAACATTTTTTACAATCAATTAGAAGCATTGGTTTACAAAATGATAAGCGAAAAGATTTTCCAAAAATTATAATTTACAAGGTTACATGCAAAAATAAAAAAGGCGTTTTTAAGACTTTTTTATTTGGGCCGTTAATGAAAATTTAAAATATATATTTTGTAATATAATATATAAATATATGTTTCAAAACAGAATAACTTGTTTATAATTGTACCAAACTATTTTTTTATAATCAATTAGAAGCATTGGTTTACAAAATGATAAGCGAAAAAGATTTTCCAAAAATTCTAATTTACGAGGTTACATGCAATAATGAAAAAGGAATTTTTTTAAACTTTTTTATTTGGGCCCTTAATGAAGATTTAAAATATATGTTTTGTAGATCTATGTTAGTTATACACATATTGAAAAATTCATGTAATGTTAATCCTGTACTGGGGTGCGAAGTATAAAGAAAGAACTTTGACTGCGCGAGTGTTTTTGAAATTTCATTGATTTTCATGACAGTAGAATCATCCCCCCTAAGTTCATCCTACCATCAATACCGGGACACCCTGTATAATATTCTCACCAAAGCGTCTAATTTCTGCAGCAAAGTATTCTGTTTTGAAATTCGCTTTAATGTCTGACATGATATACTATACTTTCTCACAAGTATTTTCAGTGCACAGAACATTTAATATAAATAATTCCGTATATAAAGATTTTAATTCGAAGTTTTCTGCGGAGCTATAAAATTTTTATTTATACTGTATTTCTGTGGAGCAACGTACACATCAACTTCAAAGTTGTATGTTTTATTGCATCGAACTGCACGTGGAGCTACTTCGATTGATACATTCGCGATTGGGGTATATCTATTTTAATTAAATGGAGTACAAATATCTGTAGCTCTGTTTGTGAAATTTTTATGCCGGTCGAGTGTATACAGCCTAGAAACTAAAGTGGATTTTACTATCTAGACAATTCAATCCAATCGGTTGCAGATACTGGTATATTTCCAGGATCTTGTGCGACAGTCCTGGATGTCGTAAAAGTCGTCGAATTGTTTAAAACCTGAAAGTATTGTTGAATCTACTGAAAATTAACAATACTCGAAAATACCGAGGGTTGACAATTTTCGAAAGTCTTAAAAGCATTGAACATTTTGAAATTTTTGAGAATCTTGCCGAGATTGAATGCAAAATGTTGAAAGCATCGAAAGTCTCTTTCAGGCAATTTTACGAAAGCTAAAATTACATGCAATTAATCGGTTTCATTGCATGTAAACGATGAACCCAGTAAAATGTTTGAATATAAATCAAAATTACGATTAATCCCGAGGGCCATAAATTAATTTGCACACGCAATATCATCAAAACGATTTTATAAACATTTTCTGTCGGTGTTCAAGTTTTAATCCGGATTTTCAACAGTTTCGAAACAGTGAGGTTCTTAAAATGAAATTTGTTAAATAATCAAATCGTTCACCGACAACCATACTTACATTTCTTCATTCCGGCTCCTCGGCAGAGGATTCGCGTTCCCATATTTAGACCGTACCTCGTAATTTGCGGTCTGTTAAAGATAGTGGTCCCCGGTGGATCATTCGACCAGTCTTGTTCGCGCGTACACGGTTTCTCGGCAAAAGAGTTAATTAATGCGAACCGATCTATACGGAGCTAATAAACAGTTCTAGTTCCCAGGGAATACGATGCCTTCTATGATTCCGTTGTAACGCGTGTTTCTACGAAAGACGAAGTGCTCACGAAACGTCCAGTCACAATTGGCGCCGTCTTATCGGTTGTCTTATCGAGATCCCTTATCGATGAGAACTCGCTCGACAGGTAGCGTGCTTCTTGCCGCGCCACTCGAAAGTCCTCCTCAGCGTTACAATCGGAAATGGATATTCGCGATTCCTTAGACAATCAAGATTCCGACCGATTATCGTGTATAATTCATTTCTGCCTCTCTCTCTTCCGCTCCAGTACCCCTCTCTCTCCCCTCTTCTTCCGTTTTTCCCCGCGAGGGGATAAGGATGAAATGGCAGAAAATCTGATAACAGGAAATTGAAAACTAGATGGCAACTTCCAATCTTTTTCTCGAGCCTCAATTAAGAAATCTAGCCTCGAGTACGGAAAAACGGCCACTAACGAGCTCGATGTAGTACCGTGGCTGGTCCATAAAAAATTGGAAGATGGAAATTCAGTTACCCGGCCCCGGAGTTCTTTTCTTTTGTAAGTTTATTCGCCGGTGCAATGGCGCACGCCGGTCATCGGACAGTTTTTTTTATTTTTTATTGCGGCAATTACTGGACGATTATTAAAGTGGTTCCCGTCGTTTAATAATGTCTTGTTGCTTCGTTGCTGCGGGGGTTGGCTCGCGGTTGATGAATGTAGTTCATTAAAGAGAATTATACGTATGCGCAAGAGTATAACGCTGAAATATAGAATTACAATACGCGGCCGGCGAAGGATTATTTACATTCTCTTCTCATTATTCATTTTCTTGTTTTCATACGCCACACCGGAGCTGCATCATACTCGTTTAATATTGTTGCGACATATTGATGGTTAATCTACGTTGCTTTCGATCACAACGGCGAACAGTAAGCTATTAAACGCTAAAATGGTTTTGTAATAACCCATTCAAATAATTAGCATCCATTGTGCTGTTTATTTTAATACGAGTAAATAAATTTATTAAATTATTTTCCATGATTCTGGTTTCCCGATGTATTGTTAATAATATTCATAACGATATATCGGTATTAGCAGTTATAATATTAAAATTGCAAACGGTGGTAGAACCTTTTAATGTTTCGAACTCAGGAAAATTAGAAATAATAATATAAAATGGTTACGTCCAGTGCCTCGTAGATGCGGTGTTAATGGTCTTGTTAAAAATGTGTTTAAGTGATCACAGTTAAGCGTCCACACACTTTCGGCAGTGCAGAACAGTGCACGCAGTGCTTTGACGTCCGAGGGTGTAACGAAGCATTGCTCGCAGCGAACGAAAGCAAAGAATTCACGGGAGCTGAAGTAACAATCTAAGAACCGCGGAACAGCATTGTCGAGAAATAGGAGTGCGCCAACTTAAACACCGACGTGCGTGTGGCCACACGCGCGCAGAGGCAGCCGTGCGAAGAAAGTAACAGGGAGTAACAGGGAGCTCGTTGACAAAACGGTAAGTACGGTTTATTCGAAAAAATATCGAAGTAGGTTCGTGATAGATCGCGAGGAGGCGACTTCAGAAAATGCGGAAACTCGTTAGAAGGATTTCACGGTGGAACGAGGCCGCGCGCGACGGCGCAAAGTATCGAGCTATCGATTTCACGGCTCGTCGGCTCGTCCGATAAGGTAACCCACCCCCTTGCCGCATCTACCTTTACTTCATTCCTCCCACTTTTCCTCTCCTACCCCCGCTTTCTACCCCTGTACCGTTGCTCTTCGTCTTCGTCTTCCACCGTTCGACCTTAGCCTGCTCGAACGATCTTAACCCTCGCTCGACCAATGCCGGGTCATCCCGAAACCGCTTCCCATGTACCTTCTCAAACTCTTCTTCTTATCATTAATATTTCTGCACTCGCGTGCAGCGCAATCCATCGAACACCACCGCGTTGACCTCAGCTGCACATTAGCCTTCTGCGACAATATTGATTTTTTCTGCAATTGTTTTTATAAGTTCTGAATGCCGGTCTTACCGGCCTTGACCGACAATGGGTGATCGAAGTCTGTTCTTTCATTTTTTTCCTTCTTTTCTCTTGCAAATTGTTCGTATTCGCTCTGTCTATAATTGCGCTTTCTCATTACATGTTTCCCGCAAGTTCACCTACACCGGATCCAGAAAGTATTTGGACAACGAACTTCGAAATCTGGGCGAACGGTCGATGTTTAACCAGTTAAGTGTGTTCGACGACTATATCCGTCATGGAGATGTGGCAGAATTGTGTGTCACGACGATTATATCCGTCATGCGTAAAATTTTGTTACATTTTGATATTTAAATTGTAATTCTGGCGAAAACTAAATTATATTCGTAAATTTTAATATGTTTAAAATGTTTAGAGGGCAAGACGAAATGAAACAAACAAATGAAAATTATAAGTAATTTGAGATGGATTCGTGCATCCCCGTATGCACTGGCGTCATCGCATGATTTTCGCTACACATACAGGTGCGCTCTGTGAAAAGAGGTCGCCACAGTTAACTGGTTAACTTGTCATTCGGCTGAAAACAATAGACAACAATAAATCTAGCGTCACTTGACTATGCTCATTGATTTTTGCGAAAACAATCTTGCGCGACAAGTGGAAAACTGACAAAGCATACAAATATTCGGTTTAAACGAAAGTTCGTGGCGTTTTAAAATTAAAATTGACAGCTAAAATTCAGATACTTATTCATAGATTTGTTCGATAACATGTTTTCCAATCTGTTCTATTACTTTTTGCCATTTTCGAGGTAACTTCTCGTGTTATTGACTAAACATATGAATAAATACCTTAATTTTATCTTCGATTCTTAATTTGAAAACGCTACGAACTTTCTTTCCAATACATAAACGAACATGATGTACGATCTTTTCTTTCGTCATTTTATTATGGTGTAAATGAATGGTGCAGAGAACTTTGCAGTGACACGATGAGCATCATGAACAACATGCGAACAAACTGCACCGAAGTGTAATAAACGTTACATCAGCATATATCCATCCCGTTCTATTTTTGTACAATAGCAGGCGGTCCGTAACTTTTCAAATCTCTCGAAAAGTATGTGCGCAATAAACTTTTACGACGGGTCAGAATGACCCTGCACCCGTCTGCCGGGTTGCTAGACTCGAGCATCCGAGGATTAAAGGGTCCCAGAGACCAATGCAAATATTCTGCGACGGCAGCGGATATTTCGCGGCGAAGGATTCGCAGCAGTATAATTTATGTGGTGGCTTACGTGTTTGTTCACACCAACGCGCAAGATTTTCGCCGAACCGCTACATACATTACTAAGAATCTATGGCCGGGAAATACCTGCAAAATGTTTATTTTGGTATGAGGGGGGATTAACTGTTGGCGCACTCCAAACCGAAAGATTTCGGCAAAACTGCCCCAGTAGTCCATAATAACTCTTTTATTCTATTAAAATAAACTGCAGTTACGTTCGAGTTGAGGTATTAAAAGTGGATCTTAATGCGGAATAAAAATTATATAGGTTGTGGACGGAGGAGTGGTGCAACGGGGAATGATTCTACATGTGTGAAGGAGGCTTACACATTTTGGAAAAGCTGCCCCAGTAGTCGATAATAATTTTTTTATTCTATTAAAATAAACAGCAGTTACGTTCGAGTTGAAGTATTAAAAGTGGATTTTAATTCAGAATAAAAATTATATAGGTTGTGGACGGAGGGGAGGTGCAACGGGGGATGATTCTACATGTGTGAAGGAGGCTTAACTGCCAGCGCACTCCAAACCGACAGATTTTGGAAAAACTGCTTCAGTAGCCGATAATAACTTTTTTATTCTATTAAAATAAACAGCAGTTACGTTCGAGTTGCGGTATTAAAAGTGGATCTTAATGCGGAATAAAATTCATACAGGGTGTGCTTGGAGGGATGGTGCAACGGAGTATGATTCTACATGTGTGAAGGAGGCTTACACATTTTGGAAAAACTGCCCCATTAACCGATAATAATTTTTTTATTCTATTAAAATAAACAGCAGTTACGTTCGAGTAGAAGTATTCAAAGTGGATCTTAATGCGGAATAAAAATTATAGTGGATCTGGACGGAGGAGTGGTGCAACGGGGGTTGATTCTACATGTGTGAAGGAGGTTTACACATTTTGTAAAAACTGCCCCAGTAGTCGATAATAATTTTTTTATTCTATTAAAGTAAACAGCAGTTACGTTTGAGTTGAGGTATTAAAAGTGGATCTCAATGCGGAATAAAAATTATATAGGTTGTGGACGAAGGGGTGGTGCAACGGGGGATGATTCTACATGTGCGAAGGAGGCTTACACATTTTGTAAAAACTGCCCCAGTAGTCGATAATAATTTTTTTATTCTATTAAAACAAACCGCAGTTACGTTCGAGTTGAAGTATTCAAAGTGGATCTTAATGCGGAATAAAAATGATGTAGGTTGTGTACGGAGAGGTGGTGCAACGGGGGATGATACTACATGTAAAAATGAGTTAGGAAAAAGAAATAACAATTTTTCGTTTAATGCCCGGCTTTCGAGAAAATCGAGTTCGAAAATGCAGGGAATACTGTCTGACTATAACAAGTCAATACTACTTCGTGCGTATACTAGAGCCATCCAAAAGAAAGCGTTAGCTATGTTGGAATCACATTGTTATTCGACTTCGCTGGAGGAAGAGAGAGACTCTGTTCTGGTGTATGCATAATTGATGTATTGGTACGTCGTGGAATAGTCGGTGTATCGCCCCTAAATGATGAAAAATGGGCAGGGAAAGGAGACCAACTGGGAAGCCCGTAATTCCTGGTATTAAATGGAAAGTATCGGTAAGTGATCGACGCTCGAGGTGAGTTACGGGTAAGACGGGATAAAGCGGCGGATGGGCGCGTGGTAATTACATGGAAATGATTGTAGAAACTCTTCATTCGTAGAAATTTGAATGTTGCTGCTCAATCGTAGATCTTTAACACATTTATCGCATTCCCTGACACGCGAAGCGAAGTTCAATCCTTTGTTCTCTGGTGCTGTCATATCCGACACTCAATACTAATAATGATAATACTATTTTTATTTATCTTAGAATTAAATCAAATGATTGTAGAAACTCTTCATTCGTAGAAATTTGAATGTTGCTGCTGAATCGTAGATCTTTAATACATTTATCGCATTCCCTGACACGCGAAGCGAAGTTCAATCCTTTGTTCGATACTAATAATGATAATACTATTTTTATTTATCATAAAATTAAATCGGTGAAAATTTCGGAGTAAATAAATATTGACAAACAATAAATATTGATAAACATTAGTGAAGGAAGCAGTGTTACAACCAGTTACATACTGTTTAATATCGCGAGTTTGTGGTTTTGTTTCGTTTCGTCTTTTTGTAAGAAGCATAATCGTTTCCTTATCTAGGTACCCTCGTAAAGGTTTAATACGAGTCAAACCCAGCAACTAAGATCGAAGATATGTGCAGTTACAAGCTCTGCATAATAAAATGGGGTTTAATTATTCGAATAAAATCGTTTATGTTGCCAACAAAATGAGACATTCATGCTGAGCTCTGAATATAGGATGTAAAAATGTTTGTAGAATTCGGAATGTTAAGTTGTTTCAAGAGGAATTTCTGTCTTAATAATCAATCTTTCATTGCAACTGATCAATTCCATCAATTCTATAAATGGAAGATACGAATAAAATATTTTTCATATTTTTGGTACTTTGTATGAGAATTTAGACTGCCTTTTAAACATTAAAATCATTCCTTCCTGGAGGCGTTGGATCTTTCCACTGGAGGAGTTTTAAATACAGATTCATTTTCGTGTTATCAAAGTCAATTAGACCTGAAATTTCACTTAATTTCAACCTAGAAATGTAGACTTACAGAAACTTCCGTTCCCCGAATTACATAGCAGACGAATTCTTACATCCCCTAATCTACACGTTCGAATGGACGCACAGCACATTCTACTTGTCCAGATAAGTACCCATTCTACTTATCTTGTAAGAGGCGCTCCTAAATTAACTGCTTCGTCGAGGATTGCGCTGACTAAGGGTAACCGTGATTGCTGGCTTGCTGGAGACCTGGGTCTTCCGTCGCACAGTACGACCATTATATATGTATCTGTCTGTCTAGCACTGACCAAAATAATCCATATTCTACTTGCCTGTTCACTTGACAAATTATTCTACTTGCCAGTTCGCTTGAGAAATTGTACTACTTATCTGAGTCGCAGCTCTAAATTCGTTTGTATCGCTCGATACAATGTTTCCACTATTGAACTTCGAATAACATCCCCCATTGTCTTCCTATTTCCACATCTCACTCATTTATTCACTCGATCCCCTCTTTCTTCCTCTCCAACCCTTGCTTTTTCTCTGTTTCTTCCTCGCCAGCTCACTGATTCATCAGACGGAAACGTTACCCGTTCTACCTATTCTATCTTCGTGAAATAGAGATAG
The DNA here is from genome assembly GCA_028455805.1 of Lasioglossum figueresi. Classification (NCBI taxonomy): domain Eukaryota; kingdom Metazoa; phylum Arthropoda; class Insecta; order Hymenoptera; family Halictidae; genus Lasioglossum; species Lasioglossum figueresi. The sequence goes on from CM052204.1 coordinate 7,543,865, forward strand.
CGCTCGTTACCTTTCCACAGCAAAGAAGTATGCATTCTACTCGCGTGATCGAGAATAGTCTAGTAATCCGACAGGCGGTAGTACCTGTCTCACTTAGTTGACTGGGAATGGCACTCGTACTTCTTACCAGCCAAAGTTCTGCTTACTCTACATTACAAACTTGGCAGTGCAATTACCGTGTGCACAATCCTTCAGAGTCACACTTCTCTTGTGCAGGATCCTCCATTAAGAAGTGTTATTTAAAAAATATGTGTAAAAAGTATTTTACAATTTTACTAACCACGCGTCGAAGAGTAACTGAAAATAGTTACGCTGATTACCTCCTTTCAAAAATATTATCATGTTCTTACATTATTCGGGAAATCATATACAGGGTGGGGCAATAACTATGACCACTTTAAATATTTCAATATTGCCGTTATTTGTAACAATATGAAAAAATGTTGTATACGAAACTTACACGGTATAGAGGGGGGCATATTGTGACACAAACATTTTCTGCGTGGGTGGATGCAGAAAGGAGATTTCAAGGTCATCTTGATTTTTTTAAATCGAAAGACCTACTTACTGTATCACGAATCGATAGATTATCGAATTCCGAGTAAAAATGTATTGACCTTTGTATGCCCTAAAGCTAATAGTTAACGAGATATTATCCAAAGAAGAATGAAAATTGTTTCGATGATATTTCGTTAACTATTAGATTTAGGACGCATGGAGGTCAATACATTTTTACTCAGAATTCGATAATCTATCGATTCATGGTACAGAAAGTAGATCTTTCTATTTAAAAAACTAAAGGAGATCTTGAAATCTCCTCTATGCCTACACCCACGCAGAAAATGTTTGTGTCACAATATGTCCCCCTCTATACCGTGTAAGTTTTGTACACAACATTTTTTAATATTAGTACAAATAACGGCAAAAATCTTTAATCCAAATTAATTTAAAATTTTATATCCAAAATTTGCTTGACAAGGCGTGTAGTATGAGCCGGACAACAGTCATGCTGAAGTAGCCATTTGAAGTACCGTTTATGAAATAAGGACCAATTATTTGATTATTTAATATGCCACTCCAGACATTTACACTCCATGGTCTTTGTTTATCCACTAATCTTAGCCGGTGTGGATTGTCAGTTGACCAATAATGCATGTTTCTTAGATTTAGCTGTCCATGGTTGGTGAAAGCCGCTTCATCGGTAAATAGTACTCTTTTAAAAAATGATTCGTCATTTTCGTATTGCTGCAAACCCCACCGAGAAAAATTCCTGCACCGAGAAATTTAAGAACGTGGTATCACTATGACAGTTGTCCGGCTCATTCTACACGCCTTGTCCAACAAATTTTGGATTTAAAATTTCCAAATCGATGGATTGGTCGTACCGGAGTTGTAGGATGGCCAGCGCGTTCACCATACCTCGCACCAATGGACTTCCTTTTGTGGGGAAAATTAAAAAAAAACAGTTTATAATGAACGACCAACTACACCAGAGGATACGAAGAACCGAATAGTTAGAGCTTGTGCCGATATTAATGTCGAAACAATTGAAAGATCTGTACAGTCGGTCGTTGCACGTTTGAGAAAATGTATCAACGTAGAAGGACGCCATTTTGAACATCTCTGATGACAACTTAAGAGAACGCGAGTGTTGTTTTAACAGTTAACACGTACACGCATCTGTTGATCAATATTCTTCGTGTGATAAAAAATATTTTCTTCGCATTCACAGGTTCAGGAGTCGTGGCCGAAGATATGCGACATCGGTTCTAGGTGAAACTTTAATTTTCGAGGATCAAGGTCATTTCAAGGTCATGTTATTATACATATCTGAATGTATTTTTCCATCGGTTACGCGATGCGATAACGAAAAATGTAGTTATGTACCAAAAAAACACCGATGACCTTGACAACTCGGAAAAAAATATTCGCACCAAATATTTGGTCCATCGACACCATGCACGTTACGTAACAAATATTTTTTGCATCACAATAACCTGAAGAGATATTTAGGTGTTTTTACTTTAGACGGACCACCCTGTATTATTTAGAAAATGGTATTTTTTACAAATTTGATGCGAAACGAGGCGATTTTATTTTCCCTGTCCCTTGATTTCTTACTTAATGACCAATGTTTATGTTTATGTGAACGTTCTGCCGCAAATATATAGGCACCTCGAAAGTTGTTACGCTTCCTGCTCCGCGGCATGATTTATTAATATTTGACCTCCTGTGTGTACACGGCTTTCGTTTGAATTATATAGGGAGTATTTAAAGTGCTCATTATCTGTACCGCTAGACAGTTTTTGTAACGTCAGTCGGACGGCTGCAGCGAAAATGAATAAAATAGATTTAAACGTGTAGTGAATATTCAACCATTCCGCTCTTTCTTTTTTTATTTTTTCCCCGTCATGAGAAATTGCTTGACCCCCTTTTCCATCGGGGCGCTATGAATCGCGCATTTTTATTATGGTATCGGGCTAAATCGTATAATTCTTTGAATATTAAATTAGGGAGCGTGTCAGACGGACGGAGGGATCACGAAATATTGCGATTCTAATAGATTACAAATTCCACTTCATTTACATACTTGCCGAATCTCCTTCGAACACGACATTGGTCGGTTTTTTTTCAACTACGACGCAGTCTAGCTAAAAATCTGAAAGAAATCAGAGACAGTGTCGATAACCGTACCCTATTGTTAAATTAATTTCCAGGGTGGTCGCTCTTGAGCTTCAACGTATCTGTGTTTTTCCGAATTTTTTTCAGTTTTTCTTCTTTTACATCCAGAGTTTGCAGCCGAAAAATTTGAAAAAATTATTTAATGTGTGCTTCGATATGCTGAACGAATCAGATTTTTTTCAGTAACTACCCTTTCACGTAACTACCCTTACGAGGGAGGTGTGGAGCTGAAACTTGGTAGAAAGAGTTCTTTATTGGATAAAAGTATTTCACATTCCATAATAAGGTGTACGTCACTTAATTTGTGTATTCGGGGACCATCACTTGGGAGACAGCAATTTCGGTTCGAGTATTTTCATTCGGTATCATATTTTCGAGGATACTCCGGCAGCGTCGGTGTTCCTCGTGAAAGAAACAAGAGGGACAACGTTTCCGGGCGCTAATACCCCGATTAAATCCCATTGAAAGTATAGAGTGTAACGTGTTCCCGACCGAGGCAGAGGGTTCCACCGTTGGAATTCCGTTCCCTCCCCTTCAAAATACACGACCGTTGTTCCTGTACGTACATGGCCGCAAGGTAATCCGATGGCATTTTCGCGAAAGCTAACTTCGCGACAGGTAAGGAGCTTAAAGTGCTCGGCCCGGGCTGCATGTAACGTCACGAGCGTGTACGGGACGCGAGTAACACGAACGTTTTGACGAGTTTCGTGTTTCGAGATATCACGCGATAACCATCGTCAAATTGCTGCCGGGGCTAAAAGTAGATTCCGACCGTTGCAAACGGTCCGAAACAAAAGAAGGGAACAGAAGGGAACACTGATCGGTCGAGCATTTCGTCCCTCCAAATATGCTGCCATTTTCTTTTCTCAACGCATACTGAAAGTATCCCGGTCTTCCAGAAATCAGACATCGTTCTCTCGAATTTAGAAATTCATTTTTGTGCTAACATATTCCCTGCGAAATGAGATATTTATTTTGTAATAAAACATTTCTGGAATTATATGTTCTTCTTTTGTTATTAACACTGTTCCTACCACGACCGGTCAAATGAGCGTTTTTAAAATTTCGATTAGATTTTCCTATACAGAGTGAGTCCGAAGAAACAGAAAACCTAAATATCTCCGTTACTTTTCGTTGTACAAGAAAACTTCTTAGGACAAAGTTACACTGTTTGAAGGGCCACATGTAACGGTGTAAGGGAAAAAATGTTCAAGGTCATCGATATTTTTTTAAATGGAATGATATATCTTCGTTAACGTAATGTTGTAGAGCATCCTACTGTATTACTCCCACTATATTACTGGTAACACTTCAGAAGGCAAATTTAATTTCTTACGATATTGTTTTCGTCTTCGATTGTTTAAAATTATTGTTGATACGAAAGGATCCGATGATCCCATAGCCCTATAAAAATAAATAAAATAGAAATGAAACACCGTGGGACTTTATTTCTTAATTATCGTATAAACTACAGGGCTGCAGTTGGCTGCACCCGAAATTGATATGCTCTTATTCGAAATTGTTTATACTTTCATATAAAACAAGTCTGATGCTTGACAATCTTAGACATTTTTTTTAAAGCCTTCCCAAAGTTTAAATTGTTAATAATATTGCAGCATTTGTACATGGATTAAATAATGCTGGGAAACTAATTAAATAATGAAAGTACGCCTATTAATATATATAAAACATTTATTCAAACCCGATACATAATGCTCTGTAACGAGTTCTAAGAATGATTAGTTCCGCTTTGAATTTCAGAATTTTGTCTTTAGAACGTTACCCTCGGTTACACAATTATCAGAAATGGATAATATTTTAGATTTTGATGGTTCGAAGTATTGTTACTTGATAGCCAAGAAAGTTTTTCAAAATGTTGAACTTCGGAAATTGACTTTTTGCCGGTAAAATCGCGTTCCCGGCCCACTGTGCGACGTCGGAGGGTTGCACAAGAATTTTACGCGTTTTATGCATTTATGGTAAAAATTAGTCGTTTTTGTTCGACTTTTCATTCAGGCCATTTGATGTTTTGACTAAAGATATTGATATACGAGGTGTGATCAAAAAGTAAGGTGACTTTTTGAATTTCGCGAGACACCTACAGTCGATTTTCGTTTTCTTTTTTTTCTTATACTGGTACACTCGTCCCGAACATATGTTAACAGTTTCAGCTATATAGCATTTTTTGTTTGTTTGCGAAAAGCATAAAGGTTAGAAGCGTTTCGCGTGTTCGGCGATTTTCTGCTGTCGAAAAAAATTGATCAAAGAATTTGCATCAAATTTTGTGTAAAAAATGGAATTAAGTGCTCCAAAATACTTGAAATGTTGACAGTGGCGTACGGTGAGTGTACTCTGAGTAAAAAAAATGTTTATAAGTGGTACAAGCTCTTCCAAGAAGGCCGAGAAGATGTTAACGACGAAGCTCGCCTGGACGTCCCAGCACGTCAACAACCGATGAAAACGTTGAAGAAGCGAAGAAAATAGCGTTGGGGAATCGTCCAATTACCATTAGAGAAGTTGCCGATGATGTCGGCATCTCGTTTGGTTCGTGCCAAGCAATTTTAACGGAATTTTGGAAACAGAATTCATGGATTTTGCATCGCGATAATGCACCTGCTCGCGCATCGTTGCTTGCGAGTAATATTTTGGCCAGAAACAACACCACAATTATGCCTGAGCCACCATATTCACCGGATTTGGCCCCCTGCGACTTTTTCCTGTTCCCAAAACTGAAGAGACCCATGAAAGGACGGAGATTTGCAACGATCGAGGAGATAAAGACTGCATCGCTGGAAGAGCTCAAAGCTATACCAAAAAATGCTTATCAGAAGTGCTTCGAGGATTGTAAAAAGCGCTGGCACTATTGTATTATATCTGAGGAGGATTACTTTGAAGGGGACAACATAAATATCGATGAATAAATAAATATTTTTTGATAAAAATAAAAAGTCACCTTACTTTTTGATCACACCTCGTATGCTGATATTTTATATCTCAAGTATCTATAATTATTCGAGTGTATCTGTCGTGTTTCAGTCGTTTAGCCTTTCGGTATTTCAGCAGCAAACGTCTGGGAATTCGTAGTCTTTCCGTGGTCGGTTAGTATGTACGTTAGTCGTGATCACGCGAGTGTTCATTTAGTCACTTAGTCGCTTAGCACTCGACAGGACACATCTACACTTAGACCCTTCGGCTTGAACGTGTCCCGTTCCTCTCGGTATCTTAGTCACGATCACGCAAGTGCTTAGCTACTTATCAATATATTACTCGATGGAATTGTTGAACAAACTCGCTCGTCAAACCTCGCGCATCATGGCTCAGCCATTTAGCCTAACAACGCGTCTTGGTGTTGCGTAGCAGTTTTGAACGGGGTATAGTCAAGCTGTACAGTTTTACGTACCAATCTATTGGGTTGGCGAGAAAGTAATTTCTTGTATTTTCAGGTAAAATAAACCGAATTTCTTTATTAAAGCGATGAACTTCGATCAATCAAATATCTTCTGATTTATTCTTTTTGGCAAAAGATCATCGAAAAGAAGGGAAAATATCTTATTCATTAAAGTTCGTTGCTTGAATAAAAACAATGGGCTCTATTTCACCTTAAAATACCGAAATTACTTTCTTGCCAACAAATAGAATAAACGTTATACCGTTAAACGTTATATTTATTAGTTAATTTATATTCTCGACTGGAACTTATACTATACATATTCCAAAGAACACAATAGTTTTATTGACACTGAAATTTCAGGGCTCCTCGAAACAGGGGATTCCAAATTTTGCTTGACCCTTTCACTTCTCGCTATTTTACTGCTGCAAAATTAAAGTAAAATTAAAAAACAAGGGAGTTCTAACATAGTTACCAATCACAATTTGTTGCTGTATATACTCCTCTCGTATACGAAATTATTAGCCCTATGAGAGCGTTTATACGTATACGCCTTTCGCAGTCAGAGGGTTAATTTACGATTATTGAGATTATGAAGATGCACCAGGGAATTATGCAACGAATTTCTTTCTTTGGATATATTAGGCGAACAAATTAATTCGTGTAACTCGCAATCAATCGCAAATCTTTTAAAATACCGCACTGTTGGATAGATCACAGTACTTATTAATTATACTTTGCCACGAATGAAATAAACAATGTTTATATGGAACGTTAAAAATTCACGTGTCACTCTACCTATTACAAGTAAAATGCATTTCATTCTCGCATAAAACGCCGTCGTATAAAATACTAAAACTAAACTGTAACCTCTAGTGGAATACTATTAATCATGCATGGTTTCAGCGTTTTATTATCACTATGCATAGTACAACAAAAAAAAGTAATGACCAACTAGATTCTGAGCAAATGTAAAATATCGTTCAGCAGAAATATACATGGTAATAAATATTGATTAAAAATCTTCACTGATGTATCACTGTGTTCTACTCGTCGGGAGGCTAAATAATTATTTTGTTAGATAAACTTTTAAGGTTTTCGGTTCTCTAAGATCTACAGGATTTACAATGCTGAATTGTTATAGAGGGATCCCTTCCGCAAGGAACGCTATGGCGAATGACTTAGGGCAGCGCAGGATATCAGCGAGACTGGGTTACGGAGTCAGGAGGTGGCATCGTGTATTAGCGTTGACACATTGAAACTGCCGATTTCCTTATCGCAGTGTTCGTAGTTGACGGGGCTCTTCTATAGGCAGGTTATGGCACTTCAACATTGCGAGTCTAAGAGCAGAGAACTTTCAAACTGCTGCGAAACTTGGACCGTTTATCCTGAGAAAGCGGTGCGTTTTCCTTACACGAAGAAGATGGAATTTACGTTATTAAAAATGAGCTTCAAATATTTTTCTTCGTGTTTTTTTTTATCACTGCAGGTCTTTATGCATTTATTGGCTTCCGAAGATTCTCAGAAAATGCCTGAATATCAAATTCCACGGGATATAATTCGACTTTTATCTCGTTCAGATCTGTGAAGGCTACACTACCACTGAAAATAAGATTTTATTTAAAAAATTGAAAAAAGGGTTTAAAATCCACAGTCTATCGAGTACCATATATAATACTTCCAAGCCGATTTTGAAACTATTAAAATTAGGAATGATTTTATTTATTATCTCAGGATTATTTTTTTTTCTTTTCTTCGAATATAGTATGGAAAGACAAAGACACTTTGGGTGTTCCATCTTTTCGGCTGTATTTGCATTTTTGTGATAAATGCATGAAATCCACCAGGGTTAACCTTTTGCACTCCTTTGTCGAGTGTGACTCGACATCGGGGGAAGAAAAATGTAAATAAAACGGGTTCTTGTATGAATTTGGTACTTCCTTTATTTATATTTTCTAGTTGAAAACAAATATAAGTTCCAGAAATATAAATTACAACAAAGTTTGTGAGCTGTATTTAATATAACACTGTCCAACAAATTTAAACTTTTTTTTTGTTTCGCTGTAACTGTTGGGTGTCCTTTATTGAGTCTTTTGCGCTGATTCCGAACCTGTCCTTAATTTTTTTCCTACACGCACAGTTTTTGAGAAACATGACTTTGAAAAAAAACATATTTTTCAACTTTAAACAAATAAAAAAAAATATCACGTCGAACGATCGCGCTCGTGGAAAAGCACCAATGTGCGGCAACTCATGTCGAGCGAAGATATTTTGCTTTCTGGATCGAAAAAAGCATCGACGTTAGAAATTTGAAACGTTGGTTTCTCAAGATGAAAGTCTGCTCTATCGCGTGGTACAGTTCGATTTTCTGCTGACCCTTATTTTTTTACATAAATTGTCAAATATCCTGAAAATGGGTGCAAAAGTGTCGTCTCTCCGTCTTTAATAATTGTTTAAACACGTTTAAACAATCATAACGTATTAATATTACATATCGTTGTATTCGGGAAAGTCTACAGAATCTTTTGCCGCAAAGAACAATTCAATATCTTTTATAATAACATCACAGTATTTGTTTGAAGTTGAAAAATATTTTTTTTTTTCAAAGTCATGTTTCTCAAAAACTGTGCGTGTAGGAAAAAAATTAAGGACAGATTCGGGATTCGCGCAAAAAACTCTACAAGGGACACCGAACAGTGATAGAGAAACAAATTTGGTGTTGGACAGTGTAAAATTAGTAAACAAGATTGCGTAAAATAAGTTTGTTGGCAACAAATGAAATCCAATTCGAAATATAATTGAATTGAAAAATAATTCGGAGTGGTATGGGTCAATAATAACATTGTCGTCGGTATGTGCGTTCAGAATTTCTCGGCGTGGCGGCAGATTCGCCCATCAGGAGTGGCAAAGATGTCGACGAGACAGTTGCGTACGCAGGCAGCGAGGCTGGTTGAAGCTCGTTACCTGTCGCGAAGTTAGCTTCCGCGAAAATACCGTCGGATTACCGTGCGCGCGTATGTAACTAGGTACGCTCCTAGCCCCTACGTGGTGCACTGCGGCGTGGCATCGCGTGACTCTTATTTTCCATCTGACTCCTATCCTCCGCACGTACGTGCCCACTTACGTTATTTCATTGGCGTCCCTCGTTCCGAGCACCCACACCAGCTCGGCCAGAACCCAGCCACACTTTTCGCTTTGGCACACCTCCCTCATGGTGTTTTACACGCCACTCACTCAACCGCTTTGTCCCTTTCTTCCCCTTTTTGCTCTCTTCGCCGTCGTCGTCTGGCCTGCAAAAAGAAAAGCATCGCGAGCCGAGCCGAGCCGAGCCGCGCGCTACAAAGTCCCAGCCAGGATTACTTTGCACGGTTCTGCTCTTAATTGTTAGTTGAAATCCTCGCGCCCGTTTAATCCTTCTTTCGTTCGTTTGCGTACGCGGACCGCCGGAAATTAATTTATCGAGCTGCAATGGAAAACAACGACCGCGTCGGCCGCACCCGGCCCGGCCCGACCGCCGCAAAACAACCACTCGACTTTAGTGCGATTGTAAATTGTAATGGAATAAATTGAAACTTACGGTGCGGTAAATTGATGCGAGGCGAGCGGCAACCGTTTTTTGTTGGATCGTTGATGAAACGTATTGCGCGCAGTGAATACGGTACAAATGGTCCCGCGGATTCATGTATTTATGGACGGATGCTAGTTGGATCCCGGGACACGAACCGCTAAATATCTCTGCTGGTAGATACGGTGCTGCACAAAATAATCAGACACTTCGCGTGTTTATGGATCTCGTGTATTTGTACGCGTGACGTGTGCACTTCGTCCGCGTTGTAACATCTGCAGAGTAAACACAGAGTGGGACAAAACAGTTTTAGAATGAACTCTAAAAGAAATGAGCTAATGTTCGGAAAAAGTATGAGAGTCTATTCTTGTTCCATACATTTCTAATTCTGTCAATTATTCGACTGCAGTGGTGAGATGACAAGAAGGTCCCCGGGATTGTGTCACCAGATCAAGACTTTCCCCCCACTCTTCCGGTACTGGTAGAGAGAGGTAACTCTTTCCCCTCAATTCCTGCTCCATCCCATTCCGACACTGCCCGCAGAGACCTTTTTGGAATTTCACTACATTAAGGATGCTAGATAGTGTCACCAGATCAGACTTTCCCCCCACTCTTCCGGTACTGGTAGAGAAGGGGTAACTGTTTCCCCTCAATTCCTGCTCCGTCCCCTTGCGACAATGTCTTTAGGGACCTTCTTGTCATTTCACCACTTTAAGTTACTAAATAGTGCCATCAGATCAGACTTTCCCCCTACTCTTCCGGTACTGGTAAAGAGGGGGTAACTATTTCCCCTGAATTCCTGCTCCGTCCCCTTTCACCACTTTAAGTTATTAGATAGTCCCATCAGATTAGACTTTCCCCCCTTCTCTTCCGGTACTGGTAGAGAGGGGATAACTATTTCTCCTCAATTCCTGCTCCCCCCCATTCCGACACTGTCTTCAGGGACCCTCTGGTCATTTCACCACATTAAGTTACTAAATAGTGCCATCAGATCAGACTTTCCACCTACTCTTCCGGTACTGGTAAAGAGGGGGTAACTATTTCCCCTCAATTCCTGCTCCGTCCTCTTGCTACAGTGCCTCCAGGAATCTTCTTGTCATTTCACCACATTAAGTTACTAAATACTGCAATCAGATCAGACTTTCCCCCTACTCTTCCGGTACTGGTAGAGAGGGGGTAACTATTTCCCCTCAATTCCTGCTCCGTCCCCTTGCTACAATGTCTCTAGGGACCTTCTTGTCATTTTACCACGTTAAGTTACTATCTATTTGAGCGCATAAATTTATTGTAGTTTTTCTTTTTTTTTATTAAAGGTTTAACGTCGCTGATGTATTTGCTGTTGTATGTGGTTCGTTATTGTATTTTGTTTTCAAGTAAATTTGCTGTATTTCATTTTCAATTTTATTTTTTTCTTTCTTCGAGGTGCTGATTATACGAGTCGTTCAAGCTGCAATCGTTCCGACTTGCTACCTCTGATCGTCGAATCAATTGAATTGTTTACCGTCGTTCACACTCGATCAGATTCCGGATAATAGCAACGCAAGCGAATATTAGCAAGCTAAACGTAAAAGGGTGACGATTCTATTACGACGCCTTAGTGAGAACGCCCGCATCATACCACACCCTTGTCCCGTATAATGACAAAGGTTGGTTCAAGTGTTCTAACTCCGGTTTACCGGAGTATGCTCCGTTATCTCCTTTCTGGGAAATCTTCAGGCGGTTGGCGAGGATATGTAACAAATCCATGCAAATACATTGGTCTCAATATTCACTAGATGTAAAAAAATTATATGTTTATTTGTAAAAAATGCAAGGCGAATTGTTACCCACTTAATTTTTTAAATGCCACTACGTATTTTTAATTACATCATGTTGTAGCTGACGTCAAGACGAATCCAATCACTCGCTACATTATGCATGCAAGTCTTAAAATAATGGTAAAATATTAGGTTGTTCGTAAAGTCTCTAAATAAACCTTTATTATGATACATTTTCTGAAAGGTGGCGCTTTCGCCAATATTTGTATCTATTCACCATGAACATAGGCTCAATAGTGTTTGTTTGGCGTCAATGTAAACATGGAGAACGAAAAAGTGCATTTTCGGAATTTAATGCTTGTTTATTACAGAAAAGTCATCAAGAAAAGCACTGTGGTACTTAATCATCATTTCCATTTTTATACGACTTATGTGGTTTACATATACCATATAATATACACCTCGTATATTATTAAATAAACTTGATTGTTAGTACAATTTCTTTTGTTTTCAATTTACTCCGAAAATCGGCGGAAACCGTTCGAACAGCCCAACAGTTTTGGCCAGCTTTTTCGGGGCAAATACTCGGCTGTGCGTCGTCGCTTCTCTCTTCCGGTGTCATTAAACGCATCGATTCGGTATCGCTTTCTCGGCGCGCGTGTTAAGCTGTTTTCACCGCGGATAATATCAATGTCGCCTTCCGTTCGAGCGTCGCCGTATCTATTACTTAAATACATACACGGCTGCGCGCTCTCTGCTCCTTATCGTCGCGTCGCGTCGGTGCGCCGCGCGTCGCCCCGGTGTCTGAACCAGCTTTCTCTCTCTCTACTTCAACAAGCGATACGGGAAACCGTCGCAAGTGAGGCAGCAAATGGTCCCCGACCTGGGACAATCTTCCAGAAACGCTTTGGTGTTCGCGTGTCCCGTCTCATCGCGTGAAATCGCGGGTGCGGCGATAAACGAACACCCATTCTCCGAGCGTCGTTTCTCCCGGGGGCTCGTAATTGAATCGTCAACGTGGAGGTTTCGTTTGCTAGCCAAGCTGTGCATCCCAGGGGCTGGTGCACGGGGAATGGGGCACGCCGACGAGACAGACAGACACAAACCGAGAGCCAGTAGTCTCGAAACTGAACGAAACAGAGTGAGAACGAGAAAGATCGAGAGAGAGAGAGAGCGAGAGGAGATGCAAGCATCGGAATGTGAAAATGGCTGGATCGCAACCAATGCAAATCGACGCTGCTCTACAGAGTGAAAGAGAGAAAGAGGGAGAGATGGATTCGCTGGTCGTAAGAGTTGAGAGATCGGTGGGTTTCGGGCCCCAGACAGGAATAAGAGACGTACGACGAGACCGGAATCGGAAAACGGCCTCGTCACCGAGAAAAGGTAACGCCGCGGAGGATACTTAAGAGCCGGTTTACGACACATACGTTGCATTATACAGGGACACGACGTACACGCCGGTGCAACGCGGCTGGCACTGCACTGCAGTAAAGTGCATCCTAAGCCTAGCGCATCTGTGACCACTCTCGGGGTCGCAGTGCCCGCTCCCGGTATTTATTATTCAGCTTGTGCAACGCCGAGCCGACCAACGACTACCCTTGTCCTCTCGTCGACGAGTCACATTGCGATTTTTCGAGGGAACCGTCTGTTTTCCATGGGACCCGTCTCCCCCCCCCCCCTCTCTTTGTCTGTCTCTCTCTCTTCTCTGTTGCGACGAGCAGAAGCAGAAGCTCGAGCAGGCGGCGACTCTTTCCGTCGATTTTTATGGGAATTCGACTGCCTCGCGCGTTTCGACAGCGGGTCCGAAACGCTCGTCGAATCTGTTGCTACGTCGTTGAAACCGCAGTGGGATACTTGATTTGCGACAACCCAGACTGCGCATCTTTATGCAATATCTAAATGGCTTGACGTAATTTAGTACCGCCGGGATCGAACAGAAATTTATTTCCAGCGTCGATGATTCGAACGCGTGAATCCTGTCATGATATAGCACGACCGGTTCAGCTTGAAACGTTTACGAGAACGTATGCGACCGCGCTGACCTGTTTTATGATAATGTTATTAATACTGCTACTCCGGATAAATTGCTGGATTAGAGAGCAGTGCTACCCGCCGTTGCGTTGCGTGGGAATATTAACACTTCTATGACGGGTGAGCAGAGTGGCACCTCTTTCCGGAAACAAAAATTTGTTGACGCGTTATTTGATGCCTATTATTTGTATAATGAAAAGTCAAAGAATATTTTATCTTCTAGTTTTAGGTGGTCGACTATGCAAGTACTAATCAGATAAGTGGAGATACAGTGGGCGTAGATTATATTCGTTCACCTTTTAAAATAGCATAAGTTTTTTATAATTGTACCAAACGACCTGATTTTGTATAATCAATTGGAAGCATTGGTTTGCGAAATGATATGCAAAAAAGATTCTGCGAAAATTATAATTTACAACGTTGTATGCAAAAATAAAACAGGCATTTTTTAAGACTTTTTTATTCGGGTCCTCAATGAAAATATAAAATATATGTTTCGTAGATTTACAGTGGGTGCAAAAAATATTCGTGCGTTCTTTAAAATAGAATAAGTTTTTTATCATTGTACCAAACGACCTGATTTTTTATAATCAATTGGAAGCATTGGTTTACGAAATGATATGCAAAAAAGATTTTCGGAAAATTATAATTTACAAGGTTATATGAAAAAATAAAACAGGCATTTTTTAAGACTTTTTTATTTGGGCCGTTAATGAAAATTTAAAATGTATATTTTGTAGATTTACATTGGGTGTAAAAAGTATTCGTGCGTTCTTTAAAATAGAATAAGTTTTTTATCATTGTACCAAACGACCTGATTTTTTATAATCAATTGGAAGCATTGGTTTGCGAAATGATATGCAAAAATAAAACAAGCATTTTTTATAACTTTTTTATTTGAGTCCTCAATGCAAATTTGAAACATATGTTTTGTAGATCTATGTTAATTATACGCATGCTGAAACTATCATCGAAATCGGTTGACGCAGGAAAAAACGACACGCATCGAAAGATGTACGATTCTGTGGATTTTAAGCAGAAACTGATCAAAAGTCGCGTAAAACTATGATTTTGACCTTTTTTAACCGCTTGTAGCTCGTGTGTATGCTAATCGATTTCGAAGAAATTTTCAGCATGCGTGTAACTGCTATAGATCTACAAAACACATATTTTGAATTTTTTTTAAGGGCCCAAATAAAAAAGTTTAAAAAAATGCCTTTTTCATTTCTGCATGTAACCTTGTAAATTATAATTTTTGGAAAATCTTTTTCGCATATCATTTCGTAAACCAATCCTTCTAATTGATTATAAAAAATCAGGTCGTTTGGTTTATTATAAAAAAGTCATTCTATTTTAAAAGGTGTACGAATACTGTTTAATATATAATCATTTATATTTTATATCCTAATAATTGTTATATAATTTTTGGTCGTCGCTTATATAAAAAAAATCAGTAAAATGACCATTTACATCCATACTTTTAATATACAATGAAAATTACAATTTCAACACGTTTCGAGGTATTCGAAGCCATTTTAGTCGTTATTCACACTTCTAAAAACTTTACTAAGGTCCTCACTTCTGAAAACACAATGCCTGACTAAAACAATGATGAAACTGTTTGTAAAGACCGTCAAGGCTTTCCTGATTGGTTGTTACAATGAACCCACGCATCCTGTGATTGGATATTTCACATCATGCGCCGTTTCCTGTTGCCAGACGCAAAAATAAAAATAACAACACAGTTTAGATGTTTTTAAATTGAAATTTCCAAACATTTGCAAACCAAATCATGTGAAAATATTCAATATTAACATTACAGATTACAATTAAAATTTTACGGTATCAATTTAGCATTGCAGAATATACATTTTCTGCACAAATATGAAATGAAGAATATTTTTATTCAAAGTGTCCAGAATTAATTCCACCGGTGTGTATAATTACCAGACTGCAGATCTTTATGCATTTACAGTAAAATTCAACAGATGGAATTCAAAATTGTTGGAAAATTTTTCAAATCGATGAGTAGGTGTAATTTAAAACAGAAAAAACATTAGAAGAATTTAAAAATATTGTTATATTTTCAACCTATTAACCATATTAAGAAAGAAAATAAATTTCTATTTCACTCCAGTTTGTTGCAATTCAGGTAGAAAATTTTTATTTTGCATATAGATTCGCTGTCTAGAATTATTAGCAGACTACGGATCTTTATGCATTTATAGAAAGATTGAATACATGAAATTCAAAATTGTTGGACAATTTTTCAAATTTAAGATGTCAATACACGATTGTTCCTCTATTAAAATTGTCAAGGGTAAAAATAACGTTCAATTTAGTTTCTATTCGTTGCAATCGATGCAGACGATTTTTATTTTGCATAAAGATCCGCAGTCTAATAATTCCAAATGAAGTGTCCTTTACAAATGATCTATAGATTATAAAAATAATGTTGTCTCAAGAAAGTCAAACATTTCAGTGAAGTTTTTTTATTAGCCAGGTAAACTCTCAATTGAGCGCTATATGAATATTCGTCAAGTGCTGCTATAACAGCGCTAGTGGAAAAGTGATGGCGGTTTTGTGGATGCATTTTATGAGACTTCGACTGCCGTCTCGCATTTCGCCAGCGCGCAGCGGTTCGGAAACGGTTATTGAATCTTCTGAGACATCGTTGGAGTCGTAGTGGGATACTCGATTTCTGATAAAATCGCAAGCGCTGCTTGTTTATTTTGTGAATAGAGCTTCTGCTATACTATGCGATTTTTAGTCATGAGTTTATTTATACGAGACTCTTCGAAACCTTTTTCGAATCCAATGGAGCAACTGGAACATTAGTAGTCGTTGCATAGGCCAGAATATTCATAATACTTTAGTATTTTACCAGAATATTTATAGGTTCTTAAATTCTTGAGTATAAGTAAAATAAGTATTTCTTAAAATATTTTTAAACTCTTATTACAGACTTTTTATTTACGCTTTTAATATGTGGGTGTTAGGAATTTTTGGTTGAGAGTGTAGGTACTCGGTAGTGTGAAATAAAAATGACAGACAAGTTCCGAAAGTTTCAAAGTTTTCAAAGTGTAAGATTAATTTAACTGGACGTTGATATATTACAGTGACCTAATTTTCTTTTATCTGATATAATTATTTTGTTCACTGTTCAGGAAGATAATGTACTCTCGGTAATCCAGTGTAAACGGTAGTATAAAATAATATGATATCACCGACTATAAAATGGAGGCAGTTTATTCACTAATAATATTGAAAATATATAATAATTTCGATGAAGTGAATATCAGATCACATGTTATAACATTATAGCACAAATAGAAACCAGGAAATGAGGGAGATTTCACGCTGAAGAACGTGCAAGAGTTTTAATTTTTTACAAATTTTTTCTCATCGAAATATGAGGTTGCAATATAAAGTTTTTACAATCCTGAAAGTTCCAAAAATTCAGAATGCCGAGTAAAAATCTGTTATGGGTTGAAAATAAATATCTTCTTAACCATCGAAACATTTTTTCATGCGACAAATAATTTCTAAAAATTTGAGCATGTTGAAAATAAATATCTTCTTAACCATCGAAACATTTTTTCATGCAGCAAATAATTTCCAAAAATTTACCTTGTTGCCGTTAAATGGCTCACTCTGTTCGAGATGAGCTCGAGGTACAAATCAGATCATTTTAATGTTTCCTTTTCAATTCGGGCATTTCAAAGGGATCTTTAAATTGTACCAACAACTTTGCGGCACAATACAATACACACAACATTATCCTGATAACGTCGAAGGCATGATAATTTCATCGATCAAGTTGAAAATAAATATCTTCTTAACCATTAAAACATTTTTTCATGCAGCAAATAATTTTCAAAAATTTACCTTGTTGCCGTTAAATGACTCGCCCTGTTCGAGATGAGCTCGTGGTACAAATCAGATCATTTTCATGTTTCCTTTTAAATTCGAGCATTTCAAAGGGATCTCTAAATTGTACCAACAACTATGTGGCCCAGTACAACAAACACAACATTATCCTGATAACGTCGAAGGCATGATAATTTCATCGAGCAGGGTAAGTTGTTTAGCCCGAAGGCCTAGTTTCTCTATTGTCGGGGACGCAACCGCGAGTTCCACGTTTTTCCGTGGAAAATTAATTTTCCAAAGCGACATGAACGTTTGGGTGCGACCGGATAGTTTAAATACCTTTCTAAATGCAATCTAGCTAATGGAACGAGCCTTTGTTCGTCCAGGTCAAATGTCAAAGCGTGAATGCGGACCGAGATCAACGCGTGATATTCTGGTGCACGCGGTACGAGGTTTTCAGACGCGAGGCGAGACACACGCCGGGGGAAAGGACGCAGTTAACTAACTGCTACTCGATTAGGGAAATCGAGCTTCCTGCACTGTTCGGGAAGCCCACGATATTCGGTGGATTGCCTTTCCCGATAATAGGTACATAATATACCAACTGGGTATTCCACCGTGAATGCACCGAATTGATTTAAGCCTCCTCCGCGTTTTCCACCCTTCCCCTTCACCTCAACCATACCCCCCTCCCCCTCGTGCCCTCTTCCCCAGCAACCCCTAAGCCGCGCAACAGCGCTTTACTTCGGCCCCATAGCTGCAGGCGACTTCCTAGAGTCAATCGAAAGTTTAGGGTTTTGTTCGACGTATACGCAGCCTCGCGTATTACCGGCTCTACGGATTTCGAAATCCTGTCTACCGAATATCCAGGACTCCAGTTAGCGGCGTATTCTATAATACATGCTCTGCATATATATAGCCAGCCTCAAAATTGTTGGCACACACTTTCAATCAGAATCACCTTTTTATAAATGAACCAAACGATCAATCGGATTGGTAGCAAAGTAATTTCGGTGAAAATAAACCCAATTTTGGTAAAATTTTAAAGTTTTATGAGAGTGGAATTGTGAAGCTATATCGGGAAGATGGCAAAAGATCATCGAACATAATAGACAATATTTTACTGATTAAAGTTGATTGCTCGAATAGAAAAATTCCGTTTTATTTCACCGTAAAATACCGAAAATACTTTCTTGCCAACGTTAGTTTACTAGGTATGTAATGAATATTTTCGAAAAATTTCGTTTAGTCTGAATGATGAAAACACTGTATTTTATTTGGACTCAGAACGAAAATTTAAAAGACGTGTGTTGTAGATCCATAAACGTTGTACACATCCTGGAAATTTCGACGAAATTGGCCAATTGGTTTACAATTCATGTTGTAATTAATCAATTTCGATGAAATTTTCAGGATGTACCAACTCGTGTGGACCTAAAACACACATTTTCTGAAGTTGCTAGACCAAATGAAAAAGTTGTGAAAAGCACATTTTACTATACTTTTTCATAATTCAGAGTAAACGTAACTTTTCGAGTAAACCATTCCACCTAGCTTGACGGGAGATATTCATTTTTAAAAATTTATTCCGATTTAAAGTGTGTGCCAACGATTATGAGACGGACTGTACGTATTATATTTCGTACGAATTTCATGGCTTCACTTTTGCGCGCCGGTACCCCTTTATTTGAGTTCGTCGAGAGCTGAAGAAGATCATTATTGAAATAACTTTGAGTAAATATATTTCACTTATCCAAGTGTAGACGCGGGATTAATTAGTTTCCGTAGATTTCCCTCTTGTCTCTTAATTTGTTTCGTATTCTTCGGACTTTGCACGTTGTTCCAATTTGACAAAACATTTCTAACCTTGTGTGCCATAGAAGGTCAGTATGACGTATAAGAATGAATAAAAAAGTGCATAGCATTCGGTTTAAAAAATTGTAGACCACGTTCATTTCTAAAATAATAATTTAGACAACCCGATCGATCACCTTGACAACCAAATAAGCGAATAAGTTTAAAGGTATAGTACGAAAGCATAAGTGTAGTATTGTTTGAATGTAGAAAAATCTTATTTAAGAGATTTTGTTGGTTCTAAAAAAATAATTTAGATAATGCGATGGATCACGTTGATATCCAAATAAGCGAGTAATTTTAAAGGTTTAGTACGAAAGCATAAGTGTAGTATTGTTTGAATGTAGAAAAATCTTATTTAATAGATTTTGTTAGTTCTAAAATAATAATTTAGATAATGCGATGGATCACGTTGACAACCAAATAAGCGAGTAACATAAAAGGTGTAGTATGAAAGCATAATTGCAGTATTGTTTGAATATAGAAAAAACTCATTTAGAAGATTTTGTTGGTTCTAAAAAAATTATTTAGATTATGACATGTTGACAACTAAATAAGCGAGTAACTTTAACGGTTTAGTACGAAAGCATAAGTGTAGTATTGTTTGAATGTAGAAAATCTTATTTAAGAGAGTTTGTTGGTTCTAAAATAATAATTTAGATAATGCGATGGATCACGTTGACAACCAAATAAGCGAGTAACTTTAAAGGTTTAGTACGAAAGCATAAATGTAGTATCGTTTGAATGTAGAAAAATCTTATTTAATAGATTTTGGTGGTTCTAAAATAATAATTTAGATAATGCGATGGATCACGTTGACAACCAAATAAGCGAGTAATTTTAAAGGTTTAGGACGAAAGCATAAGTGTAGTATTGTTTGAATGTAGAAAAATCTTGTTTAGAATATTTTGTTGGTGATGGTGGCAGAATAAAATGGAGGGTAGGGAAGTAAATGGTGGAAAATGGCGGAGACACTGCCTTAAAAAGCTATCTATATTGTACGGCGAGGGAAAACTCGTGAGAAAATGTATATAGAGTCCCGTCTTGTCTGGACTCAAGGGCGTTCGACACTCTGGATGATCTGTGGTCTCGACTGTTTCGCTAATTTATGGCCTGAACTGAGCCTGTTTGAAAACTCTGGATCTGGTGGCGAATACTAGTTCTAAAGAACACTAAATATCCGCTCGACAGAGTCTCTCTGAAATACGAGTGCAAACTGCCATTGCAAAAAAATAGAGATCTTTGTATTTCATGAAACAATTTTCAAGTATCTTTTTTAATGCTTGTAACACATTACTTGGCACATGGTGCAAAATCATATAACCTGCAATCGGCTTATCATGCATAATATGTGCAAAGGACTGCGTCAAAGTACTAAAGCGGATATTCGTGCATTTATAACGCCTGCAAGGTTACAAAATGCGGTTTGGTTTCTTGCGACGTCGATTTTCTAAAATCTAGTTTGCTGAAATTAGAAATTGCACGAATATATGAAATTTCGAGGTGACATCGACGAACTTTCCACGAACTTAACGCAAAACTTCAATAATGTTTGTAATTGACATCACCGAAGAGTGAAATGAAGTTTCGAGAAACTTAAAGCTGTGCTGATTTAAGTCAGTCCAAGTACCAATCACATTACTAACTGCGAAAGCGACTGTAACTAATGTTTCTGATTATTATTGTATTGTAGAGTAAAATATAATATAATATATAATGATGTAAATAATGATATTATACAATAATATAGTACATCACATATAGAATAATAATTAATCACATCGCTAAATCTCCAGGCAAAACTGTAAATCATTTTTCTTATGCATTGTTACGACTACTATTCTACTAGAAATTTTCTCTCAGGAAATATCTACGAAACCTTGTTAACATGATTGGTGGTATGTAAAGCAGACAAACTCTACAAACGTGTACAATAGCCACAGAATTTCGCAGCAAACGAATTTATGTTAATCTGTTGGCTATTATTCGACCTCTACACGTTTATACAATTAAAATTCGATTTCATCGAGATAGAAAAGGTTCGACGAATATCGAGTTTCCTTTGATTGGAGTCTTCCCTGTACAGCCTCCGATAAATCGACAAATTAAAAGCACATCAGCCATCAAAAACGACTGAATCTGACAGCCATTTATCTTTATTCACGTAGTATTGACGTTTGCTCTTTAGCGGGTTTTCGTTTATATAGTCGGCCATCAAATTGGTAGTATTATGTCCCTGGTGGAGAGCAGTATGCGCAATTCACGTTTGTTAACCCCGTTTCGTTAGTTTTGAGCTGGAAGTCGTGCGACGACATTTCAGAGGCACTCTGTGTGCTTTGAAGTTTAGATAGCTGCGTGACTAATTGCCCAAACTTGGCACATCCACGTACATCCGAGGATCTATGTTTATAGGATTTAAGTCTTCGGGTAGGGACAGTCCAGCGTCAACTGTCTCGTCGCACGCTATGCGGTTTGTTATTGCAGTCGTCGTCCTTCGTTTCTTCTATAATTTTCCAGCAACAAGCACACGATGAAATTCCATTATTTATTATTCTCCCGGGTCTCATCCGTTTCCCGTCATGCGCTGCCAGCTATTCGACATTATTTCACGGTAAACTTTCGGCCGCGCGATCCCCGAAACAATTGACGCGAGCCGGCCCCGAGGTATTCTTAGCATGACACCCGGAAAAAAACTTTGATCTTTCAACTTTTCCACAAAAACAGAAAAACTTTCCTTAAAACTTCAACCACCGGCACACATACACGCGCGCACGCTGTCGCTGCATCGCGGGGAAACGAATCCTCTGACGTGAAATTAATTAAAACTTCGTTAACAGTCATCGCGCACTGTCGAGGCTTCTTGGTTATTGTTGCTAAATACTTGTCAGTTCAATGCACGATTGCTGGTAATCTAATAAACGAAACGTTTAACGAGGGTTTTCTATCGAGATAGCGAAAATGTTTAAATTTAAAGTCTTACGCAGCAATCCAAAAAATTTGTTATAGTAGATCAATTGCTTCGCACGATCAATTTTTTAAATTTCTTCATTCCATGCAACGCGACACATAATGATGTCCAAAACTACACAAGGTTATTGTGAACGATAATTTTCCATTCCATTTGTGGCGCTTTTAATTTGTATCAAAAGTTTTCCTTTCATAAACAAATAATACAGATGAAAAAAAAATTACAGAGATCATTACATTACGAAAAACAGTACTAAAATAAAAATATGAGTACTGTCATAATGATTCGCAGTTCAGCGACATGCTTGCAGAAATATTCACGTCTATAATATATTATAACAATGACATTAGCCAAATAATTCTAATTTCAGTTCAACCGCAGCACGAGAGCGAAGAAGAAAGCGTTCTACTGAATTTTACAATTCGATATGTCACTGATCTCGGACGATATAGATTCGGAGGTCTAAAATTAAATTCATTATAGATTAACGATGTTCCCGAGGCTTTCTCCGAGATAGAAATCCAAAGATACAAAGACTCGCAGCAGAGGCAGCCAAGAGATAGGTGTTCTTCGACCAATCCATTTTCGGAAGTAGTGTTCGTTTAATCAATTTCGTTCTTGTGTCGTGTATCCTGTGCTCGAAGACTATCAATTTGTATCCAATCTTCTTGAACCGTGAGCAACACGGTGCATTTTCCGAATTCGGTCATCCCATTGCTTGTTACAATATAGTTAAACCGAACTCACCGTGGCAGTACAATTTCAAACTTTAGAAATCTCAATTTTAAGTTATTGTCAAGTAAAAACCTATTCAATTAATATTCCCCAGTATTTCTCTGTGGGATTTGTAAAGTACTAAATAATATGGGATAAAGATTAGTTACATTTTTATTATTCCCATCTCTCCGATCGAGATATAAATGATTTTCTAATATTGAGCATTAGTTGTGAGGATAGTTGTGTGTTGTAGAAAATTAACGAAGACACAAAGTTAGTTTATCGCGCAGAAAACACTTCGCGAGCAAACGGTTGATGAGATAAGCAAGACAGAGTCAACATTCGTGGTGTTACTAGTGGAATCGCAATGTTATCGGCTGGAAAGGCAGTGAAGAGAACGATCCCGATCAAACAAGTGGAATAAGAGATACCATGATTAGATAAATAGGGAGCGTTCTTCGACTGACAAGTGAAATGGGTAATGCTTTGGTCAGACAAATCCTACAGTGAATGTTCTTCTGAAACAAATGGAATACAGGACATATAGCTCGGGCAATACTATAGAGTACATTCACGATGAAACAACTAGAATGGTTCGTCCTCGTTCGAACAAAGTAGTCGAGATGGTTTCCGGTCCGACCAGTGAAATGAGTAACGACTTCGGTCTGACAGGACGTCCAACGAGACAAGTGAAATTCGGAACGTACTCATTCGAGCAACGGGATTAAAGAACATATTCATTATAGGATCTGTACAAAAAGCTCATTAGCGTGACCGAAAACCACGAATTCTTACAAAAATAATTTTTCAGACCTGAATTAATTCTGTCCGAATTTTATGAAATTTTCGTTATAAATGTAAAAAAGAAAATTTTTAACGAGCTACACCTACGTCAGGTCTAGATGAATAAAAACAGTAAAAAGTTATTTTATATTTATCATTAGTCTGCGGACCTTGATGCAAAATAAAAATTTCAATAATCTATGAAATCTGTTCGGAGAGGAGATCAGTATCCATTTTTCCATTGTTCCAATTAACATAAACAGTTTTTACTTTGCATACAGATTTTTACATTCTCAGAGGCAACATTCGTCCGCAATACTTAAAACAGAAAATGACTGCAATGCTACAACAGTTTCAACACCAGTTGTTTCGAAAGCTTCATGCCTTCGCAATATCCACAGAAAGTATTAAGTTCGTAAGTAAGTCTCCCAGGAGGAACGTTTGTCACAGCGATTTCCGTAATTATTTAATTTTGTAGCACCGTAAGGACCCGGAGCGTCCGCGATTCCAACGGCGCATAATTCAACGCATTGAGTTGGAACGATGCCATTTTACCGCACAATTTCGAGTGGTGCGCGCGCTCGCGGGAAACGGAAACGCGAGAACTCGCGTGATTATTTACCCGCCTAATAGCCATGACCGTACGAGAATATTAAGAAGCGCCGTAGCCCTGCACGTAGATAAATATTTCTTCAGCTAATTTACTCGGTCGAGGTTCTAGTTTAATTTATACATTATCGAGTCTGTTCAAGGTAATCTCTTGACAATTTCTCTATCCATTTGATCGAGTTTAGTGGTCTATGCACATTTTCTCATTCGTAGACCAATTTAAAGGAAATTAAATCCAATAGAAGCTCTTTTTCATTGCTTTTTTGGAAATCTGTCTATATAAATAAAAATGTGAATGTTCGTTTGTTCAGAATCTTAAATCTCCGAAAGTTCTTCACCGATTGCTTTGAAATTTTCACACAACGTTGCATTCTAATATGTGCGTGTTTTTATATATATACCTAATCTATTTAATCTATATAAATCTATATAAATAAAAATGTAAATGTTTGTTTGTTCAAAAATCTTAAATCTCTGAAAGTTCTTCACCGATTGCTTTGAAATTTTCACGCAATGTTGCATTCGAATACGCGTGTGTTTTTATATACCTAATCTATATAATCTATGTAAATAAAAATGTAAATGTTCGTTTCTTCAGAATCTTAAATCTCCGAAAGTCCTTCGCCGATTGCTTTGAAATTTTGATATACCTAATCTATATAATCTATATAAATAAGAATCTAAATGTTCGTTTGTTGAAAAAAAAATATTGTATACCCACAAGCATTGTGAAATTAAAACATATTAGAAACGTGCGATTTTTCTTTTCTTTCTCACAGAAACGTAAATTAAAATATGTACCGATTGTGACATGACCTTCAAACAACCTTCAGCTCTGAAGACTTAGGTAAAACTCAAATTTCGTTTGCAAGGAGAATGCAGGCGTCGCAAGGAATGTTAACACCTGTAAATCCTTTTACTTACTTTGTTAAAATGAAAGAAGATATTCTGGGGATGGGGATGGAGTTTCTCCACCCTTTCTAGAGAAACTCTTATTATCATATTTTATACATTTCACGAATTTCCGAGAATATTTCTTCACCTAATTCCCAAGCGAGAAGTTTTTGAAAAATGTTTCGCACGTAGTAGATTTTAATACAGCGTATTAAAAAGTTCCGGAACTCTTCCGCGCCACGGTGAAAACTATTTCCAGGTGCAACAAAGTTACCGGCGATGTGTGAACACAAGGTGGCGGACGATACAGGGAAAATTACAGTTCGGAAATCACAATCGGTCGTTTAACTTAACGAAAAGCTGGCCGAGCGTGTGCAATTAATTAATACTGGAGTCCCGATCGAGAGCTAACGGTTAATTATCGTGGCCACGATAATCTGGCGCACTTGCGAGCTTCTGACAGCGGATAAGATGGCTTTCGAGCTAGCCACTCCGCAGGTATTACAATTGATCGACGCCATTAATGCAGTAACAGACACCGTGAGCATAATTCCGTTAATTACCGCACGTGTTACAAGCACGTTCATTTGCATGCGTTAAATTTGCCAGGTGTATTAATTAATTACGTTACAACGGTTTCGCCGAGTGGACCCGCTGTCATTTAATATTCGACGGAGATCTAACGAATTCGTATGGTGTTTAATGTTTGATTAATTGCGCGAATAGCAGCCGAGCCTTGCTTGATGGAACGTTAGAAGTTTTCGTCGGCTATGAAACCCTTGATAACGAGTAGCATTATGGCAACCCCTTCAGAATAAAATAATGTTCAAGAAAATCAGTGGTACGCGATCTAGAAACGTACAGGTAGAATAAATCAGCCATTAAAGCAGCAAGAAAACTAATTACTTTTCATAAGAAGCAAATCCAATAGAAAACGTGTCTTGATTTTTGTAGACAGGTTTTGTAATATCGGAATTAAATATAGTTTCATTCTCTTGGTTATTGACTTGAGAAAAATCAATAAATAGCAATTAGTCGGTGTACGGTCTAACGCGGGCGTTCCAATAGTTCCTCTCAATTTTTCCAGAAGTTAATTTTACTGGAATTCGCTAATAATGATTTTTCTGCAAATATACGACGTCCGCTATATTCCGAAATTTAATTCTAAATAAAATACGTCGAACGTAATAATAATTACTGCGGACTTTTACACGATATAAATATTTTCTGTGTCAAGTATAAGAAATTCGAAGCGAATAAAAGCTTCTTCGTTCTCTTAACAGTTTTAATACGTTGGAAATTATATAATTTTTGCTGTAATCAATTTTCTTAATGTAGAAAATCCGAAATCGAATAATTAACTCTAATCTAGTCTAATAAATAGAAATTATGGTGATCATTTCACGAGACACGGCCATCGCAGAAAATGGTCGACTGAAGAAAAAAGTAGATTTTGTAAATAATTGGACAGTCAAAATTCCGTGACATTTTGCGAAATTCTAAGGAAATTTTTACGGGACAAAGTTTCTGTTCTGCTGGTGAAATTTATGCGAATACGTCGATTTCCTTTATATGGATGTTTTAACAGAGGGCGAGTACCTGCTAAATAATTCGCGCACGCAGAGAATATCCACCAAAAAGCTTGCGCATACACAGTAAGTGTCCATCAAAAAGTTTACGCGTATACAGCTCGCGTGCATCATTTTCACAGATGCACGGCGATATCCATCAAGCTACTATAACTACATTAAATTAAATGCAACGAGAGAGGAAAATATTTATAAAACGACTTTCAGCGAACGAGACACTTTGTCGATTATTAGTTAAACAATATCGTTAATGACTTTCCCATTCTATTTTTGGAATAACTTTTACTATCAATTTAATATTCACAGTCCCCTTGGGTTTCCCAAATGCTCCCATCGGCTTCATATTTTTTTGTGTTTTCATTCGAGTATAATACAAGTTTTTCAGCAGTTAACTATGGCGATCTCTTTTCAGAGCACGCAGCTATATGTGTCGCGAAAATCACGCGATCCATTTCAAATCCATTTCAAATTATTTATACTTTTTATTTTTCTTCTTCACCTTCAAATATTCTAAACGTATTGAAATTTACGAATATATTTTAGTCTTCGCAAAAAAGTTACAATTTAAATAGCCAATGCTAACTAAATTTTACGCGTGACGAGTAGACTCGTCGCGACACAAAATTCTTCCATTTCTCCATTACGAGTATATCCGTCAATCACGGCTTACTGGTTTAATAATCAGTATTTCGCACATGCTAGTTCTTATCGAGAAAACAGCTCAAAGAAGTAATAAAGTACAAGTACACGTAAATATCCACGAGAGCTTTAAAAGATACACAGTGTTTCAAAAATTCAGGTTTCCGAGCGGCATTTGGGAATCAAATTTCCGCGGACATTTATGCGATGCTTTATGCAACAGTGGATCAGATAGAGAATAATTTACTCCTCCTTTGACTTCTTTGAAACTATAATCTTCATTACAAATTGACGAATAAAATATTCGAATGGATATGAAACATTTATTAAAAATTCCGGTACTAGAATACTTCTTTATTCCAGCTTGATGTTAGCCTAACCTGGCTGCGTGAGTGGTGCGTGAGATCCTGTGACGACGTTCGTTACGTCGCGGCGTCATCGACGTTGCTCCGCCGACTTTTCCTCGGAGGCGGAAACACGCGGTCGGTGTATATTACCTTCGTAAGTATAATGCTGCTTATTCATGCCTCCTTGGCATTCCTGAATCACGAAGTTAGACCTACGTATCGACCCACACATTGACGGCTGGCCCCGTGAATGCGGAAACGTGCTCGCTGGTCCTCCTCTTCATTCATGTGTTCTCGAGTGTCGAGATCCTTATGTACACCGGGGCCTTTCATCGGAGGATTTAATTTAGATTCGCGACCGCGAACGCAAAGAACGAAAGGGAAATGAGAAACGAACGCCACGTCGCGCCGCGCCAAGCCCGGGAGAAAGTAAATTAGGCTGCGGTCTAATGACACGACAAACCATCGGCCTTTGAACGTGTATCGCCGCCGTATGCCGCGCTGTCGCTTCGCGTCCCGACGGCTCCCACGCGTGGTTTTCGGCTATTCTGTGAGGAACACCTTTTTGTCGGTCGCTCGAAACCGCTCCGGGTCCCCGTCCCTTCATTCCACTGCTGTTTCTTTCTTGATATCCCGTGGACGTTACTAATATTTTCCACCTCTCATTTCTCTTTCCATACACAGTCATTCGCAGCGTCGCACAGCGATATTTCTCGATTTATTTATTTATTATTATCGCCGTAAACCTTATTCGGTTTATATAGCCTACATTAGTATAACATCTTACAAAAATAATTATGTATACCGCGTGTTTTTTTTTCTTTTATTAAGCTCTAGAACCCCAAATGGGATTATTAGCAGCATGCCCATGGCTGTGCATGCCAACATTACAAAGATAACTTATAAACTAAGATAACAATATAATGAACATTACCGTGTGTTTCGTCTAAAACAGGACACCTAATTATCTCCTCTATCTCTGATAATACAAAAAATGTTCCCAACGTAATCTAAATGGTTTCAAAAACCGAGTCAGATGAAACAATCGTTTTTTATGAATTGTAATTTTTTAATCGTTTTTTCAAGGTCGCCCGTGTGTTTTTTACATATATACACACATTTGTTGTTGTTGTATGTTGTAGCAATCATTATCGTGCATTCATCCATGTTGAATAGCACGACCTTGAAATGAACGTGAACTCTAAAATTTGTTAATGAACGCAGAACTTTCTTTTAGCGACATTTCAAATTTCAACGGTAACAGAAATTGAATGTTTGAACCTGACACACTGTATGTTTGTGCGGTAAAATATTTTATTTCGTGTCTCACATTGTTAAAATAGAAATATTTTATTTTGTGGATTAAATGGTTGAAATAGAAATATTTTATTTTCAGGTTCAGATTGTTCAAATAGGAATATTTTATTTTCGAAATTGTATATCTTATTTAAGATACTATTTTCTTTCAGCAAAATAAAATCTAAAATATTAAATAGTATTTGAAATATTTGTTTCGCCAAATAATGCCCACCTCTGGATTGGAACGTCTTTATCTCCAAAAGTGTCGTAGAAGAGAATAGAAAATTTATATTTTTGTATGGATACAATTATTTCAATGCTTAAAGATTGATTACAAACGGATTAAATTTTATTTCATCTAAAAAGAAAGGGATAACATTCATATCTGTTAAAATTTTGTCAAATCTCCATGACGAGTCTGACTCGTTAAAATATTGCAAGGGGATCGTTTTATATAGGGTGTGGCCGCACAAAAACGTGTCATTCTGCACGTAAAAGTAAGTTGGGGATAAGAAGTAATCTTTTTTTTCGTTTGACGCCTCGTTTTCGAGAAAATCGAGTTCGAAAATTCAGCGAACACACGCGTGCAATGGAATACGAATCGTCTGGCGCGTCTGGTCATGACCGACCGATTCTACTTCTTGCAAACGCTAGGCACGCGAACTCGACGGATTTTCAGAACCGATTTTCTCGAAACGAGAGAGGCGTCGAACAAAAATATTTTATTCCTTATCGATTTATTCTTTTATGAAAACACGCCCCTTTCCCCAGCTGTACCGGAAAGAAAACGTAAAATTGAAAGTGTTTATTTCTCTGTGAGACACGTGTACGACAAGTAGACTGCGGATCTTTATGCAAAATAAAAAATGTTTTCATTTATTGCAAGACACAGGAACGAAATAAAAATTTTTTTCTTCTTTTAATTATCTGATTAAGCTGAAGCCTATACGCCGATGTCTTTAAATCTTTTTAAAATGTCCACTGCTATAAATTGTGTTTACTCATTTTTGTCATAAATGCATAAAATCCGTAGTCTAGTTATGAGAAAAGTTGTGCTTCATTTTTGAAATGTCTTAAAGTGTTCAGGAAGTTGTTCATTGTTCTCAATTTCTCTGCTAAATACAATTGCACGACCAAAAAATATCTCGATATTTCAATACTCCAAATGCTCAACAATAAAAATGATGCAAAACGAACCAATATTGGAAGCGATTAATAACATCCAGTTGGATCTTTTAGTGCGATCAATATTTTAATGTATCGTCGGAGTGTTCAGCAAATGTATGCAGCAATGTTTTATATCTTCTGGGCGAAGTTGCACCCTCTCTCCTAAAGTTCCCGTTGCGGTTTAAGTACCTGCGTGGAATTATTGAAGTTTTAAAACACTTTAATAGTTCTTTTATTCTATGTGGATACATTGTAACGAGTTGTTGCATTTTAACAATGCTACATATCCGCAGTAATACTTTAAATGAAGCTCGTATCGCAAATATATTTTTACAATGCTGTTCGACGGTTGCGCGAAGTTCGTAAAATTTTATTCTGCGTCGTAATTATGGAGGATTTTCACATGGACATTTTATACGGATTCATTGCACATTGAAAATTATGTATATTAGTTTTCAATCATTTCAGTACGTACAACGTCGATAACGATGGCGCATCGAACAGGAACGTATTATAATATATATTTTGCATGTTGTGCAAATTACTTTCGCAAATGCTCCGGAGGTTTTGTAAAAGGGACACGTTCCTTCAGCAAAAAAACGACTTAATTACATTTTCAGAATATCTTAGATTAATTGCTTGCACTATTTCGTGCATAAAGAGGAGCACTTGTCTCCACAGAAATAATTCTATTATCACTTAAACAACCACCGACTAATAAAATTAAGTTTTCAACGTACCAACGTAAGTTTCCAACGCATATAAAATTACTCATTACTAATTTTGAGGAGTAATAATCAATTTGATTCATCGATCACAGCTTCCCAGACATTACATCTTCCTTAACTGACAAGAATTCAACGTTTACAAGCGAACAGGCGTAGACCGAGAATAGAATAAAAGTATTTACACGGTGGCTCCGAAAAGTATTTGAACAGGATCGGCAGCACGATCGCCAAGGGTGAAATTATGGGGTTCTCCGCAGAGCCACCCTTACCGAGTCTTCTCCTTTCACAAAGCTGCGAGGGAAGATCACTGTTACGTCACTGGGAGCTCGCGCTCGGTGTTTATATTAAGCGATTCTATCGATGAGAGTGATTATAAATAAAGTCGACGTAGAGACGCGTTGTTCGTGTCCCGGTAGTCGGTTAATCGTTGTTGAGGTAATAGGCCGTCATCGGGGCGCGAACGCCGGTGTTCGGCGTTATTAAATCAATTCGGAGGAGGCCAGAAAACGCGGAATACCGAGGCGCAGGATCGCATTACGAAGAAAATATATTTTCCTCCGCAGCGTCACTGCGCCAACCTATCAGGGTCGCGAGGCGGCGCAAGGTGGTAATTGCCAATTAACTGTAATTAATTCATTGAGCCAAGTGGCAGTGATCAAGCCAGCCACATCTCCGTCCCCAGGAACTGGTCCTAACGATCCGCCGGAAATACGATTCGGCAATTTCAAGGAAACCAAATCAATTTACATATTATTGCGGGGACCGTTTAACCGCTTATGTCAATAACTGTGTACACCGGTACCCACTTACAATTTGCATTTATAATTCTTTGCATACTCCTCGGTGACGGTCGCGATACCGACCCCCGTCCGGAAAACGTATACCGAATGTTATAACCGCGAACATTTCCATGTTATTGAACATCGTCGACGATTTTGGTTCTCGGCGTTCTCATCGATCAGCCTCAGATTTATGGTGGATCACTTCTCGGTATAATACAAGCTGACAATCCAGCGTGGTAATACGAGC
>CM052204.1:7575880-7599114 GCA_028455805.1 Lasioglossum figueresi
TCTCTCTCTCTCTCTCTCTCTCTCTCTCTCTCTCTCTCTCTCTCTCTTCTCGAACCCGGCCGCGTTTCGTTCCGGCCTCTTTTTCATCCTTGTTGCCGAACGATAATCGAATTCGCGGGCCCCGCCGATACGTCTCATCGTCGCATAATCGTTCCTTTGTCCGACGGCGACGAATAATCCGATTCCCCAGGAAAGTACTTATTCTCTCGAATTTTCCATTTGACAGTTCGCGTTTCTAATTGGAACGGCGAATATACGGCCGCGAGTACCGGAAGGACTTTTGTCCGACGCGTTCCGACGGGACGCGCGAGGGTGCATCGCGAAGAAAAGGTATGATACGAAGAAATGGGGATGCGCGGCTCTAAACCTGCCAGTTTTCTCCCTCGCCTCTGCCCCTCGAATGCTTTTCATCGTTCTTCCTGCTTTTCTCGCCGGGCTCTCTCCGACCCGCTTAATTTTCACCGGTTCGAGTGTCTTTTCTCGGGATCCTCCTTTCTCTGGGACGTTTTGCCGGTCGACAGGAGAGAAAAGACAGTGGAAGGGAGCGAATTACCCGCTGCTGATCCCGCGTAGACTTTCGAAATTGAAAGCAAATATTTTGAAAATAAAAAGGAACGCGGCAGGGATGAGAAGAAAGGAGAACGGTCCCGTGCGAACGCCGAGATGGTGAAAGAGACGCGCGCACGTTCGACTTCCGGCGTTTTGCAAAGCGTTCTGAAGCCTCAGAACTTGAAATACGGTATTCCTCGTTATTTCCACCCGGTTTCAGATGTTTTCCTTTCATTCATTTTTCAGCGACGCGGCCCCCACGCCTACCCCTTTATCTTCAGGGATGAAATGCGCCGGATGCGGCATTGTAACCGCGCCGCATACCGAATAATCATTCCGCCTCCCGAGTGCCGATTATTTTTGCACCGTTCACCTGGAAACATCTTGATCCTAATTAACCCGGGAAAAAGCCGGACGGCGAGTAATTCTGTCTTGGAAACGAGACGTGCCAGTTATGCTTTTTTCTCTCTGTCTTCCTCGCACTCTTCCCTCCTCTGTCGCTCTCTGTCTTTCTCTCCCTTGCTTCCTCGCTCTCTTTAACTCTATCCACAATTCTCCCTTGCTTCGTATTCCCACGTGGACCCGTTTCTTTGTGAAACAGATTTTCATCGGAGGAACGTGACAATTATAAGAGAGAAATGAGAGGAACTTACGGTTTTTTTTCCACTAGCTTTCCATTGAAAGCTGCTACATGGAAATCGTGCGTTTCAATGACGAGAAGTAACGCGATCGTGGGAATTTTGGAAACGACCACTTGCCAACCTGTTCTACTTGAGAATAAATACAGCGGCTGTACAAAGTATTTATACACCTTTTAGAATCGAATAACTTTGTCAAAATTGCACCCAACTGCTTGAGTTTGTATCATGAACGAACGACGTGCCTAAGAAAATAATTTGATTTATGAACAAGTAGATTATATATTATTTTATAGTTTCTGTCTAATAATTTGGCAGAAAATAAGTTTTGTTAAACACTTAAAGTTTGTCAGTATATTTCACGAGTCTAAATAAAAACGAAAATGTTATATACATATCGGTTCCTTAAGATTTATTAATCTATGAATCAACCAATGAATTCTTGATATATTTCATATTATATCAAACGCGTACCGTGTGCAATTTTTATGCCATTAATGATAAATTCCATGAAAATTCTCGTGCAAGAAGTTTTCAATGCATACACACTTGTGATATCATCGTGATCTCCTTTAGAACCTTATTGTATGGACGGTCTTTTGTTCCATTTAGAAAAGGGAATTTTTCAATCTTTCAGGGAGCAAACGGGAGTGGATCTTGCGAATCCTAAATGGAATTGTTGATGAAGGTATACGTATATCTGAAATCTTGATGAATCTCGGTAACTTTCTGCGGAAAATTTCGACAATACCATAAACACACGGACTGCAACGTCACGCAACGTTTGAAAATCAATTATACACTGTAATGTAAATTTTAATAATTATTTATTAATTTTCCATGTCATATTTAATTTGAACCTCTCTGCGTAAGTGAATGACAATAATTTGACATTCGTTGATTTTCAGTATTTAATTGGAATCGTGTAGTATAAAATGAATAACAATCACCGATCTTTGTTACCGATTTTGTAAACAGAATATTGTTTTTATTTTCTCAGTTATTGAAAAATGATAAACAGCGAAATTAAATTCTCGTTAATACGAACGTAAAATATTACATGCAACCGACTCACTTGCCGTGCTGGAATATTGGCTGAAAGTTTTTTTTAAATAATTTTTCCAACTTTTAGTAATGAATTTTAATGCAGAAATATGGATTTATGGAAATAAGTGTGGTGCGCGTCAGAAAACTTGGATAATTGGATTCCCACTTCATTCATTCCCCTTCTGAAAACCGTTCTAACTAGTTTACTTAACTTTTATTCTCAGGCTCTATTAACATCCGAAATTGTCCACATTTATAAGTGAATGCGTTTTACTTTTGGAACCGCTTTTTCCAACATATTAGGTCAATAAAAAATCGTTTAGGCGAATTGTGTAATTTTCACATTCAGTTTGTGCAATTTCGTTCCATTTTCAAATAACTATTTACATATTTTCTCCTCTTCTTTAAAGTGCTCGTCAACGTTTTCTCAAATGACTTGCCCATTTTTGATATGCAAACCTTTCTCAGCGATCCTGGTTCATTGTTTTATGACAGTACTATTTCCCCGGTCGAAGTTGCGCTATTTTTTTTACACGTTCAACATAATTTAATTTGAAGTTCACTTTGTACTCGCTCACACTCTTTCATTTGCATATCCCTAAAAAAACAATGATACCTACCTCACACACGGGGCGTACGTGAAGCGTTTCCAGAAAACTGCATGCCCATTGCATGCAAAAACTGCAGGTCAAATGGAACTTTATGTTTCGAAAGAGGAGTGTGCAATAAAGACAAATATAGTTTCACGACTAATATACACATTTATTAACTCCTCAATTATTTCTTGTTGAAAATACGAGAGGTTAACTTTGAAACCGGCTACTAGCGTCCCAAAAAGACACCCGTAGTTTGGCCCAATTTTTAAAAACTAAATAGTTCTCATACCGTAGTTGTGGTAGCCCGCAACGTTTTAACCCTTCGCAGTTGACGGATGCTTCAGAGTTGTCACTAAAAATTGCTGTACTATTATTCACAATCTTGTTTACCACATTTAAATATTGTATGAGGTATTATATCAATTTCTTATCCATTAAATGAAAATATCATATACAGTAGGACCTCGATTAATCAGATCCCGGTTATAAACAAATATGCGTTTAAATATAATTATATTAAGAACAGAATACATTTTCAAAAATAAAAGATTTATTTTGCAATATAATGTACATTTTAATGATTTCCCTCGATTATCCATCGGACGTTAATTTATCCGGGCAGATTGTCTCCCGATCATGACGGTTAATCAAGGTCCTACTGTACTATGGAATTATTGTAAGCCTGAAGAAATGTTTAATTTTCAAGTTAAAATTGATAAATGAATGTTATAAAACGAAAAAATCAGAAGGATTATAAAGAAATATGTGTTTAACACTAGATTTACGGGACCCGTCAGAATGACGGGTTCTAATATTCTTCATTTGCGATTATTAAGATTGTAACAGATGCTTCCCTGAAGAATTATTTACCAAATTTATTTCTTTGGGTTATATTATTGAAAAAATGGCTAAAAATTTGGATAGGCACATTCTTGTTATGTTAACATAATAATGTGAAACTGTTTCAACAACTGTATTTCTAGAGCTCTGTAAATCTAGTGTTAAACATACTTACATTATGAAATGAAATAAATTTTCAAAAATAAAAGATTTATTTTGCAATATATTGTACATTTTAATGATTTCCCTTGATTATCCATCGGACCTTAATTTATTTTTTATTTTTCAGGTCATACTGTACTATGGAATTATTCTAAGCCCGAAGAACAGTTTAATTTTCAAGTTAAAATAGTTCCACCTTCAAAGGGCTAATGTTGCCCAACCATGGTTTCCAGTAACGAACACAGTGAAATCGTAAATTGAGCAACAGCATCATCGGTTCAACACATTTGTTCTCGTGCGTTTTCATCCCGCGTACTGCCTCCCCCTACCATCCGCCCTTTAACAATCGAATGCGCCGAATGCGGAGAATCGTACGTACGTACGTAAGTAGGGATCTCTGCCATGAAGAGCGACCGGGTCGAGTTGGCCAG
This sequence comes from Lasioglossum figueresi, assembly GCA_028455805.1. Lineage (NCBI taxonomy): Eukaryota > Metazoa > Arthropoda > Insecta > Hymenoptera > Halictidae > Lasioglossum > Lasioglossum figueresi. Next base: position 7,580,144 of record CM052204.1, read on the forward strand.
GATGGCAGCCATGTAAATAGGCCAGCGGCATAATTTATACCCGTCATGCCTAGGAACTCGAGAGGGAGAGAGACGAAGAGTGAGAGAGATAGAGGGAGAGAGAAAGAGAGGGTTAGAGAGAGGGAGAGAGAGAGCTGGCGCGGGTCTGCTGGGATCCAAACTGCCGACCGAAAAACGGCGGCGGAACACGCACGGCTTGTCGGATCACGGCTAACACGCTCTCGGTACTTTTTATTCCACCCCCCACCTCTCAAGCCCCGGAGCCACCCCTGGAAGCCCGAGAGTGCCCGTGTCGAGAATTCGTCTGTGACTCTTCGTGTATCTCTGCGTTTTATTATTTTCCCGGTATAGGTTTTTATTATCCTCGTGCCCCGCTCTCTCTCTCTCTCTCTCTCTCTCTCTCTACTGTTTCATCAACCGGAGATGAATGTTTTTCAAGGAGCATGTATGATCCGCCTGAGATTCCCAGATTTCTCGTCCCGGACACCACAGCAGTGGCCACGCGAAAAATGTACAACGACGCCACACGACGTGACGCGACGCGCGACGCCGCGCCGTTCGGAAACGCTATTTGCTCCTGCGCATTTGTTCGGAAGAGTTTCCGCGGTTATCACCACGAACTGCTCGACACTTTCGCACTAGCACTTTTTTCAAATGCAAAATTTAGAGATCGCGACGCACTGCTGCGACTACGTCAAACCTTTTTCGTTTCGCGAAGGCTTTGAGACACGTCCCAGGACGTCGGAGACTGCGGACGCAGTTTATTATGCTCGCGAACGTTTTCGAAATGGTATTAGTAGTCTGCGGATATTTATGCAACATAGAAATTGTTTGCGTCGATTGTAAGGAATAGAAATTGAATTGATCATTATGTCTTCACTTAATTTGATTTAAAGAGAGGAGAAATCATATATTGACATCTTGAATTTGAAAAATTTTCCAATTTTCCAGTTTATTATGCTCGTGAACGTTTTCGAAATGTTGTTAACACTAGGTTTACGGAGGTCTAAATATAACTATTTCACATTAATTTATAAACATAACAAGAATATGTATATCCCAAGTTTTGGCCACATTTCCGATAGTATATACCCCAGGAATTAAATTTGATAAATAATTTCTCAAGGAAGCATCTTTACAATCTCAATAATTACAAATTAAGAATATTAGAACCCGTCATATTGACCGGTACCGTAAACTTAGTGTTAATAGTCTGCGGATATTTATGTAACATAAAAATTGTTTGCGCCGATTGTAAGGAATAGAAACTGAATTGATGATTATTTCTTCACTTAATTTCATTTGAACAGAGGAGAAATCATATATTGACATCTTGAATTTGAAAACTTTTCCAATTTTCCAGTTTATTATGCTCGTGAACGTTTTCGAAATGTTATTAACCTTTAGCACTCGAATGGTGACTCAGAGTCACCATTAAAAGTTGTTGTACCATTATTCAAGATAATGTTTACATTATTAAGTACATTGGGATCTAACCAATTACTAATCATTTAAGTAGTGCATGAGTTATTATATCAATTTCATATCCATAAAATGAAAAAAATCATATAGAATGGAATTATTCTAGGTCGCAAGAAATGTTTGATTTTCAAGTTGAAATGGCTCCGAGTGCAAAGGGTTAATAGTCTGCGGATATTTATGCAACATAAAAATTGTCTGTATATTGTAAGGAATAGAAACTGAATTGATCGTTATTTCTTCACTTAATTTGATTTGAAAACAGGAGAAATCATATATTGACATGTCGAATTTGAAAAATTTTCCAATTTTCCAGTTTATTAAGCTCGTGAATGTTTGCGATATGTTATTAGTAGTCTGTGGATATTTATGCAACATAAATATTGCCTGCGTCGATTGTATGGAATAGAAACTGAATTGATCGTTATTTCTTCACTTAATTTGATTTGAACAGAGGAGAAATCATATATTGACATCTATGAATTTGACAAATTTTCCAACAATGTTGAATTTCATGTTCTCAATTTTGCTACAAATGCATAATGATCTGCAGTCTAGTTATTAGGTTGGTCTTACGATGGCCACAAAAGTATTGAACAATAAAAATGTTCCGCATCGATTGCTGTTGCTGTTCCATTAAAAAATACATGGACGACGGACTCCGAAAAATTAGAAAATAATCATCGGTAGGTGACGTGTCAAGACCGGACTGCTTAGACCCACCGAAGCCCGAAGCTCCCGTCACGCCGAATTTGTGCATGCGACTATAGCACGCGGTCGAAACGACCTATTGTAGCGGAGGGTTCACCGCAGACCGAAAATATCTTCGTATTCTCCGCGCAGTAAATTGATTCGACCGGATTGACGGTCACGGTTACCATAACAGCGCTGCAACGACGGAGAAACTCGACATTCTTTCGAAGGGGGTAGGCGTTACCCTTACACGAATTTCATTCGGTGAAGGTTTGCGATCCAAAAGAACCGCGAGCTTATTCGAGCACCTAATATTAAGAGGCACGGTAAGCTCCCGGGAAAGTGTGAAGGGCTGAACGGTATGGGCAATGGTGTACGGGGTGCATGTGCACGGGGCGTGATGGAACTAACGACTCGTAATTAGAATCGACGGGTAGACCGTGAATCGCAGTTGGAACAGTTTGTAATGGAGATTAATCGATTTCGGGGCAGCCGGTGTGCGGTGTCATTTCCGTGACACCCTCGGAAGCCGCGCGTCCCGTCCGAGATGCTCCATATTCGGTCGAAATTATCCTCACCCTCCGCTCCGGGGGAGAGGGCAGGGGGGAAGGGGGTGGTTGAAGCAAATCTAGTAAAGGCGGAGAGATAAGAGAGCAACGCGTCGAACCGCGGCGTAGCGCTAAGTAAAGCGTGCCAAAAAAAGCGCGAGTCAAAGCGAAGCACACAGCGAAGATGGTGGTACACGAGGGTAAGTGGAGGGGAAGGAGAGGGAGGAGGGTTTGGAGGAAAACGGTGGTGATGGTGGCGGAGGTGGAGAAGAGTGGTGGAGTATGAGAATCAGAAGGTGGAGGAGATGAAAGAGAGAGAGAGAGAGAGAGGGAGAGGAGAGAGGGGGGAGCGGGATGGAGGCTGTGCTCTCCGGGTGGTGGGGAATAAGGTGTATCAGGGCGAGGCAACAAACGGGCCTTGCTGAGGTGGTGAAAGAGAGGGCGCCGCCTGCGGGTAGTTCGAGGAGGTTGTAGCGAGCTATGACGTCACCAGGAGCGTCATACCAGCCACCCCTTCCACCCTCGATCAATGACGCGACCTTGCTGCCCTTCTGCACCCTCCACCATCCTCGGCGACCCACGATTCTCTCCACGTTACCCCTCCGGGCTGAACCAACCCGACCCAGTACTCAAAGGGGCGGCGGCTGTTTCTGCAACCTGGCAACCCTGTCTATATTTAGCATCCATTCCCATTCCCCACCAGGGGATCACTTCGTCTCTTTTCTCCCTGGTCTACTATTTTCCCACGTAGAATTTTCATCCCCCTTACCCGTGCCCCCACCCCTAGGCACCGGTCCTTCGTCTTTGTCACTTCATCGTTATCCGTGTTCCTCTATCTCCCTTATCGTTCCGGTATCCTCATCTTTCATACTTTTACCTCGCTCTCTCTCTTCCTCTCTCTTCCCCCTAACCCTCTATGCTTCCTCTCCTATGCTCCATGCTCCGTCACTCTTTGTTATTCCACGTTCCGACCGTTTCGGCCGGTCTTCTCTCTCTCCCGCCTGCGCGTTCTATCCGTCTCTATCCTACGCTCCAACGACCCAGGTGCATGTTTCTCTCGCGGGACGATATAAACAAGGGTTTTGAGCATGCGTCGGCCCCGAGAGGCGGCGGCTCGAACGACGCCCGATCAACAGACACGAGGAGAGAGGCCCAGGTCGCGCGCGCGTTCCACCGTCCTCCAACCGATGGATCCCGGAGCTAGCAGGACCGGGAATCGTTGCGGTCGAACATTATTTACAGGTCCTGATGATTTTCACCGGGGGTTGCCTTTCGCTCCCTACGCCGAGCCACGCCGGAGCTCGTGCCGCTGCTCTGCCAACACGGATGATCGAACCGTGACGATGTACCGTCTTTTGTTTATGGTTCCACCGGGACGGACACCTAGATTTTACGACCCTGCCTCCACCGAGATGTAAATAAAACGACCTACGATTCATCTCGTACGGCTGGCCACACCACTGTGCGATAATTCCCCGTTGCCAAAGTTACATCGACGATCGGATTTTCAGGAATTTCTTTTTCTTTTTTTTTCTTTGGTGTAGTAACCCTTTGCAGCCGAAATGTTTAGCAAGTAATTAGGTTCCAACATATTTAACCCCTTGCAGCCGAAGCCATTTTAACCTTTATGTGACGTACAATACCAAATTGTTTAGTAAGTAGATTCCAACATATTTAACCCCTTGCAGCCGAGGTCATTTCAACCTTAATGTCACATACAATACGTAAATGTCTAGTAATTAATTAGATGCCAACATATTTAACATCCTTGCCCTACGATTTATTTGACGGTTTCAGTGATCAAAACTTTTTTGAAGATCGTAATTTCCTAAAAAAGAAGAAAATTTATATCTATTGTATGCCTACATGTTCTCCAATAGATTGTGCAATGGATTTCCAGGAATTCCTTTTTTTCTTCTTCATTTTAACCTTAATGTCACATACAATACCTAATTGTTAAGTAATTAATTTGATTCCAACATATTTAACTCGTTGTAGTCGAAGTCATTTTAACCATAATGTCACATACAATACCTAAATGTTTAGTAATTCATTAGATTCCAATATATTTAACCCCTTGCCCTACGATTTATTTCACGGTTTCAGTGATCAAAACTTTTTTAAAGATCGTAATTTCCTAAAAAAGAAGAAAATTTATATTTATTGTATGCCTACATGTTCTCCAATAGAATGTTCAAAGGACTTTCAGGACTATCTTTTTTTTCTTAGTTGTAGTAACCCTTCGCAGTTGAAGTTATTTTAACCTCAATATCACATACAATACCTAATTGTTTAGTATTAATTCGATTCCAACATATTTAACTCGTTGCAGTCGAAGTCATTGTAACCATAATGTCACATACAATACCTAAATGTTTAGTAATTCATTAGATTCCAATATATTTAACCCCTTGCCCTACGATTTATTTCACGGTTTCAGTGATCAAAACTGTTTTTGAAGATCGTAATTTCCTAAAAAAGATGAAAATTTATATCTATTGTATTCCTACATGTTCTCCAATAGCTGTACATTAACAAAACCAAAATAGAATTCTATTTCTAATTTTATTTCGAAATTATTAGCGTACATTTTTATCAGAATCTGTTCAGGAAATTTATCGCGGGTCAGACACGATATTGTAAGGGGTTAATGACGTAAACAATATTTTGAATAATGATACTGCAATTTCTATTGGTTCCTCTCAGAGTCACCACTCGAGTGCTAAGGGTTAATATTTTGTCTACGAGTGTATTTATGGCAGACATTATTCTTGCGGTTTTAGGAACGTTTCTCTTGGATGCTTTTGATTAATTGTGTCAGCTGTAGATGTGTTCAAATTCTTGTTGGTACATTTTCTTTTCGCAAAATAGTAAATTTATTTTAAGAATTTAGAAGTACTATTGTATAATTTTCAACTGAATAAAATAATTAAGAAAATAAATCAATGTCTGTGTAGCTCCTATATCTTGCAACTATATAAACAATTTTTGTTTAGCATAAAAATCCGCAGTCTAGTTATAATACACTGACATATACATATGTATTTTATAAATTAAAAATCTGTTCGTCACATTATCCTTTATTATTTGTAATTAATTAATATTAATTCGAACGCGTGTTGCTACCACATTATTATTTATTAATCGAGCATCAATAATATAATCAGCAGTACGCTGTGTTCTCTATTAATACATTGCATATACCAAATGTTAATATGAATTATGCAGCTGCCTGCGCGTCAGTTCGAAGTCCCTTGTTATTAACTTTTTCTACACAGAGACTGGTGTGCAAAATGATTTAGAATATCTACAAGACCATTTCGATGATGATCTAAAATATAATCAATTTCCAAGTAACAATGCTCTTTAATAAAATGTTATATCAAATTTCCACGAGAGCATATTTTAATTTAATATGTGCAAGTTTGATTATTCAAATATAATCGATTTTCACGTGGAGAATTCACATTTTCGCTCAGATAATCTAAAAAGAGCATAAAGAGAACGAACATGCGATTAATTAAAGCCAATGCCATAAAACGATTCCATTGTTGCACGTCCAAATTTAATTTTTCAAACGGTGCACTTGTAACTTCATTCAATTAATGAAATGCGCATTATTGGAAATGCAATTCAGCCGCGTCGACATCGTTTAAATATCCTTTTAGTCAGAAAAAGCTCGTTTACGCGTTACCGCTGCAAGTTCTACGAAAATAACGAAACGCAAATGATATTGTGACATCATCTATTCGTTTTGGACGATCTTTTCATTTTCGTATTGATAAATGTACACGACGGAACACGTTTCGGAGTCTCGGAAATTCTTGAAATGAATACATTAATAAACAAGTTTGAGAGTTCTGAAATATGAATAAGTTTGTTGGGGTGTCATATTTCCACTGTGGAAATATATGTATAAAGAGTACGTAGATCGTGCAGGAATTTCAGTATTTTCATTTCATATTAACATTTCCATTTCCGTGCTGCGTAATTTTTAAAGGCATCCGAAAGTAGTGATTAATATTTACGATGTAACATTTACATTATACGGATGTATAATTCTTCTTCATGAATAACAAAATTCTTTTCACGAACCTGAATCTCGCATCGAATAATAGGCGTCTGATTAATGAAAATGACATGCCTGTGGTTTGATTTAATTGAAGAAGATACTGAGAAGAGATTCTCATATTTTAACATTTTTAACGTAATATTAGAGTTTTAATAAACGATGTAGTGTCTAGTTCAAGAAACAGTAAAGATTCTGCGATATCAATTCGATTTCTCTCCGCGCGGAAACTCTGCTCTCGCAGCATACAATGTGTTCGATCGAGGCTGATCGATTAAAACAAAAGAAATCGATTCCAAGGAGATGTTGATTTTTCGAGAATCTTCTGGGTTCCGTCGCGTGACACTTTTTCATATTATTCTTGCGGGCCCAACGGCCCGACTTCTACCTGAAAAGGATTTTATAACAGGCAACAAACGCTTGCGAATCTGCTCCGAATTGGCCGATTATTTTACAACCATCGCTCTTCGACAATTTGAACCCCTGCAGACGAACAACACGTGCGACAGACCCGTCGAAGCGACGAGCAGACAAAAACTCATAAATCACGCCATTGATGACTGAAGGCAATACCAAAAGGAATTTCCTTAACCGCGTCCAATCAACAAACGCTACATTTCCCCTACCAAAATACACATTTAACCGTTCACGAAAGAAACCAAGGTGTCAATCGCAGAACTAATTTGACCGTGGCCGGAGTCACTTCTTCTCGTTCGCTGTCACGATTTTTGAAAGTGTGTTGTATAGTGTTTACTGATTGTGGTGTTTGAAGTGTGGTGTTTCGTCCTTCACAATTATCAAGACGCATTCGCGTGAACTGCAGTGTGCTGTGGGTCCGAAAGAGGAGCAGAAGATTCTGGAAAATTTGTAAGTACAGCAAAGTCAAGATTACTGTCCAACAGCCGTATTTTTGGTGGACAGTAATCTTGGTGTTGTGATCGTATTTTTTTGTTACTTCAAAGGAGAGTCCGACCGTAGAGAAGGACAGAATGAAATTCAAAGGAGAAGCCGAACATAGAGAAGGACAGAATGAGTGTCTCTTTCTTTCCCATACGCTGTCCTTCCTCGCGACCGAAACTTGAATCGTCGATTTAACCACTAAATACAATTGGAATTATATCGTGTTTGGTGTTGTATTAAATCAGAAAAATGCCAGAAATACGATAGTGAAATTTCATCTAAAAAATAATCAATTCTTATAAAGTCACAGTCGCTTTAAAAGTAACTGGTACATGTTCCCGTATGAAAATGACAAGATTGATTTTATTTAGACTTTGTGCTGTTCCTATTATAATACGTGCTCTATTCAAGATATTTATACAATCGATTCTTATAAAATCATTTTATTATTTTTTATTAAACGTTCATTTCGATCGGTGACGGTAGGTTTAGTGTTAAGTGGTCGAGACTGTCTGAATGTGACCGAAACAGGAGTACGAGAATCTATGGAGAGATTCGACGTTGAAACGACGCGTTGGCGTGTCCCGTCGATATGAAAGATCGAGCCAAGTTTAGATGCAGCGCTCGTGACACTGAGACGAGGGTCTCCGGGTTCCTCGAACCCTCGAGGAGATCGGGATTAAACGAAACGAATAGGTTCGGGATAGGTTCTGGCATAATGGATATATGCGAGCGAGCTAATACCGCGGATCTTGGACGATGACCATCGCGGGACTCGAAGTCGTAAAGGTTCCCGCGACGTCGCGTCGCGTCGTCTATTCGCCGGCATTTGCATTCGAATTATTTCAGCCAAATGGCCGGTGATCGATGGATCCTGGCGGGCCCCTGCTATCCTGCCGGTAGCCGAGCTGCATTCGAACGAGTCGCTTCAGCCTCATTCACATGCTAACGACGAGCGCCCCGTCGATCGATGCGGACCAATCACGGGACGGGATGCCACTCCAGATGTATTATATACATCGGCTATGATGAGCTTGTCGATAAACATTAATCATGATAATTTAAACGAACTTCCTACGGAAGCCCGAGACCGCGTATCGATCCACGGATACCTGGCAGACCCATGCGACTGCCGCGACTGGAGCTTGTCACTCGAATTGCTCGAATTTTACCGAGTGTTTCGGCATTTCGATGCCATCTCCGTTCAACCATTTATTGTACAGGGTATATAAAAAGTAACGGACGTCCCCGTCTCGTAGCGATAAATTTAACGCTAGGTTTACGGGACCCGTTAAAATGACGGGTTCTAATTTCTTAATTTGCAATTATTAAAATTGTGAAGATGCTTCCCTGAGAAATTAGTTACCAAATTTAATTTTTGGGGTATATACTATCGGAAAAACGGCCAAAAATTGGGATATACACATTCTTGTTATGTTTACAAATTAATGTAAAATAGTTGTATTTAGACCTCCGTAAACCTAGTGTTAAACCAGAGGTGGGCATTATTTGGCGAAACAAATATTTCAAATACTATTTAATATTTCAGATTTTATTTTGCTTAAAGAAAATAGTATTTTAAAGAAGATATACAATTTCGAAAATAAAATATTTCTATTCGAACAATCTGTACATCGAAATAAAATATTTCTATTTCAACAATTTGATTACGAAATAAAATATTTCTATTTTAACAATCCGAAACATGAAATACAATATTTTACTTTTCGCATTGTTATAACACCCTGAGAAACCGCATAAACATATAGTCCATCTTATCGTTAAGAAACGACTTACACTCATAAATGTATCGAATTCGAACCATTATTTTCAGCAATACTTAAAATTACAATTGAAAATAACCACAAAATACAAATATTTTCAATATCCTTCAAACAAATTACTATATTCAAATACTGTTTTCAAAAAGTACTGCCTCAAATAAATTATTTTATTTTCAAAAATTACAGCATCAAATAAAATATTTTATTATCAAAGTTGTACACATACTTTAAAATAAATAGGATTATTTATCATTTACTGTTTAAAATACTATTTTCCCCAGCTCTGATTTAAACCTCTGAAGGGGGGGACATTTGTAAATGAAATTTGCCGCAAAATTGTTTATGTCAAAGAAAATTGTTTTGAAAGTTTGTTTTTACACCAGGACCCCCTCTACTCGTCGAGAAGAGAAAAAGTTTGAAATGAACCATATGTCGCAAAATAATTGTTATTGAGGTAAAAGCTGATTAGTTTTTCGAAAATTTGATTGTACGGAGTTTTACGTATAGAAATTTAAAGAGACATTCGTTGCTAGGCCCGTACAAAACGGAAAACACGTATCCATTTTTATATACAGGGTGGGTCGGGAAGAACGGACCAAACTCCAGGAGTGGATTGTACGCAAGAAAATAATGTAAAAATAACTCATACGTTCTTATCCAATTTTCATTTGTTTTCATTTTATAGCGTGATTATAATTAAACAAAATTTCATACATTAACGTTTCGGTTATCGTTGTCTTATTTTAATAAATCTTCGAAAGTACCGCCATTGATCTCTAAACATTTTCGGCTTCGTCTACGAAGGGCGGCAGTTGCCCTTCCGATTGAAAAATAAAATAATGTGAAAATCTGATAAGAACATGAGTTCTTTTTACATTATTTTCCTGTGTACAATCCACTCCTGGAATTTGGTCCGTTCCTCCCGACTCATCCTGTATAAGGGAACATCTATCGGTTACATTTAAGGCTCGGTAGGATTAGTGTCAAAGCGGAGATCGAATAATTTATGTGACTTTTTGGTAGACTCTATTTAAGACACAGACAGATGGGCATCATTTGGCGAGATAAATATTTAAAAGTTAGTATTTTCGATTTCATTTGGCTGATAAAATAGTACTTTCAATGGGACATTCAATTTCAAAAGTCAAATATTTTTATTTTGGCAACAAAAAATGTAATCCACGAAATTAAATATTTGTATTTAAAGAATCTGAATATAAAATATTTCCAACAATCTGCGACACAAAATAAAATATTTGATTATAATGTACTTGCATTGCAGTTTTTTCAATTAATTTTTTAGAATTTCTGTCATGAAGAATTAGAATTTTGGTTATCAAAAGGCATTAGAAAACAAGTTTCAGATTAACGGTTCGCAACGGTTAAGCAATTTGATGGGAAATAATGTTAAAACATTTTTATCGTTGGGAGAATATTTTTCAATAAAGTCGTTCGTTCGATTTATTTGGAACTTCTACGAATGTTTAGAAAGACATTAAAGGGAAAGCTTGGAGGCAACGATGTGGCTCAACGACCATGGCGTTCGATTATTTTTAGATACCCTGTTAACGATACTTGTCCAAGTTTCCCCTTTAAGAATAATTACGGAGTTAAAGGGTTAGGTATAATATTTATACAACGTCGTAAAAATATTTACATACTTGTCCCTGTTTCTTTGGGACCGGCGTTTTGTTGACGTATTCATTGTAAAATACTGTTTTCAAAGACCGTTCTATATACAGAATTTCGTGGACAGTTTTATTCTCTTTGGGGAAATGTTACTGGGTCACATTTTAGAGACAACTTTAATTTTTACAAATTTTTTACTGGCTTTTCAGCTCTGCGCTCGAAAATGCCGCATTGAAGTTATATTTTATGGACCTGGTAACAGTATTTGCAATTCAATGAGACTGTTATTAGACCTTCCGTTAGTTCAAGACAAGGCAAAATATTTATCTCGGTTTGTAAAAATTTGTTTGACATTTTAGTATTGTACATACTAATTTTAATATTATGCTCCAGGGGGTTAATAGTTGACACGAAAAATATTCTACAAGTCTGCATATCTGGCCGAGGGAAAAAAATTAAAATTTGAATTTTTTTCGAAACGGAACCAAGTTAAAAAAATAAAATTTTCAAATATCTCAGATTGGTTTGGTGTAGACATAGTCAGTTTTGAAAATTAACCACTGCATATATCCTGACACTCCATATCGTTATACCTGTTTGACAACAACAATTAATTTAACGATTGACATCAAATTAAATTAATTATTGAAATTAATAAATCAATGTGAATTGAAATGTCATTTCTTGCAGCGATTGGTAGAATGATATCCATTATAATTGTTATTATTCATGTTATTGGACCCTGAAATAGTTGATGTTCCGAAATTTAATTTATTATTTTAATATCGTCATTTGGAGGTACAAGCATGAACATTAGTGGATCCATGAGGATAATCCACGTGAAGTTTATACGATTAGAATCTATAAACAGACTGTGCACCTTGCCGCGGGAGAATGATCTAATACAAAACTAGCATTTAACTTCATGTATCGCGAACAATGTGTACGCAATTCAGAACACAAATTACAAAAGTACGCCAGGATTTCTGACAAGTCCCTGCATAAATCATTACATGCGGTTCCGCACTGCGGTTGGACGGTTTCTAATAGGCAGTCACATCGCAGTTGGTTGATAATAGATTTGATTATCGTGAACAGCTTGCACAAACAATGTATGTATCTGCCTCCTCTCGCCCTATGAATGGAATAATAAATTAACAAACTGAATGATAGATAGATTCGTTCAGCTCAATAATGCGTGAACCTTCAGATGGGAATAATTAGTAATAAACTGTTATTACTATACAGCTTTGGGCAAAATACAAATTTTCTGAATTGCAACGAACTGAAGTGAAATGGAAATTTATTTCTTCTCTTAATATCCTCTTTTAATAGAAGCCAAACGAAGATTTATTTCTTATGTAATTAATTTGACTTGACTGAAAATAACGATTCCATATTTTCACAATTTTTTAAAATGTTTTTATTGTTTCAAGTTTTACTTACACATTTTTGTTATAAATGCATAATTTGCGTGGAAATGAAGCCAAACGACGATTTATTTCTTATGTAAATAATTTTACTTGACTGAAATTAGCGATTCCATATTTTTACAATTATTTAAATGTTTTTACTGTTTCCAGTTTTACCTACTCATTTTTGTTATAAATGCATAATTTGCATGGAAGTGAAGCCAAACGACGATTTATTTCTTATGTAAATAATTTCACTTGACTGAAAATAACGTCTCCATATTTTTACAATTTCTTAAAATGTTTTTATTGTTTCATGTTTTACATATACATTTTTGTTATAAATGCATAATTTGCATGGAAATGAAGCAAAATAAAGATTCATTTCTTATGTAAATAATTTGACTTGACTGAAAATAACGATTCCATATTTTTACAAATTTTTAAATGTTTTTACTGTTTCAAGATTTACTTACTCATTTTTGTTATAAATGCATAATTTGCATGGGAATGAAGCCAAACGTAGATTTATTTCTTATGTAAATAGTTTTACTTGACTGAAAACAACGATTCCATATTTTTATAATATTTTAAATGTTTGTATTGTTTCAAGTTTTATCTACTCATTTCTGTTATAAATGAATAATTTGCATGGAAATGAAGCCAAGCGAAGATTTATTTCTTATGTAAATAATTTTACTTGACTGAAAACAACCATTCCATATTTTTTCAATTTTTTAAATGTCCTATCTGTTTCAAGTTTTACCTACTCATTTTTGTTATAAATGCATAATGTGCATGGAAATGAAGCCAAACGAAGATTTATTTCTTATGTAAATAATTTTACTTGACTGAAAATAACGATTCCAAATGTTTACATTTTTTTAAATGTTTTTACTGTTTCAAGTTTCACCTACTAATTTTGGTGATAAATGCATAATTTGCATGGAAATGAAGCCAAACGAAGATTTATTTCTTATGTAAATAATTTTGCTTGACTGAAAATAACGATTCCATATTTTTATAATTTTATTTTTTTCAGTTTTTTATTTTTTGTCATTTTTTAAATGTGTTTATTGTTTTTACGGTTTCAAGTTTTACCTACTCACTTTTGTCATAAATGAATAAAATCCGCTTGGCAGAGTCCTAGAGGTGGAAATAAAGGGGCAGAGATCAATGACTGAGTAGACACAAGCGTACATTTAAATAAACGATCCTGTATTGTGACAAATTTGATTGGTATACAACGGTTTACAAGGGAATCGATCGTATCGTGCCACGGAATGGTACGGGAGATGACGAAGGATACTCGAATCGAAGGTAGAAGCGTAACTTTTAATGCACCGATCAGCGAAAGCGCAATCTGGAAGACGCTATATATTTATCTCTCGTTCGTTCTCATTATTAATTTTCACTGTTGGATTATCGCTGTTCGATCAATTCGCTGTCTTCGCGTGATCTCGTTCGCACCCCTTCTTATTCGGGCGAGTGCTTCTTCTTCGCCCTCCTGAAATCTTTCATTAATGTACTATCATCTCGACGCTGTGTCTGACTTAACACGGGACTACTCCACTGGACCTCGGTAAATACTCCCCAATATTTTTATTGCAACCCTTTGCCTTATGATATCGAGTCAGACTGGTTGCGAAAGCATTGACACATCGTTGCTTGGATACTAACAGGAATGAACACGTAGGTGAGGCAAATACAGGGTGTCTCAAAAATGTATTTTCTTGCGAGGAGAGATTCCTCAGGTGATTTGAAATAACTTTTTCCTTTACGAAAATGTTCTCCGTGGCACCGTTAAGGAGTTATTAACGAAACAAACACGGACCAATCATAGCGCTGATACCATGGACGGGGTCCGCCTTGGAGGCAGGCCCCACTGAGCGCGACGCTGACATTGGCCGAGTCGGAATTCGTCTGCAATAGACGCGCTGTGATTGGCCCGTGTTTTTCGTTAATAACTCGTTAACGAAGCCTCGGAGAACATTTTCGCAAAGGAAAAAGTTGTTTCAAATAACCTCAGGACCCTTTCAAGGAAGTACCACATTTTTCTTTCAACACTTATCTATCAACAAACGCAGACAATTTTTATTTTTCGTATAAATCCGCAATCTAATTGTCAACACTAGGTTTACGGGACCCGTCAAAATGACGGGTTCTGATATTCTTAATTTGCAATTATTAAGATGGTAAAAATGCTTCCCTGAGGAATTATCTACCAAATTTATTTGGCTATATACTATTGGAAAAATGGCCAAAAATTTGGATAGACACATGCTTGTTATGTTTATCAAATAATGTGAAATAGTTATTTCTAGAGCTCCGTAAACATAGTGTTAATAATGAAGTACTTCTCGCACGCCAAGTCTGGAAAGAAAATCGAGACAAAGGATTAATAATTCCCGATTATTCTCGACACATTGAACCTACAATGGTGGTTAAGAGAAAGACAATGAACACTATTACCTAGACTGTGGAACGAGAGTTCTGGTACTTGAAATGTCCGAGAGGATCCAAATAAAATGAGAACGTCGTTAAACTTTATTAAACTTTTTACTGTAATACGCTTTAGACAATCATATATACCATGAATACATAAAATCCGCAGTCCAGCGATAATGAAAACAGTTACAGCTTAATACAGAGAAAGTACATTCGAATGAACCGTAATAATATATGTATATGTATATATAAGTCGCATAAAAGGATGGACACACGGGGTATGATACAGAAATGTAAACATTAAAAAATAGTTCCAGACGAATAGGTTTCGTTACGATTAGCCTGTGAACGTTTATGCACCTCGACTATCTTACACAACACCAGATTCAAGGGATGATCCGTTCTACTGCTTACGGGGTGTACGAAAACGAAATTGTCATTAATGTTCGTTTTCAGTGCACAATAATCCACAGTATAGTGATAACTCTTTCCCCATTTCAATGTCTTTTCTACACGAGAATTATTGTTGTATGCCTTCATTGTCGCTTGAAAGAAACTTTGAGGTTACGCTGCGTCTTTTACCAAATGCGTTCGAGTACTATAATTCTAGTTTAATATGACTGTCCGACGTAAAGAGAAATATTAGTCGTGCGAGTTTCTTGCGACCACCACTGTAGTTTCACCGCAATTGTACTATTCGTTCGGATCAAATCTCTCACGGATGATCTTTTTCTTATTATTATACAAAATTAAAAAATCTTGATTGATATTATTAGTACGATCGCCGCAGTGATGGGAATCGTTCATGGAGAGTATTTACACGCACACGCTATATTATCGATTGCACAATATCGTTCTTCTTTTCGACGAGTTTCCACATATAAAAAACAGAAGAGTGTCTGGTTAATTCGGAACAGGTGGAGAACGGGTGCAGTCTTCTGAACTGTGTTCGCAACGACGCCGGGACGGTATGCGGGAAGTGTTACATCGTTTTTATATATGTGTATATTTTTAAGAATGTGCGGCTACCGAAACGTCGGGCCGGGATCCCGAAAGTTTGTAAAGCTCGGGTATCCGAAAAATTAAAATGCAAAATTGTTATGTGATTACAAATATTTCGGATATTTTAATTTATAAATTTCGGGTATATTGGGTCAGGTCGAGTCGGCATCCCGAAAGTTCATAAAGCTCGGGTACCAGAAAATTTAAAATGCAAAATTGTAACATGATTACAACTTTTACGGATTTTCAAGTTTATAAACTTCGGGTACCTTGGGTCGAGTCAAGTCAGATACCGAAAGTTTATAAAGCTCGGGTACCCGAAAATGTAAAATGTAAAATTGTAATATGATTATAAATTTTTCGCTTTAAATTTATAAAATTCGGGTACCTTGGGTCAGGTCGAGTCAGCATCGAAGAAGTTTATAAAGCTCGCGTACCCGAAAATTTATAATGTAAAATTGTAATATTATTACACATTTTTCGGATTTTCAAGTTTATAAACTTCGGGTACTTTGGGTCGAGTCAAGTCAGCATCCTAAAAGTTTATAAAGCTCAGGTACCCGAAAATGTAAAATGTAAAATTGTAATATCATTACAAATTTTTCGGATTTTCAAGTTTATACACTTGGGATTCCTTGGGTCAGGTCGAGTCAGCATCGAAGAAGTTTATAAAGCTCGGGTACCCGAAAATTTATAATGCAAAATTGTAATATTATTACACATTTTTCGGATTTTCAAGTTTATAAACTTCGGGTACTTTGGGTCGAGTCAAGTCAGCATCCCAAAAGTTTGTAAAGCTCGGGTACCCGAAAATTTTAAATTTTAAATTGCAAACTGTTTACAAATTTTTCGGATTTTTAAGTTTATAAACTTGGGATACCTTGGGTCGGATCGAGTCAGCATCCCGAAAGTTTATAAAGCTCGGGTACCCGAAAATTTGAAATGTAAAATTGTAATATGGTTTTCAAATTTTTCGGATTTTTAAGTTTATAAACTTCGGGTACCTTGAATCAGGTCGAGTCGGCATCCCCAAAAGGTTATAAAGCTCGGGTACCCAGAAAATTTAAAATGCAAAATTGTAACATGATTACAACTTTTTCGGATTTACAAGTTTATAAACTTCGGGTACCTTGGGTCGAGTCGAGTCAGCATCCCGAAAGTTTATAAAGTTCGGATTCCCGAAAATTTAAAATGCAGAATTGTAATATGATCACAAATTTTTCAGATTTTCAAGTTTGTAAAGTTTAAGGTACATTGGGTCGGTTCGATTCAGCATCCCGAAAGTTTATAAAGCTTCGGTACCCGAAAATTTGCAATGCACAATCATAATGTGACCACAAATTTTATTGATTTTCAAATTTATAAAGTCTGGGTACCTTGGGTCGGTTCGGGCCGGGATTCCAAAAGTTTATAAAGCTCGGGTACCGAAAAATTAAAAATGTAAAATTGCAATATGATTACAAATTTTTCGAATTTTTCAATTTATAAAGCTAACGTACATTGGATCGGTTCGATTCAGCATCCCGAAAGTTTACAAAGCTCGAGTGCCCGAAAATTTAAATTCAAAATGATAATGTGATTACAAATTTTTTGAATTTTGAAATTTGATTCCACCCGACCCGATCCAGCTATAATTTCGAGTAGCCGAACTGTAAAAACTTTCGGGTTGCGGCCCGAAACCTCAGGTGCCCGCAGAAAACTATTTTTCTTTTCATTTATCTCAGACGTGAATTGACTCGTCGTCGGATAATTCGAGGATAGAAAAAAGTCACAACGAACATCAACATGGAAACGTTAACGACAACGACAGGTGGGAACAAAGATGTCGTCGCATTTCGACACTTTTGGCGTGAGATTTGAACAAAAATTCGGACTTCGTCGCTTCGATCTCTGTTTCGGTCGAGATTGTCGAGTCTCGTTCCTCGGGCACGTGTGAAAGTTGAACGTGCCATACATTAGACGTTCCAATGAATAACCAACCATTTTTTTTATTATATCCATCATTTATATAGACAACGGATTTTTATAGAAAATAGAAATTGTCTGAATTGCAACAAACTACAGCGCAATTAATTTTCTTTCTTAATATGTTTAGTAGCTCGAAAATAATATAATATTTTTAAATTCTTCATCAGAAGATCAATATTAGTTTATGTTGTTTTAAATTACTCATTTTTGTGATGAATACATGCAGGGGTCTAGTTATAACTGAAAATAAGCTATATATTGTTGATCTGTCGAATAAAAAATAATTGATTACTCGTTGGCAGATCTATTCCAGTGGATCACGCTTCGGGCGAACGCATTCGTGAGAACGTGCGATCCTTCGATCGGGATAAATCGAAATTCTTTTTTCTGGAGAATGCGGATAGGTACGCATCGCGCGTACCGTTTTACCATGTCTTTAACGACTTAATACCCGATAATACGCATTATCTATCGTTAGTAACCAGTGATAGATAACAATTAGTCGTAATAAGAGAAATATGGCGATATGATAAGTAGATCGGTCTCATCGCTGCCACGTATAAAACTTCTATCGGCTTGTATCAATTAACCACCCCTCCCCTCTCTACCCCCGTTCGATCTACAACTGAAATTTCGGGACGATCGGAGAGATCGTGCACAAAACTAAATACACATCTACGTTTGGCTTGTTATCAGGTAATTCGCGTGATTTTTGGTAATCGGTATTGGCAGTTCCTTCGGCAAACAAACACGTGAACTGAGGTCTAATCAAACGACTAGATAGTATATCCCATAAAAATAGTTTTATACGTCGCAACATGCAATTTGGCTCTGCGATTCCTTCTCTCATAGACGCGATCGATGCTACGACGGTATCCGATTTTCGATGATATTTCATCCAATTTATGCACGTGTTTGTGGGTTTTATTCATTTTGGTATGCAACAAAGTGTCGCCAGTGTTGAATCAATGTAGAGTATCGTTTAAACATTCGGACTAGACATCGACTTTTTGTGAGCAATGAATTAATATAAATTATG
>CM052204.1:7599214-7612854 GCA_028455805.1 Lasioglossum figueresi
GTCAACTAACCACGCCCAATGTCAACTAACCACGCCCAATGTCAACTTTCCACGCCCAATGTCAACTTGCCACGCCAAATGTCAACTTGCCACGCCAAATGTCAACTTGCCACGCCCAATGTTAACTTGCCGCGCCCAATGTCAACTTTCCACGCCAAATTTCGACTTGTCACGCGCAATTTCAAGTTGCCGCGCCCATGTCAACTTGCCACGCCAAATTTCAACTTGCCACGCCCAGTGTCAACTTGCCACGCCCAGTGTCAACTTGCCACGCCCAATTTCATCTTGCCACGCCCAATTTCGACTTGCCGCGTCAAATTTCAACTTGCCGCGTCAAATTTCAACTTGTCACGCCCAATTTCAACGTACCACGCCCAATCTGATTGATTCGTGTTTATTCGTTAATATCTCCTCAACAAAGCCGCGCACAGTATTTTCGTGAAGGAAACAGTTACTTCAAATGAACTCTGGAATCACCCCTTTCAAGTACAACATTTTTGTACTGCCGGACCCTATTTCGAAGTTACTGGCATCTCTGTTGAAGACTCGGTGTGTGTGGTAAGTAGGGCCTAGTTAGTGTGCGATTGGTTTTGTTGTGAGTGACAGTTTCGATGGGTATTTATGCAAAGTTGTTGTGCTGATGATGTGGGGACAACTTAATGGACTTTCTGAAGTAAATTGGAGTTAGACAGTAATTTCTACTATTGCGGTCCATTCTTTGAAAGAAGACACTTGAAGTACACTGACTGTCCAGAATAATAGCTTGAGTATGTTTGTCGGAATTTCGTAGTTACTATGACCAGCAGTGTAGATTAGGTATCTTCCTTTGGACAACAGGCTATAGTAGAGCGAAGATGAATAAGTAGACATTTAGGTTTGACGGTACCTAATTTCTTGTTACTCGGGAAAAATACCAATATTTTTTCTTGAGTAAAAACTGTGTTTTGTTGCAAAATCAATTTAGAAAATGTAAGGTTTTGTTGCATTTGAAATGAATCTATTCTTAGAAAAATCTTTTGAAGTGTCGTATACGATTTCCATTTATGCTGTGCTACAGATAAATTCTTTGCGTCACTTTATAGTTTTCTTTTAGGTGTAGAATCAAATTTTGTAAAACTACTATTTCGAGAAATCTGTTCTTATCGTCAACGTCGAAGTGTAGATCTCGGATTAATGTTAATCTTGAAAGAAATATTGTGTTTGTTAATCGTTGAATTTTCGATATGACAGTCGTTGCTGTGTGAAGAGAATGTGTAACGATGGAAGGAATTAATAACATAGTCGTACATATTATAGAAGAATAGAGTAAGAAGTAATCGTGCCTCTATGTGCTTTTCGAGTAGTTTTAATGAATTAAGTATAATTTAGTTTCCAGTCGATAAACACACGACCGAATGATTAATAGAAATTCAATTGCGGCCGTAAACTTAATGACAGAGGTGCATAAAATACTTGATATCAGTTTCCGAAGACAGAAGAGACGAATGAGAAGGCGTTGAGTCTTTCATTGTGGAAGAATACAGTGGAAATAATTCTGTTTCGCATTCTGTAACGTACAAGCACTATTTTTAAAAGCGACATGCGACTCCACAAACCATACCTCGGTTACATGGACCGCTATAATGTCTTAATCAAGCCATGCTCATTTCTCTAGCCAAGGCTCGTTGCTCTAAGAAGCTTGTCTCTCTGAGTAATTAAATATTTTTATGTGAAAAGAAGGAACAAAGAGCAGGAGGGACAGGTGGATGATGATCGGTATTTTTCTTTGTTCATTTCTTTCTTCATTCTTACATATTATAATAAATTACATGATCATCTTTCGTAAACGTTGATCGATTATTTTAACTCGTTCCAATTCACAGAAGCTAGTCATTTATTTACTGCAAGTCACAAATGACTAATGTGACTAATATTAGTTACGTTGTCACTAGACTGCGGATGTTTATGCAATTTGAAATTTTTGTAAACGAATTTTAAGAAACTCAAATCAAACGGAATTTTATTTTCCTTGGTAGTAGCCTTTTTAGATCTGAAATAAATGAAAATCGTACTAAATTCGGTCGTATTTTACGTCCCAGAATTTTTTTAAAAATATTCAAGTCATATTTGCGTAAAGATCCGCAGTCTAGAAATCACGCATGACTGACATTGCTAATATTAGTTGTTTGGTTTCGACGATTGACGACCAAATGACTAATCGTACAGTCACGTGGTCGGACACGTGTTAACCAATGGTGGGCGTCCTAGAAGGTGGTTCTAGTACAGAAATGTCTGAAATGGCACTGTCAGAGAAAAAAGTCAACCAGTCGACGTCCTTCCGCATCGTAGAAACCTAGGAAGAAGTTCTGGTGCATGTGAGTGTGTGTCAATGTATGTATGATGTGAAGGAGAACGCTACTTTAAGCCATGTACACAAGAAGCGGGGGAGATAAAGAATCATACCGAACGAATAAATACAAGAAAGTGGGAATTTAAATTAAGGACGAGAGTACTCACTTATGGTCCCGGGAAAGGCGCATGCATCCTCCGTCTAACTCTGCAGTCCGTACCACTAGAGACAAAAATAAAAGTAGAAAAAAACCGCGCGAACGAGCAAATACGTCTCCTGCATCCATCGAGTACAAAGAGATAGATAGATGTAGAGAGAAGGATAGAGAGAAGAGGTTTGATAGATGGAGATAGAAAATAGCGCAACACATCCAGCCAGCCGCACATCGCACGCGTTTATGTATATATGTATATCTATCGTAAATAAACATATAGAGCGTCAGCAATCCGGACCTTCTTGCACAATGAAATCCGAAGCGTAATATTTAGTGGAACTCGATAAGCTTGCGACTTTGTATTTTGTTATTTTACGTTGCGATCTAACATTACTAATTCGTATTTCATTGTGGACGAGGCTCCCGTTAGTGCAAATCGAAAACGAGTGAATCCACACGAAAATGAGTCGTATTAAACATAATCGCATTAATTATTGTTTTCAAGTTGACGTTTGTCCGAGGTCACCTATTTCGGGATTGCACCAACCCGTTCGTTGACACTCTGCACACGGAGTGAGTCATCTGACATTTAATATTCAAATATCTGCATTATTTTTTAACGAGAAAATTGTTCAGGGTATGGAATGTTTGCATCGGAGGGACTGTTGCTCACGGGAAAAGATTTTTTCTCGAGGTCATGTCCCGAGCCGCAATCCGCTGTAATTTTTATGACAAAATTGTTGATTCTTCGCAAAAATATAATATTAGCTTGGTATTCCAAAAAGTTTTTAAGTTTTAAATAAGAAGTTCAACACCTTACGAGTATTTGTCTCTTATTGCAATAATGATTAGAAAACTCCGTTGTTAATAATTTTGTGGTTGAGATAGAAATATATTTATTGTATATTTGAATTAACACAATTTTATTTCAATTTAATCAAAATAGACAACATTAATATTTCATATATTTTTAGCTTCAAGCTGATTGGTTTAGCACTGAACCTGCCGAGCCTTAAAAGTAACTGGTACATGTTCCCTTATAAAAATGACAAAATTGATTTTATTTAGACTTTGTGTGGCTCCTATTATAATACGTGCTCTATTAAAAATAATTATACAATCAATTTTTATGAAATTATTTGTATTATTCCAATAATTGTAAAATAATAAATCTAATAAATCTTTAGCGTTAACACACTAAACCCTTAAAAGTAACTGGTACATGTTTCCTTATAAAAATGACAAAATTGATTTTATTTAGACTTTGTGTGGCTCCTATTATAATACGTGCTCTAAAAATAATTATACAATCAATTTTTATGAAATTATTTGTATTATTCCAATAATTGTAAAATAATAAATCTAATAAATCTTTAGCGTTAACACAATAAACCCTTAAAAGTAACTGGTACATGTTTCCTTATAAAAATGACAAGATTGATTTTATTTAGACTTTGTGCAGCTCCTATTATAATACGTGCTCTATTAAAGATATTTATACAATCAATTCTTATAAAATCGTTTTTGTTATTCCAATAATTGTTAAATAATAAATCCAATAAATCCTTAGTGTTAACACACTAATTCCTTTAAAGTAACTGGCACATGTTTCCTTATAAAAATGACAAGATTGATTTTATTTAGACTTTGTGCGGCTCCTATTATAATTACGTGCTCTATTAAAGATATGTATACAATCAATTCTTATAAAATCATTTTTATTATTTCAATAATCGTAAAATAATAAATCTGGAACCGGTCATTATGACCGTGTGATGGTAGGTTTGGTGTTAAAAGGATAGCGATTATCATTGTCGCGACAGGGTTGAATAGAACGAGGACGTTTTAGGTATAAATGTCAGACGACGCACCCCGCATATGTTTGTATACTCTCTGTATTCGTATCTATGCACACACGATCTATGAACAACGATCGATGATCGTTCCTCGATTGATCGTGCCGTCGAGAACCCCATCCTAGCACGAAATTCTCGATCGTCTTCCATTTACAATGTATGTCGACTGCTTACACTCTGCTAACTGCATGCTATACGTACTCTATTGTATGCTTCTATGTATACGTATACGTATTGTATATACATCTATATTTGTATGTATAGTCTCTGTATTACACGGTATGTATAATGCACCCTTGGTCTCCGTTTACGGTTCTATGTTACACGATACATCGAGATCGTTGGCTCCGGAGAAGCGAACGGTAAAAACGTTTGGGGAGAGCCGTTTATGCGTTTCTCTGCCTCGGAAGAACAGACCACGCCGTGTGAATGCACGTTTCAACCGCTTTTATCGGTTCAGCGAGACGGAATACTCGATTCAACCGTCGCGTCGCTCATCCGTCGCCAAACATGATCCTACGAACTCGCACTCTAGACGCGGCGTTCGCGTGCGTTCTCAACATGTCCCAACGAATCTCTAATTATCCCCGTCACTTACCCGGCCATTGTCGAAATCTCGACCACCGCCGATCGTCAGTCGGGCTTTCGCCTTCATCGCATCTGACAAAGGTATCTGCAAGACCGAATGTTTATTGCTGCAGCAGAAAGTCAATTATCCTGTTCGATTTTTAACACTTTACTTACCGGCCATTCTCTAATTGTCTTTTAAAACCAACGATCTTTTATTTACACCAACCTCATCTCTCAAGAAATTGTTCAGACAGAAATTTCACTGGCAAATTTAACCAATTTTTTTCCGGAATTTATAGAGCTTAACAAGTTTTTCTTTTATTATAGATACAGCTCTTAGAAAAGTCGATTAACCTCTTATGCTGGTAATTATTTGTATAAACCGTGTATTACTTAATTTTGTTACAGGATATAATGTTTTATATGTAGGCTTGTTTCGTATTTATACGTACAAAACTTGTTTACTTCCAACAAAACATATTTTTGTTATTTTTCTCATTAAAATGATTAAGACATAAACGAAATGCATACGATTTTTAAGACTGCGGTTTCAAAAATGTTTTTTTCAAAATGGTTTTAAAAATCGTATGCATTCACTGATACTTTAGTCGCTAATCATAATTAGACTGCGGTTTCAAAAAGATTTTTCAAAACGGTTTTAAAAATCGTATGCATTTAGTTTATGTCTTAATAATTTCAATGAGTCGGAAAAGATACAACAGTTATTTTTAAATTCTTTAAATATTTTTGCTGGTCTGCATTCGATCGATTAATTTTTGTCGTAAATGCATCGAATCCGCAGTTAAGTAAACTTTTAAAACTTGCTTATTTTTCACTACCTAACGTGGCAATTTCAAGTAAAGTGTTGTTTATAACCGGAACGTGCTAATTGATTAATGCGTACCTTCGCTCTGGTAGCTTCCGCGTGAGATTTGTAACAGAACTCGAGTAAAGCGACAGCCAACGCTAAGAGAAGTCCTCCAATGAGAATGTAGAATATCCCTGCCACATTGCTCAAGGACAATTCGTTTCTCGAGGCATCCTGTTTGTCGCCATGCCTGCATTCGGTTCTGTCGTACCACCATCGGTTCACCAGCTTCGTTAATTCGCCGTTTTCCTTCAGCGACAACACGGCTAGGTTTATCGGGTCTCTATAAAATTGCGAACGCCAATGAATTCCAGTAAAAAAGTATAAAAGTAAACATTCAAAAATACGTCAATAACGTGAACCATACCAGAGTTGTGCAGAATTACAATTGAATTACTTGAGGAATTATAATTACAAACCAATTGAATTACATTTTTAAATTGAATTACAATGTAATTGATATACATTTTTTAATTGAATTATATTGTAATTGATTTACATTTTTAAAGTGAATTACATTGTAATTGATTTACATTTTTAAATTGAATTACATTGTAATTGAATTACATTTTTAAATTGAATTACATTGTAATTGATTTACATTTTTAAATTGAATTACATTGTAATTGATTTACATTTTTAAATTGAATTACATTGCAATTGAATTACATTTTTTAATGGAATTACATTTTTTAATGGAATTACATTTTTAAATTGAATTACATTGTCATTCAGTCATATCGTAATTTATAATTCAGATCTTCATTCAATTAAATTACAATATAATTCGTAATTGTAATTCGAGTACAATTATAAAATACTTTATAATTATGTTACTATAATTACGAATTAAAAGGACGAAGAATAGAAAATACGTCGCATAGACAGCAAACAAGTACAGTGCACCGGATTGATATTCGGACGCTCCAAAAAAATACGACAACTTTTTTAATATTGTACTATACGATTTGAACTTTTCTGGGAAGCTAGAGCAATTAGTTTACTACAGGATGTGAAAAGAAATTTTTTCAAAAATTGCAATTGATCGGAACTGTAGAAAAAATACTAAAAGTTGCATTTTACCACTTTTTTATGTGTGTGGGTTGATATTGAAACTATTCTATGATCTGTGTCAATTATATGCACTGTGAATGTTTCATCGAAATCGATTGATGGGGGGAAAAACGACAGGCATTGAAAGATGTAGAAATCCTTAGATTTATTGGAGTTAAATAATATAATAATAAATTTAGAGTGAATAATTTTTATAAGAAGAAGGATAAAATTTAATTATATAATTTATTTAGATTATATGGGTTTAGGCCGAAAATCGTGAAAATCTGTCATTTTTACCATCTTTACACTTTGTAGCTCATTGCAACGTTGACAGATTTTGACAAAATTTTCGGAATATGCTTAATTGACACAGATCTACACAACGTATATTTTAAATTTTTAATATAGGCCTACATAAAAAATTCGTACAATGCAAGTTCTAGTATTTTTTCTACAATTAGGATCAATTGCAATTTTTGAAAAAATTTCTTTTTACGTCCTGTAGTTAACTAATTGCTCTAGCTTCCCAAAAATGTTCAAATCATATATTAGAATATTAAAAAAGTTACCGTATTTTTTTTAGAGCGTTCGAATATTAATCCGGTTCACTGTAAATGAAAGGGAAACATAAAAGTACAATGCACTGCTTCAAAGTTCTGGGCTATAATTTGGAGAGCTGTATTTCAATTACAAATCTGATTACAATAATTGATAATTTAATTAATTGAAAGGTTTGAATTTTTTAATTCAGTTACGACGTAGTTGAATTACTATGTAATTGAAATACAGTGTAATTCAATTACAATGTATTTGAATTAGCACAACTCTGAACCATACCAATAATTAATTGTAGGCCACCGTGTATAAATCAACTCTTACCTCAGGGGAGATCCCAATGGCGTAGCCACGCCGAAACCCTTGGCATCGAGATTCCTGCCCACTTTCATCGTGTCACAGGGTTCTCTCTCGTTTATGTACTCATTCTTAGGGCTCTCTATCAGAAGAGCATACTTCCCTTTACTGGTCCTCACTCTTCGTATACCTTCGTCGTACGTTTTGACGAACACGTGTTTCCGAGAGTTCATAAACTCCCACATTTTGCTGTAGAGGTTGATTTGCGATTTCTGCAAATGGAAGAATGAACATTGCATTTACGATCTGGTTGTTCGTTTTACAGAAAATTGTTTAACGCTAAACCTACCGCAGTCGAACGATCCGTTCTGGATTTCTTAATTTACAATTGTGCCATTTAATGCGAAAATTATAATGATAATACTGCGGTTTTTATGCATTTATGACAAAAATGGGTGCGTACAATATAAATAAAAATGTAAATGTTCGTTTGATCAAAATCTTAAATCTCCGAAAGTTCTTCACCGATTGCTTTGAAATTTTGACACAACGTTGAATTCGAATACGCGCGTGTTTTTATATACCTAATCTATATAATACATATATATAAATGTATATAATCTATATAAATCTATATAATCTATATAAATAAAAATGTAAATGATCGTTTGCTCAAAATCTTAAATCTCCGAAAGTTCTTCACAGATTGCTTTGAAATTTTGACACAACGTTGCATTCGAATACGCGCGTGTTTTTATGTGCATAATCTATATAATTTATATAAATCTTCTATATAAATGAAAATGTATATGTTCGTTTGTTCAAAATCTTAAATCACCAAAATTTCTTCAACGATTTCTTTGAAGTTTTAACACAACGTTGCATTCGAATACGCGCGTGTTTTTATACACCTAATCTATACAATAAATCTATATAAATAAAAATGTAAATGTTCGTTTGTTCAAAATCTTAAGTCTCCGAAAGTTCTTCATCGATTGCTTTGAAATTGTAACACAACATTTCATTCGAATACGCGCGTGTTTTTATATACTTAATCAATATAAATCTATATAAATAAAAATGTAAATGTTCGTTTGTTCAAAATATTTCGTTAGTATTTTTTATTTTTTTGTTTTTTCTTTGTTTTTTAGTTCGTGTTTTTTCCTCAGACAATCTCTATATCTGCACAGACAATGGAACAACATAAAATATTGTATACCCACAAGCATTGTGAAGTTAAACATATTAGAAACGCGCGCTTTCTCTTTTCTTTCTTTCTTTCTTTTCCATTTAACCAGACTGAGCCACAGCAACGCGTGGCAGAGTACAGCTAGTAAGCAAAATAAAGTGGACACGTTAAAAAGATTTAAGGACATCCGTGTATTAGTTTCAGCTTAATAAAATCATTTAAAAATAGTAACAAGTTTCTATTTGGCTCCTGTGTCTTGCAATATATGCGAACAATTTGTAAATCAGAAATTAAATAAAAATTCTACGAGGTGCAATAATGTTACACTTGAGATCCGATGTTGAACCAAGAAGACAAACGATTTCATGAGACTTTCTTGAGAAATGATTGAATAAATCTTTTTACTTAAGCATATGAAAGAAAGCAGTGCATACAATTGCTTTTAATGCACGGTAGGTTTAGCGGTAAACATTAATCAATGTCCTAAGTTTTCACAACCTCTCGTTGGCCATCACTCACGCGAAAAAAGTCCCAAGTGGATCCGTGAGACAACGTGCCGTATTGTACTTCCGTCTGCGATGCCAGGTCTTCCGGGGAATTGATTGGCGCTACCATTCTTTCCACAGTTAGAAACGCAGCCAAGTTTGCGGTGTACGAAGAGATCAGTATTAGAGTGAAGAACCACCAGACGCTGCCCACTATTCGTCCTGATATTGATCTGTCGAATAAAGTAATTACAGATGTCACGGAAAATTCACGAGACGAAGATACACATTTATTATTACAATTATATTAGTTAAAAGTACTTAATGTGTCAATAAAATATGGTCGAAGCACAGTGGATACAAAAAAATAATTCAAATTTCAAATAATTCTATGATTATTCTATGATTATTTTATACATGGTAATTCACGCAACTTGCACACCTACAATGGCGCGCAATAATATTTGGCCGCTCTAAAAAGGACAATAACTTTATTAATATCGTACTAAACGATTTGAACTTTCTTGGAAAGCTGGAGCAATTAGTTTACTACAGGATGTCAGAAGAAATTTTTTCAAAAATTGCAATTGATCGGAATTGTTGGAAAAAATACTAAAAGTTGCATTTTAAATAATAAAAAATATAGTATTCCATTTTAAAAAAACAAAGTCGACCTTCAAATCTCCGAAACGCTTCCACCTGTAAACAAATAAACACACTACACAATGTACCCTTTCAGACCATGCAACTTCTGTATACAAAACTTTTCCGTGCAACGCATACTTTGGAAGTTATACAGGCGTGCAAGTTGCGTGAACCACCCTGTATATGCATGTATGGCAATATTTAATAGGGAAAGAGTTTAGGTTCTGTCTGTAAGGAACCACAGGACAGGAAGTCCAGCAAGCAAAATGGCGGCGGGGAGGAAACGGTGGACGTTGGGGACAGAAGGTTCTACGAAATTTACAATTCATATCGCCGCACCTCGAATATTTAAACCATTAATCAAGGAGGCTACCGCGATGGGGTGGCATGGCGGATACGGCGAAATGTAAATTAATTGAGAGACCCAGTTCCTAGCCGTTCGAGACCGCGAAACGCCCGCGAAAATGCGAATATCTAGTTGCCCTTTTTTGGAAAACTATTTCCAGTTGAGTTACTCAACTGACTAATTTACTATCTACTTCATATTATATTTAACGCTATACCTATCGAGCTCTAAAAGCGATTAAAATATTTTAGCATGTAAAATTGACAAGGCTCTATTTATTCCATGTATGCAACTTCATTATTTCAATCATTATAAAATGAGAAATATGTAACCGGTCATTTGACCGACTGTTATTATCTAATTATATTGGTTTGTATCTACTATTGCAATTATAATTAATGAATTAGCTACGTGTATAATAGAAATAATTGATCTGGTGAAATGTTTTTCCGATATCATCTGGAAAACGCGAAGAGACGTGTCTCTGTCCTTTTGTCCCTTACAGGTTCGCTAGTCGAGCTAATTAATGAATTAGCTACAGTGTCGGACAAAATGATTGGACATTTGATGTGTTTGTACAACACAATAGGATATATGTACATATTACACGCCCTGTATATTAGATATGTCCTTCAAAGTATTCATATAGAGTTGCAAGTTTGTATCTTGTACACGAAAGAAATTAGAGAAAATAATGTAGACACGTATCGATTTTAGTCGGACAAAATGGTAGAAGATTATTAAAAAATACAATTGTTTGAACAGAAATATTTTGTTGAATTCCAAATTAATATTTAGTAAAACCACCTCTTCCCTGTATAACATCTACCAAGCGATTAGGAATTGATTTAAACAATTTTTTAATACGTTTTTGTCTTAAAAGACTCCAATTTGTAACAATACTTAGTTTTAATTCCGTTACATCTTTGTATTGTTTTCCATTCTCATAAACGTTTCTTGAAAGTTCTGCCCATATATTTTCAATAATATTAAGGTCGGGTGAACTCGAGGTATGTCACATTTTTAGAACTAAAATAAGTTTTAACACATCTTGCGGTACGCATTGCAGCATTATTCTGTTGAAAAATAAACGTACTGCCTGCAATACGTTTAATTCAAGATATTTTGTGCTGTTTGCAAGGCCTGATAAAAAATTTATGTCAGTTTTTCCCCGATATCCTTCCGCCACCCATTTGTCGACAGCTTAAATATTGTTCTTTTTTCCTTAGATCGTGGAAATAGCAGTTCCAGCCATCAGGACCGTCGAAATTAAATTTCTTTTCATCACTAAATATCACATTTCTCCACTTCTTTTTCCACAAATCATGATCGCGAGCAAACTTTAAACGAGCTTCTTTATGTTGCTCACTTGGACGAGGTTTTCTTTTTAGTTTTTCTCGTTTAGTTTGTTTACTGCTTTGGAGAATACGTCGAACAGTTATTACGTTAGCTGAAGCACCTGCTTCTTCAGCGATTTTTCATGCAGTTTCCTTATAATTAGAAGCTACGCGTAATATGGCCCGTCTGTCGCGTTCTGTTGTAGCACGTGGTCTGCCAGTACTTTTCTTTTTTCCGTAGATTATCGGATTTTTTAAGAAGTTATACACAACGTGACGGCTTCTATTTAATAATTTCGCAGTTTTCGCGATGGTTTGATTTTGTGACCGCAATAACAAAATTCGGTCGGTTTCACTTTTGTCTAATTGTTTTCCTCGACCAATTTTAACTTTAATCACTGCTGATAGATTACTGCCAGAGTACATAATAACAGAAAATCATTTTGTTCGACTAAAATCAATACATGTCCACATTATTTTGTCTAATTTCTTTCGTGTACAAGATACAAACTTGCAATTCTATATGCATACTTTGAAGGACATATCTAATATACAGGGCGTGTAATATGAACATATATATACAATATATAATATGAACATAAATATACAAATGCATCAAATGTCCTATCATTTTGTCCGGCACTGTAATTATATTGGTTTGTATCTATTCTTACAAACTTCATTAATGAATTAGCTACGTGTACAATAGAAATAATTGATCTGGTGAAATGTTCTTCCGATATCATCTGGAAAACGCGAAGAGACGTGTCTCTGTCTTTTTGTCCCTAGCATGGTTCGCTTGTCGAGCTGCTCATAAAACATTCGTCTATATATCACCGTACACCTGAATCCCGGCCGTGGAAAATTGTCCGGGGAGAACCGTGACTTACCGGTGGGTTTCTTTCGACGACTGCGAAACGGCCGTAGAAAAAAGGAGCGTAGAGAAACCGCCCGGCATTGACGTTTATGCAAAGCAGACCGAGACCTCGCATTAAGACCGGCACGGAGCCGTGTATTGTTCCCGTGATCCTGGTTGCTGATCGATACCCGATGCGTGGGAAGACTATGAGAAGATATAGCGGGAAGATATAAAACGACTCGAGAGGGAAAAAAGGATCGAGCAGGGCAGAACAGGAAACGTAAGGGCCTCGCCGTGGCGTGGCGCATGTCGCTAATGGAATTTTCGCCGTGGCTCGAACGACACGCTCATTCAAATGAGCCGCCCTCGAATAGCCGGCGGCCTAATCGCGTCGCCGATTACGTAGACCGCTTTAAATTACATCCAGCACGAGACTACGAAACGTAATCCGATTATATTGTGATAATTCTGGCCCCGCGGTTATAATCGCCGTTTACCGGCCACGCAGTTGTAATTTGCCCGAAGGAATTTGCAACAGTAATTATTGTGTAACTTAACCCCTCCGACGGACCGTGCCTCGTAAATCACACTCTTAAAGGTTATCATTGTGCAGCTATCTAACGGGTGGCGATCGCGATCCTGCGTCGAAGGACACTACGAACGAGTTCAGGTTCTCTTCTTCTCTATTCTAACATTTATGGAAAAATTGAAAAGCCGTAAATACTCAATGATCATTTCTCCTACCGATGGTATTTTATCATGGTCTAAAAACATTTGTTCTGTTATACATAAACCAATTCCACTTGCCCCAAATTTGGACTCTTTAGAAATGTTTGAAAGTGTTTAAACCTTCCGGATAATTTCTGATCAATAGAATGTCGATGGTTTTTACTAGTTTACATATTTTTTAATATTTCAGCTGGTAGCCCGATTTTCAATTATTCAGGGACGACGTCTATACACTGTATTGACTCTGGTGAGTGTCTAAAATTTAGTACACACGTTCAAATTTTTCTGATAAAAAGAAAATGGAAAGAAAATGAAATGCTGATAAAGAGAAGAATATAATCTACCCTTAAAAATCAGCCCCGTAC
>CM052204.1:7612954-7635751 GCA_028455805.1 Lasioglossum figueresi
CAAATTTTTTCTATTATTTTCACGTGAAACTTTCATTATAAACATTAACAGTAATATGATTCGTAAGGGGTGGAAACAGTCCTCAACGTTGGGGGTTGAAGAACATTTCTTCACATATTTCATTACACTAATACCTGCAGTACGAAGAGAGTACTTAGAAAAATATAACGCAAATATTTCAAATGTATATATCAACGACCGTGGTCCCGTTGAAAGCACCGGTTCTCATTCGATCACCGAAGTTAAACAACGTGGAACGTGGAATGGGCTTGGATGGGTGACCGCTTGGTAAAAACCCGGGAAGTGATCCCTGGGTGTTTTTTCACGTGTTGTTGGTAAAAGGTGGTTCGGATCCCACCGTAATAAACAGTAGGTCCCGCTGAAAAGGCGACAGGGAGAGTGGAAAGAAGGGAGAGATTGGTAAATGGATTTGAAACCCTGAGGGGACCAAATAATACACTACTACTATTTCAAATGTATATATACGGTTTACTTTAAAACAAAATGATGTTCAAACGAAAAAAAGTTGTTGGAACATGTTTTACGGGAAGTAGAAGAACTATTACACTCTCGCTTTTGCTGTGTACCTTTTTCCCGTGTTGCACATACATACACTGTAATCATATCTTACGATCGTGTTCTGTTACGCTGTGAAAATGTAAACATAAACCTATTATTACCGTGTATACATCGTGTTATGCGAGCTCTTTTCTACCGTGTGCTGCTGCAGTTTTTACATCGTATTAAATGAGACCTTGTTATATGATAGCCTACCGTATTATGTAAACTTTCGTGCAAGCAGGGAGAGAAACATTGTCCATTTTGTTTTTTTGACCTGGCATTGTCCTACAGCAAATTTGTAATTTCATAAACGTGGTTGTTACTCTACTTCTATTTGACATTTTTCAACGAAAATTTATTATTTCATAGATAAAAGTGCGACACAACTTATGTACCAACTATTTTTCTAATGTAACCATTTGTCGAAGGATAAAAATTTTCAAAGTCAAGCTCACCTTTCGGCCTTCTAGGTGTTTGTACTTAAAGTTACCGACTCGAAACACCTTCGCTAAACAGTTTTCATGCATTTATGGTAAAAATAAGAAATATGGAAACATTATTTTCAAACAACTTAAATTAATTACACCTAAAATAAATTTCTAACTGACTCGATTTCCCTGCGAATTATGCGTAAACATTTTATCTTCTCGGAAGCTCCGCTGTCTAACCATCACTAATCATCGGGAACCGAATGCCAGAAGCACAACGGCGATCGTCGGGGGTTCGGTCCGTCGCAAAGTGATCGAGCGATCGTCAAAGCATCGATTGATCACGAAGTAACGCGAAACGGAATCAATTACGAGGCGGGATGTGCGGTTTCGTTAATCGAATCGAGTTCTCGAGCGTCGACAGCCGTTTCATCGAGCAACAGTGCAGAAGTTGCCGGATCGGGCCGGGCCGCCGTGTCCGCGCAAAAACCGCGTTTGGGAAAGTTCCTGGAATCGGATGCGACTACGAACGCGTCTGTAATCGTTGTAACAATTGAAATTATATGGCTTAGAGGGGCAACGGGAGCCGGTAGACAGACACAGGGGGAAGTTTCCGCGTTTCCGCACGAGCACGGAGCGGTTAAGCCGACTTGCACCGGAGAAACCGAGAAAACCATTTATCGTTCGGTTCGGGTCGTACGCAGATTCATGGTTACGGGGATACGTCGGGCACGTAGCCAAAGTTCGAGGAACTGCACACGGAAATTGCGCGATCGATCGATCGAGGTAATTGATGCGTCGAACATCGCGCAGTTTGGTCTTTTGACTTCGCAGCGAGACTGCTTCGGGATGTCAAATCCGCTGGCAGGAACAGTCGGGCTGTTGTCGCTCGGAATCCGAACAGAATTCGGTTGCCTCGACTATCGAGTAGACACGGGTGCGATTACGCTCTGCGGATTGTGGGCGTTACTCGAGACACAGACCGCGGAATTACCATACGTGCATTTCGAGTTTCTTCGTAACTTTCATTCAATTTTAAAAAACAAAATTCGATCTACAGTGCCGGACAAAATGATAGGGCATTTGATGTACTTGTATATTTCATATAACACAATAGGATATACAGGGTGTTCGACAACAGGTGGGAGCAAAATTTAAGGGGTGGTCCTCGACGAAAATGAAGAATAAAAAAATTTCGATTTCGGCTTCGTTATTTATTTATTAACGATTAAAAATCCGCCTAAAATGCGGCAACAAGTCTAACAAAAGTGTACGTTGCGTACGTCATAGAGGCGCGAGTCAGTCACGTATCAAGTGACAGATGCATGCATACCTTGGTTCTCGTTTGGGGCCCCAGCGAGGTGAAAATATTTAATAAATCGTTGGACGACATTGAACCTACCTGCTCGTTGTTGTCCACAAGGGCATTTATAATATCCGCTCTATGGAATTATCGAGTAGAAGGGGTCAATGTCCTTTCATTTTTAAATTGTTCTCCAACATATCCACAAATCCTTATCCTGCGCTACAACACCGTATACAATACACTGGAACAAACCACTATAAAATGGTATCCATTGGGTCCATAAATGTTGAATAAAATCCTCACAAATGCAAGTATCCACAAAAATGCACACGCGTACCGGAATCTTTCACAACTAATTCACGTTTGATGCACATCAATTTGACTTTCGCACACGAAAAATAAAATATCAGTGAAATTAATGTGAATTAAACCCACTTAAATAACACCGTAATTCAACGTTTCAAAAAAATTTGTTTGCGCAAAAAGAATCGTCCGTACACGCTTGCATTCGTATGCACACTGATTCGAGACAGCTGATGCGGTCAATGCCTGATCGATAAAACAAACGAAGATCTAGAGGAAACTCACGCCCAAACATCGCGCGTTGCTATACCAATACATTGTCTATCCTGTTTCACGAATTTCGCGATTCTTTCTCATTCTGTCTGTGACCGCCAAATATCTCGTGTGTGTAACATGAATCGCATCAGCTGTCTCGAATCGGTGTGCATACGGATGCTACCTTGTACGGACGATTCTTCTTGCAGGAACACATTTTCTTAAAACGTTGAATTAGGCTGTTATTTAAGTGGGTGCGCTAACAGACTTCACATTAATTTCACTGATATTTTATTTTTCGTGTGCGAGAATCAGATTGACGTGCATCAAACGTGAATTAGTTGTGCGTAATTCCGTTACGAATCTGCATTTTTGTGGATACTTGCATTTGCGAGGATGTCATTCAACATTTATGGACACAATGGATACCATTTTATAGCGATCTCGAGTAAACTACTCATGTGAGAACAATTTAAAAGTGAAAAGACATTTACCCCTTCTACTCGATAATTTCATAGGGCGGATTTGGGGCCCCAAATGAGAACCAAGGTGTGCATGCGCTGTCACTTGATACGTGACTGTCGCGCGCATCTATGACGTATGCAACACACACTTGTGTTAGACTTGTTGCCGCATTTAAGGCGGATATTTAAGTGTTAATAAATAAATATCGAAGCCGAAATCGCAATTTTTTTATTCTTCATTTTCGTCTTGTATTATCGTCGAGGACCACCCCTTAAATTTTCTCCCACCTGTTGTCGAACACCCTGTATGTACATATTACACGCCCTGTATATTAGATTTGTCTTTCAGAGTATCCATGTAGAATTGCAAGTTTGTATCTTGTACACAAAAGAAATTAGAGGTAGAAGTGTAAACATGGGCTGACTTTGCTCGGTCAAATTGATGGGAAACATGTAATATTTTCTGTTATTATACAGGGTGCGGCACCTAAAACAGGTCACCTGAATAAATCGCTTGCTTTGAAGATAGAAAAAAGACATTTTATTTTCTATTGCAGATGACCTTGCGTGACCTTGAATGACCTTCGTAATAGGTCATTGTATTCGTCTTGAAATACGCTATCAGAATGTAAATAAAAAACCATACCGTTCCATTTAAAAAAACAGAGTTGACCTTCGTATCTCCTTGACGTCTCCACCTATAAAAAAATTAATGACATCAGATTACGAGCCCTTCGATATCAAGTGAGTTTGATCTGACCCTTTTTTTTTCTATCTTCAAAAGCGAAGCGATTTATTCAGGTGACCTGTTTTAGGTGCCGCATCCTGTATACTCTGGCAGTAATCTATCAGCAGTGACTAGATAGTAGATAAAATCAAACAAAAAAATATTCTGTTACCGATAACGTTCGGGCAACATTGCATATATCGTTGTTATTGGCCGAGGACAGTGACTTTTAGGGTTCTCCTATGACGCGGCGCGCTTAAATACAAACTCATCGTACAATATCGCTCGGGCTACTCGGCACCGCTGGAGGCCACGCTGCATTTGCAGTCATAACATGTAATACAACAGGGGTAGGTAGCGTGTATGGGCAAATCTGTATGGGCGAATCTGTCTAGTTCGTGTGTGCTTATTGTCAATTGTTAGTCATGAACGCAATCATCACGAGGTTTATTATCCTATCCGTTTGCATTGAGTCTTCACTCAAAGCTGCATGATTGTTTCTCTCATTACAGCAACCTTTCCTATAGAAATGTAATCTGAAGCAATCCATTATGAACATTTTCGTTCCCGTGTAAACAAATGAACCAGCCCTCAGGTTTTAACTTCAACTCGTTTAGCAAATTGGCGGGACATGATTATGCTCTGCCAAGCAACCATTGTTTTCGCCATCTTTTCCGAGATCTTTATTTTCTTCTATTACACAATGCACGGTAGTTGCAACAATTCGAGTGTTCCAAACGTATTATTATACAAAGAAGAAAAATAATTTAAATCGCATCAGCTGCATAAGATTTTAACAGCCGGTATCGTTCATAATAATTCGCAACATTCAGAAATGTTCTCAACTATGTATTTTATTCTTTCGATGGAAATTGAATAGAAAACTACACACTGCTTTGACGCTGCTGTAACATTGCTATAATACAGGGTGAGTCCGAAGAAACAGAACACCTAATTATCTCCGTTACTTTTCGTTGTACAAAAAAACTTCTTAGGACAAAGTTACACTGTTTGAAGGGTCACGTGTAACGGTGTAAGGGAACAAATTTTCAAAGTCATTTTTTTATGAGATTTCAAGGTCATCGATGTTTTTTTTTAATGGAACGATATATCTTCGTTAACGTAATGTTGTGGCTGACAAAATAACGAATTCATCCATGTAACGCGATATAACCTACAAATGACGTTCAACCCAGAAAAATGTAATAAATAAAATTCAACGTGTAAGATTCATTTGCTTTGTTTCTGTTACGCAAAATGTTCCAAAATATTCCCTTGAGCTGCTATACATCGAACAGTGTAACTTTGTCCTAACAAGTTTTTTTGTACAACGAAAAGTAACGGAGATATTTAGGTGTTCTGTTTCTTCGGAGTCACCCTGTATTGATTGCCAAAACGTTTCAGTTGGCCTAACGGCGGACGCGTCAGCTTGTACACTAAAATGTTAAAAGAAAGTAATCTGTTACGTTCAGACGAGCGTGGAAAGTAAAGATAATCTACAAGGCAATTCAGCTCCTGCTGATTAATTTGAATTGAAAGTTGTTTAGCTGAGTAAAAGAAAAGATCTGAAAATATATTCGAAAAAGTTGATGTACAGTTTCTAGAAAGTAAACGGTCTTCCATTATTGAATGCCATTTTAAATTTCGTACTGCTTTCTATTTGAGGAGATTATTGTCAGTCTTCGTCACTTGGTTAACACTAGGTTTACGGGACCCGTTAAAATGGCGGGTTCTAATATTCTTAATTTGCAATTATTACGATTGTAAAATTGCTTCCCTGAGGAATTATTTACCAAATTTATTTGGGTATATACTATTGGAAAAAGAAATTATTTACCAAATTTAATTCTTGGGGTATATACTATAGGAAAAATGGCCAAACATTTGGACAGACAAATTCTTGTTATGTTTATAAATTCATGTAAAATAGTTATACCTCCGTGAACCTAGTGTTAATAAAATTGTAAGAAAACAGCGTTTTTAAGGTGAGACTTCTTAATGAAAGATCTTGCACGGTTAGATATTACCACCAATGTATTATTTCTAATGTGAAGGGAAAAACTTGTTGTGTTAGTGGTTGACGGTTGACGCGAAGCCGCGGATGGGTGGTTTCCATGGTGAGGTGGTTGTACAGGATGACAGACATTAACCGAGGCAAAGAAAAGTTATTGGAAGGAGGGGTGAGGGTGGTGGTGCGGGGGTAATATCTTGCCGGGGAGTTTCGAAGAGAAGAGGAGATGATTCTGTCGGCGAAGTTCGCAGAAAAGTGACGAGGTGGGAGAGACAATTTCGCCTGTGGGAAAATTTTGTTGTGGTAAAAAGAGAGCGAACAAGAGAGCATACGTACGGAAATAGATTCGCGACCTGCTCCTTGGGTCGTCGCCGAGTCGCGGCGATGCCAACCGGCCAAGAAATCTTTGACGTACGGTCGAGTGGTGTCCACGATGCGAAAACCAGTGATGTTGATGGCCCCGTACTCGATCACCTCGCTCTCCCATCGGTCGTCCATTATCTGATTACACGAAAACAGCGTGCTTGTACTGCCACGGAAAAGGGCAACGTAAGAAAGCATTGGCGGTACTTCAACGCGTTCGAGTGCTTCCACTCGGACGCCCGTAGAAACAAAGGAGCGAGTGGTAGTTTACGGACGCCATAATGCTTCTACCAGTGCCAAAAACGTTCCGTTATCGAAGGTTTACCGGGGATTAGGCGATTTGTTCCGATCTCGATCCCGCGGACCGAGCAACTTTTTCGCAAACGTTCATTTTCTGGTCCCGTTCTGAGTAAAATACTACTTGAAATGTAGAAATATTTTTATATAAATTGTGTTTATTCAAGCAATAGGTTTCACGTTCTGTGTAAAAACTTCTGTCCTGAAGTTGCCTCCTTACGAATTTTATGCATGTTGAAATTTTCTGATCCCGTGCTGGGTAAAGTAGTATTTGAAATATAGAAACATTTTTATATAAATTGTGTTTATTCAAACAATAGATTTCATGTTCGGTGTAAAATTTTTTTGTTCTGAAGTTGCCTCTTATATCAATTTTATAAAATTAAATAAATTACTACTTGAAATATAGAAACTTATAATAATTATTATTACAAGTAAAATGATTATTATATATTAATATAGAAACATTTTTATATAAATTGTGTTCATCCAAGCAATAGGTGTCACGTTCAGTGTAAAAACTTTTGTCCTGAAGTTGCCTCCTTACGAATTTGATGCATGTTAAAATTTTCTGATCACGTGCAGGGTAAAATACTATTTCAAATATAGAAATATTTTTTATCGTGCTTATTCAAACAATAGGTTTCATGTTCAGTTTAAAATTTTTTTTGTTCCGAAGTTGCCTCTTATATCAATTTTATGCATGTTGAAATTTTCTGATCCCGTGCTGGGTAAAATACTACTTGAAATATAGAAACATTTTTATATAAATTGTATTTATTCAAACAACAGGTTTCACGTTCGGTGTACAAACTTTTGTCCTGAAGTTGCCTCCTTACGAATTTGATGCATGTTGAAATTTTCTGATCACGTACAGGGTAAAGTGGTATTTAAAATATCGAAACATTTTTATATAAATTGTGTTTATTTAGACAATCGATTGCACGTTCAGTGTAAAAACTTTTGTCCTGAAGTTAACTCCTTATCAATTTTATGCATGTTGAAATTTTCTGATCCCGTGCTGGATAAAATAGTATTTGAAATATAGAAACATTTTTATATAATTTGTGTGTATTTAAACAATAGGTTTCATGTTCAGTGTGTAAAAGATTATTTTTTTGTCATGAAGTGGAGTTGCCTCCTTATCACAGCATCCCCTTCAAATGAGCAGGATTTAACAATTTTATGCATGCTCGAATACTTATAGTATAGGCACTGTGTTCGTATATTTCAAGTGTACTCGAGCTTTCTAATTGTCCCGGAGGTTCTTGGATCGCTGTACAAAAGTCAAACGTGTTGTCGATATCGATCGAGTCCGGGAATTTCATTCACTCGAGGAGCACTTACCAGACCACTCAGCAAATAGTGATACGTTCGTTTTCCCAGAGTGACGTCCCTCACGTGGTTCACTACAATATCCTTTGCCATGTCGGTAGGACAGTCGAGGACTACGTACTTGTTACTCCATCTGCGAACAATGAAATCCATTTCTCAGACAATTTTTATCGAACCAATTATTTAAATAATTTTTCATTATGAACTTAGTACCATTTCGTGCGAAATGCATCGGTTAATGAATTCTCACTAATATTCAGACACTTGCCAATTAATTAAAGATAGTGAAAATAATTTTATATTTATATTTTATATAATATTCATATTTCATCAAGGTGGTTCTTTAACACCAGGTTTACGGAACTCTAGAAATACCAATATCACATTATTTTATAAACATAACAAACATGTGTCTATCCAAAATTTTTGGCCATTTTTCCAATGATATATACCGAAAGTAAGAAATTTACAATTTTTAATAATTGCAAACTATGAATATTAGAACCCGTCATTATAACGGGTCCCGTAACCCGAGTGTTAAATTTGATAAAATATTTTAATTGTATAACAAAATTAATAGCATTTTTCAAAATATTTACCAAACCAATTATTTAAATAATTTTTGATTAAGAACTTGGTACCATTTTGTGCGAAATGCATCGGTTAATGAATTCTCGCTACGACCGTCACGCATACATACGCGACGTTCAGACACTTGCCAATCAATTAAAGATAGTAAAAATAATTTTATATTTATATTTTATATAATATTTATATTTCATCAAGGTGGTTCCTTAACACTAGGTTTACGGAGCTCTAGAAATACCTATTTTACATTATTTTATAAACATAACAAGCATGTGTCTATCCAAATTTTTGGCCATTTTTCCAGTAATATATACCGAAAGAAAGAAATTTGGTAAATAAATTCTCAGGGAAGCAACTTTATAACGGGTCCCGTGAACCTAGTGTTAAATTTGATAAAATATTTTAATTGTATAACAAAATTAATAGCATTTTTCAAAATATTTACCAAACCAATTATTTAAATAATTTTTTATTAAGAACTTGGTACCATTTTGTGCGAAATGCATCGGTTAATGAATTCTCGCTACGACCGTCACGCATACATACGCGACGTTCAGACACTTGTCAATTAATTAAAGACAGTAAAAATAATTTTATACTTATATTTATATTTCATCAAGGTGGTTCCTTAAATTTCATAAAATATCTTAATTGTACAACAAAATTAATAGCATTTTTCGTTTAGTTTGGCTGCAATCAATTTTTTATTATAACACTCGATAGAAATTCAATTATTTTCGTTCATTTCCACTTCAAAGTTGTCGACGTTCGTCGATGCTAAAACGTCGATGCTAAAACGTCGATCAATAAGGTTTTAGTCACGACCGAACACGCGTGTGTGACGTTTTAGAATTTGCACTGGTTACATTTTGTTTTCGGTAACTACAATGTTCATTCTATTCGGGCTCATTGTCAGTGCTGGTTGTTGATTACCTGGGTCGTGGGAACGCGTAGCCGGCGGTAAATTGCAGCCGAGATATGCGGTGGCCACTCGTGACCCCACAAAAGCGTGATTCGTCAGACTATACGAACGGGGACAGAACTCACCGGCCGAAAAAGAATCGCCGTGGTGTCGAAGCATACCGGAGACGCATTCGCAGATCTCGTTTTATTAGTAAAATCATTAGTAACGTGCATACACTTTTCTCATTTCTTCACCGAATTTTTAGCGCCCGGGGACCATGAATGACGAGGAGACGAATATTTTTGTTCTTCAACAATATAGTAATCAAAATCGTAGTACAACCGGGCAGAGGATGATTCTACATATGAAAATAAATCGAAAAGAAGGAATAAAATTTTTTCGTTCGACGCCTCGTTCCCGAGAAAATCGAGTTTAAAGATCAGCAAGTAGAACAGGTCGGCCATGGTCAGACAATCCCTATCTAATAGCTCACGTATTCACTGCAGTTTTAAACTCGATTTTCTCGAGAACGAAGTTTCGGATGAAAAAATGTTATACTGCAATGTTTCCTTATTTTTTTATATAGAATCGTCCTCTGCCCTAGAGAAACTGGAGGACAAATATTTATCTCAGGAATACTATGGATTAAAAATTAAAACCTCTATAAAAATATTTAAAAAATTGTTTCATGAATGAATTCTTCGCAGATTTTTAGGTCGAAGAATTTCTTCAATATTTTGATAGAATAAAAATAAGGAACAACTTCGGTGAAGCCCTCTCATACCACTGCATCAGAGGTATATCCAGTATAAATTGATTACGTAAATTAAATAATTGTATGAATCAGAAAATTATAATATTTTGAATTATGGGATTATAAAATTTTGTAATTGCTTTCACTTACCGATTAAGCTCTTCCAAGCTACGCAGAAAATCAATCGCTTCGGACATGTTCTGTATCCGTTTGACGGTCTCCACCTGAAACGACTCGTTCCCCGGTTTCAGGCCTTGGTATATTTGCTGTAGCCTGAGCAACCCTGCAACAAAGATGAAATTTCCTGTCAACATGTTCCATCCTGAATTCGAAAATTCCCGATACCCGTGGCGGCATTTACGCGGTTCGCCGCTCGTCATTATGTATGTATTATACAATATGTATACATATTCTGGAATCTACACACGTACGATTGTGCTGCCCACCGGCCGCAATTCATTGGCAGAGTATGTTTGTGCTGCGGTTCTCTCAACGAGACTGAAACATTACGCGGTGATTGTAGTGGATTCTTATTCTAGTTTCAACAGTGTGAATTATTCATCACTCAAATGTAATGTTGCAAACCATTTAACATGCACGTTGATAATGCGTCGTTCGGTCGCGCGGCGATCGTTAATTATTCCAAATGAGAATATCGTGATGATATTCAAAACATCAATTGTATTGTTTTACAATATTATAAATCATGATCGCTCATGATAATTGATCGATAGGGAAACAAAAATCTGAAATGTTGTGAACTAAAAATTAGAATATTTTTGCTTTCAACAATAAATATACAGCATAAAGAGTTACTTATAAAGACTGCACTTACTACTATAACAGATGTAAATATGCAGTCTCTTTAAACAATTTTTCGATTCAGACAAGTTTCACTCTTTTAATACGAAAATCAAAAGAAGCGTCGCTTGAACATGATCAGTCAATTAGTTATCTTGAATATCGATCCATTTATTTAAAAAGACTGTACAATTACTACCATAAAAGATGTAAATATGCAGTCTCTTTAAACAATTTTTCGATTCAGACAAGTTTCACTCTTTTAATACGAAAATCAAAAGAAGCGTTGCTTGAACATGATCAGTCAATTAATTATCCTGCACACACACATGCCGATGTA
The DNA here is from genome assembly GCA_028455805.1 of Lasioglossum figueresi. Lineage (NCBI taxonomy): Eukaryota > Metazoa > Arthropoda > Insecta > Hymenoptera > Halictidae > Lasioglossum > Lasioglossum figueresi. Next base: position 7,624,392 of record CM052204.1, read on the forward strand.
AATATCAATCCAATTATTTAAAAATACTGTACTCTTACTTCCATAAAAGATGTCAATATGCAGCCTCTTTAAACAATTTTTAGATTCAGACAAGTTTCACTCTTTTAATACAAAAATTAACTTGTTTTTCATTAAGAATCTGTGTTGTAAGGATCAAAAGAAGCGTTGCTTGAACATGATTACTCAATTAATTATCCTGCACACACACATGCCGTTGTAAATATCAATCCAATTATTTAAAAATACTGTACTCTTACTTCCATAAAAGATGTCAATATGCAGTCTCTTTAAACAATTTTTAGATTCAGACAAGTTTCACTCTTTGAATACGAAAATTAACTTCTTTTTAATTGAGAATCTGTGGTGTAAGGATCAAAAGAAGCGTTGCTTGAACATGATCAGCCAATTAGTTATCTTGCACTCACACAAGCCAATGTAAATATCAATCCAATTATCTAAAAAGACTGGACACTTACTACCATAAAAGATGTAAATATGCAGCCTCTTTAAACAATTTTTAGATTCAGACAAGTTTCGCTCTTTTAATACGAAAATTAACTTGTTTTTAATTGAGAATCTGTGGCGCAAGGATCAATAGAAGCGTTGCTTGAACATGATCAGCCAATTAGTTATCTTGCACTCACACAAGCCAATGTAAATATCAATCCAATTATTTAAAAAGACTGTACACTTACTACCATAAAAGATGTAAATATGCAGTCTCTTTAAACAATTTTTAGATTCAGACAAGTTTCACTCTTTTAATACGAAAATTAACTTCTGTTCAATTGAAAATCTGTGGTGTAACGGTCAAAAGAAGCGTTGCTTCAACATGATTACTCAATTAATTATCCTGCACACACAGATGCCGATGTAAATATCAATCCAATTTTTTCTTTCAAACGAGCATTTTATTTGTCAAACTCTGTGCCACTGAAATTCTTAAAAGTATTTGCTTTTATTTATTGTACCGATGTATTTAAAACAATTTTTGTTCTCCCCGTTTCAAATGAACTCAGCTATGTATACGTCTCAAATGAACAGAGTTCCGCACCCTATCGATCGCTAATTATCTCGAGAGGATATTCCGAGAGTCCCATAGAAGAGGGGGGCATATTTTCATTGTCCATCAGCATCCGCGCAGTCCTTACTCCTTTTACGGTGGTATTCGAACGTCTTTTCAATTCCGATCAATTCTGCGTCGTTTGTCGTCCCGTACAATGGACACGATATTAAACGCTTCCCTGTTTGTCGACCGAATCGCTCCGACTGGCCGGACAATTGCGAATTCGGGATCGGAGGATTGTCGGGTTCGCAGCCGCGTGTGCGAAAACCTAATGCAAAAGGGTATAAATTGAAAAGTCAGGAATGAAAGGACGTACAACGGCGACTGGATCGTGGTAAAAAAAAAAGTAGATTGGGATAAAGCGAGGGGCGGGAAGGGGTGGGATGGGGTCTATGGCGTTGGCGAAAGTCAACAGCGTGGGAGTTGGGTACGTTTGGTGCTGTCGTCGTGCTTTTTTGCGGCGCCATGCGTGAAACTGATGGCCGAGTTAACGAGCGGGGCGCACGTGTAAGCCCAGTGGCGCGTCATAAAAGAGCTTGCATTTCAACGAGCGCTACCACAGCTTTTCGAGAACATCACCCGCGCCACGGGGTTTTCTTTCTGGTTGTTTCTTGTGGCAACAACGCCTCGCTTCAACATCCACTCGACCGATCCCCGGAACGTCGTGAACCATTCGCCACCCCCCAACCGTTATGACGACGAGGAGTTCCCGTGCATTACCGCCGCCCGGTTTTGTCCGAACGCAGCCGACTGCCGGTGAATGTTCATGATTAGTTTTCTATAGTTTTGCATAACGCCCGCGCTCACGTAATTTTGCACGCGACGAGTACGGTGAAGAAGCGCGAATACTACCCTTCCGGGAACCGCTGACGTTCTCTGCGAGCGGGCGAGTCGATGAATAAACTGGGATACTCGTGCTAATGAAGGGACCTAATCACGAACAATATCTGTTTTGCATTGGTAAATTCCTCGCCAGTCGAAATGACTGGTTTTACAATTTCGTTATGAAATTATTACTCCATGTTACATTTCTTTTTCGCAATCATGTGATGACTTTCGCAGCGATGACTGATGGTGTAATACAATGAATTTGATTTTTGTTTTTTTTTATACAGAATCGATATAATTGTGTGTCATGACTGCTTATACCAGTACCAGTCGTTTTGACTGGGACTTCTTAAAGTGGAGAGTATCCTATAATCCGTTTCCCAAAGTGTTGGCACAGGATTTTTCGTATAATGTTCTTTGTGAATCTTTAAAGAATGTCGTTAGGTATTTAATTTTTTCGTGAAATATAATTCTGATCCTTGATGTGTTAAGATCTGTAAAGACATTGCATCTAATGCGTTTTTCTGTCTAGGCTTCAGGAGACGGGAATCGGCTACACATTAATACCTACGACAACGCATTTCTGCCGGGAAGCTTCATCTTATTGCACCGCGATACACGTTTAATATTGTAATTTTTTTGAGAGAAATAAAGAACATTAGTTACCACAAGTTGATGTGTTCTTTTTACCCACCCTGTACACGTATATTCGATGATAGAATTAGATTGACATTAGTACTTGTTAGTATCCGAAAATTTTCGGCCGTCTGGCTTGCCGTTGAGTTGTACTACTGAATTTCGTGCCACCTCCTTCGATATCATGATCTCCTAATACAAAGTTCAATTTTCGAGATTTTCGAAAATTTTCGGGTTTGTATTAGGAGAACATGATATCGAAGAAGGTATCCACAATTTCAGTAGTACAAATCAACGGCAAGCCAAAAGCTCGAAAATTCAGTACTACAACTCAACCACAAGTCAGACGGCCGAAAATTGTCGAAAAATCTCGAAAATCTCGAAAATTGGACTCTGTATTAGGAGAACAAGATATCGAAGGAGGTATCCAGATTTCAGTAGTACTGCACAACGACAAGTCGGACGGCCGAAAATTGTCGAAAAATCTATAAAATCTCGAAAATTGGACTCTGTATTAGGAGAACAAGATATCGACGGAGGTATCCAGATTTCAATAGTACTGCACAACGACAAGTCGGACGGTCGAAAATTGCCGATAATTTTCGAAAATCCCGAAAGTAGAACTTTGTATTAGGATAATATGATATCGAAGGAGGTATCCGCATTTCAGTAGTACAACACAACGACAAGTCGGACGGTCGAAAATTGATTAAAATTTCCGAAAATCCCGGAAGTAGAACTTTGTATTAGGAGAACATGATATCGAAGGAGGTATCCCGATTTCAGTAGTACAACTCAACGACAAGTCGGACGGTCGAAAATTGCCGGTAATTTTCGAAAATCCCGGAAGTAGAACTTTGTATTAGGAGAACATGATATCGAAGGAGGTATCCGCATTTCAGTAGTACAACGCAACGACAAGTCGGACGGTCGAAAATTGCCGATAGTTTTCGAAAATCCCGAAAGTAGAACTTTGTATAAGGATAACATGATATCGAAGGAGGTATCCGCATTTCAGTAGTACAACGCAACGACAATTCGGACGGTCGAAAATTGCCGATAATTTTCGAAAATCCCGAAAGTAGAACTTTGTAATAGGAGAACATGATATCGAAGGAGGTATCTGGATTTCAGTAGTACAACTCAACAAAAGTCGGACGGCCGAAAATTGTCGAAAATTTTTGAAAATCTCGAAAATTGAACTCTGTATTATTAGAACATGATATCGAAGGAGGTATCTGGATTTCAGTAGTAGAACTCAACGACAAGTCGGACCCCCGAAAATTGTCTAAAATTTTTGAAAATCTCGAAAATTGAACTCTGTATTAGGAGAACATGATATCGAAGGAAGTATCCGGATTTCAGTAGTACAACTCAAGAACAAGTCAGACTGCCGAAAATGGTCGAAAATTTTGAAAATGTCGGAAATTAAACTCTGTATCGGGAGAACATGATATCGGAGGACGTATCCGAATTTCAGTAGTATAACTCAACGACATGTCGGACATCCGAAAATTGTAGTAAATTTTTTTAAATCTTTAAAATTGAACTTTGTATTAGGAGTACAAAATATCGAAGGAGATATCCAGATTTCAGTAGTACAACTCAACGAAAAAATCTCGGAAATTGAACTTCTTATTAGGAGAACGTGATTTCGAAGGAGGTGGCACGAAAATTCAGTAGTACAACTCAAGGATGGGTGCGACGTTCCGGAGAAGGTGGAGGTTGAATAAATATAACGCGGATATGCTTTTTTATTACATTGTCTTTATTTATTCATTGTAGATGCATTCGTAACATGTTTTACATTGTACATCTACATAACTTATATTCTAAACATTTACATTGTATTATATGAATCGTGAAGTTTAAATAACGTAATAGAGTAAAATTATAAAATACACGTAAGGATCCGTTTTTACCGGAACAGTATACAAGTAGTTTATGAGCAAATTGAGATAGTACATTGTCCAAATCGAAATGGTATCTGATGGAACCCTGTACACTTTTCATCAGAGCCGGGAGGATTAAAGGCGAGTTGTCCAAGTGCACTTGAACGGAACACCCGTGAGTTATCCGGCACAAAAATGGCGCGTGTGAAGCAGCGTTGCTCGCATCAGGATCACGTAGATACGGGCTCGTTACGACTCCGTACACCGTAGTTCCGTGTACTCGGTACACGGATCCGCTTCAGCCCTTCATCCCTGTATCAACCTGCGAGCATGATCGTGACGAGTTGACTTTGAAGCGTCAACGTTCGTTTGTAAAACAACGCGAGCGTGTACGCAGTCCGAAAGCCGTTTAATCAGTCGAATAATATACATTATTTGCATAGGGGGAGTTGGGTGATATCATGTAAATAATGGGTTTACGTGGCATCTTGAAGTCCGAGTCCTTCCACGAGGAACTGACGTTCCACCCAGTATATTCATGTCACCTAAAAATCTTCTAAAATTGACACAATACAAATTTAACTTCTTAATCCTGCATTTCATTCGCTGAAATAACGAACCGTTTTCACAAGTTTTGTTTGTAACATTGTTTTGAATTTTTATATTGTAATAAAAATCGGTAAAAATCTGAATAAATACATTTCTGATATTTTTATGTAACAAAAGAATTACTTTTACTGCCCCGTAAACCCGGTGTTAATAATACGCCATGCAGTGTATTCATCGCAAGTAGAAAAGGTCGGTCATAGCCAGACATATTTCCTAGCCGAATAGATCCAGCATTATTAATAGTCGATTTTACTGCCCCGTAAAACCAGTGTATTCAGCGCATGTAGAAAAGGCCGGCCATAGCCGGACATACTTCCTAGCCGAATAGATCTAGCATTAATGGGGTCGTAACCATTTTTAGGTGATCGTAATTAAGAAAATGTCCGCGTGCTACTGTAAAGTAATCGTACGAAAATGGGTTAATAAGATCGGTGAATGTTTGAAGTGAGAATTTCTTTCGTGGAAAGTTGCAGGGAAATCGGCGGTTGTCACTTCGGTGTGCTCCCCGTAAGCGTACCCGCGTTGAATAATTGATCCTTTATAGCCGGGGTTGGAATTGGTTTCACGACGGATCGCTCCGCCTCGTTTTATTTCACGGGCCTCGGCTGTGTAGATTCGAGCCTTTAAAGGATTTCATCGGGCGAGCACCGGTTTGTTATACCGAAATGCATTATATGTAGATCGTTGGTTAAAATAAAAGGGGGACCGTGGCGGCAACGTTAATTTCGTTCGATCGTGTGGGAATGAGGCTGGAGTAGTCTGCCGGAGATTGAATTAAAAAGAGGGCCGATCCCATTCTCGAAACTCGGGCTTTTGTAAATATTCGCGCCCGAGAGTAAATCTGCCGAGTTGTTTTGTGGGGACGCGTGTACCGGCGCAATGAATGGGATAGAGATTTATTGAATGTCTGGAACCGCGTTCCGCTGTGCGAAAATTTTCTGTACATTGAGCGGAATTTAAATAATATTGATATAGTGCTGGCGCATACAGGGAGCCAGTTTTTACATAAATTCTGAGCCGCGATCGAGCACAAGCAAACATTACTCATTAGAAAATACTCCTATTCTCTGGTTTTTGATAAAAATTTGTCAATTCAACAAGTTTTCTAAAATATCGGAAATATTTTTCTTTGGCTGAATAAAAAATGAATATGTGGAAATCTTCTTTGGAAATAGAAAAACATTTTCATTTCATTTATCTGACTGTATGTACAGGGATAAAGTTAAATTTTCTAAACCAAGGGAAATATTTTTCTTACAAAGCTTAACAAAAAAATAATATATGAATATTCTCTTTGGAAAAAGAAAAATATTTTTATTGAATTTATTTACCTGTATTACTGACAAGTTAAGTGGTCACTTTTTAAAAAATAACTTTTAAAAAGTAGAAGCAAACAATCTGAGTTTGCTTATGATGATAGAAGTATTAGTTCGCATTATTATTTAATTTCCCTTGTCAACTTATTTTTCACGAAACCGAACTACTTCTATCTCGTCCATGGTTGGAAACTAATTAAATTCTTCAAGATTCGCTTAGTACTGCATTATACCGTGAAAAAGGTCACGCAAGTGTTCAATAAAATGATCCCCGTAATTTATTCTAGAACTACATTCGAGCTTTTTAGAAGTATAAATTACTCCAAACATATTTGTTATGAATTTCAAGTGATTAAGCAAATTTTGATTTGCATATTCATTACGCATGAATATTCTCGTCAATTTATTTTGATAAAGTTCGCAAATAAAGTTACCCTCCATTAAGGATTTAGCTAATTTTCCTAAAGCATGATCTCAGTTGTCAAAACGACAAACACATACATTATGAATATCCCTAGCATGACACGAAACTGAAAAAAAAAACATATTTTGCAAAACTTCAAATTAGACAGAAATATGTTTACAACAGAATGTGACATTGTATACAAACAAATACAAAATGCACAAAAAATGACATAAACATAATTGATTAGACGAGTTCAGAAAAAAATGAGCAGCATTTTATTTTCTTCCAGAAAAACATAACTGGACTTATTGGCGAACTCGATAATATTTTTCCGCGCGCTATATTCTCACATGTAGATTGAATTGTTTAAAATTTCAAACTATACAAAAAATGGCACAAGCATTATTGATTAGACAAGTCCAGAAAAAAAATGAACAGCATTTTATTGTCTTTCAGGAAAATGGAAACGGACTTATTGGCGAGCTCGATAATATTTTTCCACGCGGTATATTTTCACATGTGGATTGAATTGTTTAAAAGTTCAATATATACAAAAAAATGGCACAAGCATTATTGATTAGACAAGTCCAGAAAAAATTAGCATAATTTTATTTACTTCCAGAAAAACGTAGCTGGACTTATTGGCGAGCTCGATAATATTTTTCCGCGCGCTGTATTCTCACATGTGGATTGAATTGTTTAAAAGTTAAAAATATACAAAATATGGCACAAGCATTATTGATTAGACGAGTCCAGAAAAAAAAATGAACAGCATTTTATTGTCTTTCAGGAAAACGGAAACGGACTTATTGGCGAGCTCGATAATATTTTTTCACGCGGTATATTTTCACATGTGGATTGAATTGTTTCAAAGTTCAATATATAAAAAAAATGACACAAGCATTATTGATTAGACGAGTCCACAAAAAAAAATGAACAACATTTTGTTTTCTTTCAGGAAAACGGAAACGGACTTATTGGCGAGCTCGATAATATTTTTCCACGCGGTATATTTTCACATGTGGATTGAATTGTTTAAAAATTCAAAATATACAAAAATTGGCACAAACATAATTGACTAGACAAGACCAGAAAAAATTAGCATAATTTTATTTACTTCCAGAAAAACGTAGCTGGACTTATTGGCGAAATCGATAATATTTTTCCGCGCGCTATATTCTCACATGTGGATTGAATTGTTTAAAACTTCAAACTATACAAAAAATGGCACAAGCATTATTGATTAAACAAGTCCAGAAAAAAAAATGAACAGCATTTTATTGTCTTTCAGGAAAACGGAAACGGACTTATTGGCGAGCTCGATAATATTTTTCCACGCGGTATATTTTCACATGCGAATTGAATTATTTAAAAATTTAAAATATACAAAAATTGGCACAAACATAATTGACTAGACAAGTCCAGAAAAAAATGAGCAGCATTTTATTTTCTTCCAGAAAAACGTAGCTGAACTTATTGGCGAACTCGATAATATTTTTCCACGCTGTATATTTTCACATGTGGATTGTATTGTTTAAAAGTTAAAAATATACAAAAAATGGCACAAACATTATTGACTAGACAAGTCCCCCAAAAAAATGAACAGCATTTTATTGTCTTTCAGGAAAACGGAAACGGACTTATTGGCGAGCTCGATAATATTTTTCCGCACGCTATATTTTCACCGTGTCCATAAATCCGTGGAGCGAGTCCGACATGATTCATGCGGGATCCTCGACAAGAATTCTGCGGACGCCGGTGGTGGTCGGTGTGTCGTGAAACTCGGGATTGATCGTTGCAATGATTACCAGCTGGCTAATTAGCGGCGCGTTGTCAGGGTGGCCGTCACCGCGGGACATAGAAAGTCGAGCGGCGTCAATTCTGAATGTTCACAGGCTTTATTGACATCGCGGACTAAGCCGGTAAGATCACACGGCAACGCCTCCTGCCCGGAAACGTCGATATAATGTCACGGATCGCGTTCCGTCCGCCTTTGCCACAGAGTACATATTCACTCTCCGTTCGTTAACTCTTTGGTAGTTCGGTAGACAAAAGAATTCGTTGCGTCATCGACGACGCATTCCGTGCGACGTGCGTCGCCGCGCACATGATCGATGTATGCATTTCATTTCCTAGTGCAGGGTTTTTTTTATGAAAGTGATTTATTATAAGTTTCTCGGATCACAGATGAGAGGCACTGCTGTCTTCTGTTTAATAACATGCGTTGCCCTAAATACCTTGGGAACAGCCAGAAATCACAAACTACTACAGTTTCGGCCAGCCTGGCCGTTAGATCGTCCTCGATCTTTCGTTGGTTCGATCACTCTTAACTTGCAAGCACTTACAATAAATATTAACGTTGCACAATTCAAGGAACTACGAATATAATATTTCTTTCAACAATTATTGAACAATTATTACTAACTTAAATGCACACGCATTATTGCAATCATGTTATCACGTTTATCACACAGAGTTGTCCCCTTCCAAGTATGAGATTTTCCGTGGACGCATATTTTTTTTTAAACGAATTTTACCCAAGCCCACACTTTCTGCAATTCACTGAGTACCTTCACAAACTCACTTTTTAAAATACAATTCTATACTTGAATACCGTAAGTTCAAATATAGTTCAAATTATGATAACCGGTTCAACCCCCGCAAAACTCACTGTCACACGATTACAAGACTTTAATTTTTTGATCGCACTAGCTCAGATCCCACTTCTGATTTCTGTAGAGCTTGTTATAAAAGTGATTTATTATTAGTTGCTCGGATTACAGATGTTGATCGGTTTACATTCGGAGAGGCACTGCTGTCTTCTGTTTAATAACATGTGTTGCCCTAAATACCTTGGGAACAGCCATAAACCACAAACTACTACACTAGTAAGTCTAGAAACAAACAACGTATTGATTTAATTAATGCTTTACAATTCCCTAAGATTTCTCTTGCTTGATCAACAGCATTTTCTTTCTTGAAACGCTACTACCAATTTTTCATTACATATACTATACTACAGCTGTTATGTTGTAAATTAGTGAATATAAAATAGTAAAACATATAAAAAGTCTAAAAATATTTTTCTTTTCTTTTTATTTATAGTTTTATGTCTCATCAACTGCTTGATTATGTTGTTTTCAACGAAAAACGTGGCGAAATGAATTTCTATTTCTATTTTTATTTCGCATAACAGATGATAGTTGGAAAATATTCAGAAAATATTTGGAAAATATTCCGAGAATGTTATTTAGAAAATATTCAGAGAATGTTATTTGGAAAATATTCAGAGAATGTTATATTGAAAATATTCAGAGAATGTTATTTGGAAAATATTCAGAGAATGTTATTTGGAAAATATTCAGAATATGTTATTTTGAAAATCTTCAGAGAATGTTATTTGGAAAATATTCAGAGAATGTTATTTGAAAAATATTCAGAGAATGTTATATTGAAAATATTCAGAGAATGTTATTTGGAAAATATTCAGAGAATGTTATTTGGAAAATATTCAGAATATGTTATTTTGAAAATCTTCAGAGTATATTATTTGGAAAATATTCAGAGAATGTTATTTGAAAAATATTCAGAGAATGTTACTTGGAAAATATTCAGAGAATGTTATTTGGAAAATATTCGGAGAATGTTATTTGAAAAATATTCAGAGAATGTTATATTGAAAATATTCAGAGAATGTTATTTGGAAAATATTCAGAGAATGTTATTTTGAAAATATTCAGAATATGTTATTTTGAAAATATTCAGAGAATATTATTTGAAGAATATTCACCATATTTTGGTAACCGTACGTATGACATCGTCGTTTATTTGAAGCGCGTGCTATCCGAACAAGCAGTTTGCTCGTTGCACCGCGTTCTTTAATTTTTCTAATTATCCATAAACGTTCAAGAGCATCGCGAAATTTAAACTCCTCCCTTGGCCAACAAATTTACTACTAAGAAATTAAACTCGCCATTAATTGGCCAAGTGTTTCCTCTCCGGCAAATCCGTTCGGTCCCGAGACGTCGCTTCCATTCGCTTGATATAAGTGCGCCGTACCCGGGCCGGTTCTAATTCTATTTTTCGTCCAATTATTAGAGGACGCCGCTGAAAGCATATTACGTTAAAAGGAGACATTTGTCGAGCGCACGTGTTCGCCGAGACCAGCGACGACGACGCAATAATAGACAAATTAGCCCAAGGAAGTATCTGCTGTGGAATTTCATTTCGCGGCAGCCTTTGAAATCCCCGCCGCGCTTCCAATTTGAAAATACTTGTCGGATCGAATACACATTCTCCTCCTCCGTCTCTGTCTCTGTCTCTTGTACGCTTACTTTCTCCGACGAAGTTATTTCTCTGAAGTGAAGTCGTCCCTTTTCAGAGCCTTCTGCAGCTGATTTCGTCGTTGTTCCTTCGAGCGGCCCGTCGATCGCAATTACTAGATTGATATGATCAGGAACGAGGTTTGCCTGTGATCCTGAAGCCTTCTTTAATAATAATAAAAATTCTACAGTATCTCCTCCACACGAGAATACATTTTTTAAACGTATCTAAGAGCAACGTTTCTTATAAAAAATACCACGGGTATACTTACTTGAACGAAACAT
>CM052204.1:7649029-7660991 GCA_028455805.1 Lasioglossum figueresi
AATTATGTCTCAACATGTTATTTCTAAATCAATTTATTCTACACATAAAATCACTTGTTCTCGGTTCTACCAACAATTATCGATCGAAAATTCTGCCCGAACCATTTCATTTGACAAACTGTTGAAGATATGTCCCAACATCTTCTTTCTAAATCAATTTGTTCTACACATGGAATCACTTGTTCTCGGTTCTACCAACAATTATCGATCGAAAATTCTGCCCGAACCATTTCATTTGACAAACTGTTGAAGATATGTCCCAACATCTTCTTTCTAAATCAATTTGTTCTACACATGGAATCACTTGTTTTCGGTTCTACCAACAATCACCGATCGAAAATTCTGCCCGAACCATTTCATTTGTCAAACTGTTGAAAATATGTCCCAACATCTTCTTTCTAAATCAATTTATTCTACACATAGAATCACTTGTTTTCGGTTCTACCAACAATTACCGATCGAAAATTCTGCCAGAACCGTTTCATTTATTATACTGTTAAAAATATCACTCAACATGTTCTTTCTAAATCAATATATTTTACACATATAGAATCACTTGCTTTTTACCAACAATTACCGATCGAAAATTCAACCCTGACCGTTCCATTCATTAAACTGTTGAAAATATCTCTCAACATATTCTTTTTAAATCAATTCATTCTACACATATAGAATCAATTGCTTTTTGGTTTTACCAACATTTACCGACCACCTTATATATCTTTCTAACTATTTCGAATCTCAAAGATCGCACACACCGAATTTATATTGAAATTAATTATCAAATGACTTTTCTTAAAATTTTCTTACCCGACTGAAATTCTCATTCAAAAACACACAGCTTTAAAAAAAACATTTTCGACCCCTATCTTTGGAGGCTGTTTTCTTCCATTTAATGCGATTGGCTGCCGATAAAAAAAGACACTTGTCAAATATTTCTCGCGAAATTAAGGTAAAGGGAGTTAAAGTGGACACTGATCCAATAGTGGACACTTGGTTGAATAAATGGGAATAATAAGAGTTGGAGGCTCCAAAAGATGTTGAAATTCATAGACGTAGTGGGTGACCCTATCTGGATAGCAGTTCGGGAATTAACGATCTCGCAGAGCATCGTGGGAAAGATAGATGAGACCTTGATTATAGCGTCGTCGTCGAAGTGACTCGCAGGTGTCGTCAGTTTCTCGAATCCCGTAAGGAGACAGGTATATTGCAACCATTTGTTTTGCCATTCATAATCGCTTCAGTGACTTCACCTTCTATTTGAATGTTAAAGTAGATTGTATAGATTGATATTCATGAAAAGTTGCATACAAATTTCGACCACGTTGGCATTTAGGTCCTGTGTCCATTCAACACAAAAAACGAATCGCAAAATGCTTCTATAGTGGACACCCAGTGTCCGCTATTGATACATCACGGATTTTTTTTATTTGAATTAATTCTTGCCCCCAAACTGTCGCTCATGCTTTGAAATATGTGCTCTTGAATTGTGTTATTTCTCTTGTTTCGATACGATGTATACCAGTTGATTGCCATTTCACTTTCATGAAAAGTCGAGTAAATATTGTGATATTTCTCTGAACATGTTAAAAATATATTCCGTTCTGAAATTCAACGACTTCTCTGTTTCTAAACGACCTCGTCTGCCATTTCTCAAGCATAAATCCCTTCAAATAGGCGGTAAATGAGTGATGTCCACTGTAGATGCAAAATACGTCCACTATGGAAACATTAAAAATCTTTGATGTCCACTTTGCCCACATTTTGGATTTCTGGTAAAAGATAAAAAAAAATATATTTAACACAATCAATTTCGGATTTTTATGAGTGGAATCGAAAGAAGAGTCAGAGAATGTAAAAATTGAAGGATCATGGTTCGCAAAGCAAATGGATAATACTTATCTATTAAGAATTCAAGCGAAAATTTTCTTTAAAGTGAACAATATTGGTGCTTTTACCTTGCGTCTCGCATAGGTTTCATCAAAATATTGTGCAGAACGTAAAAAGCGGCTAACATGAGAGCTAGGACACCAGGATAAATTTAAGAGATTCTTAAGGATAATGTTTATTATAGTCGATGAAATGTTTAATTCTTGTTATACCCGTTATTTATTAAGTAACGTCATTTTTGTTTCTCTAAAAAAAAAGGATATGTTGATTTAGTGACATCAATGTACGAGATTATGAGTTTATCACTGACACGCATGTGCATGTGCAGTATAATCGAGGACGTTTAACTTGTCAGGATGGCCGAATTGTAAGAATGTTCACCGTACGCATGCATGCCATACCATTCGTTTGACCCATGTGTTTGACCATAGTATATATTTTTATTGATTTATACGTTATACATATTATTATCGATTTGTGCAATACGTGTTTTGTTAACAAATGTGCGTGGCGTTTTAGTTTTGTTACAAATAAGAGATACAGACAGTTCCCAACGAGCAAAGAACGGATAAAGAAGGTCGTCTCGAGTCTCCTCCTTACAAATGGTAAGCAAATCACAGTGACGAAACAATTCGTAAATCCGATTTTAGAAAACGAGCCGTTGAAAATCTCGAATTTCCGCAGACGGATAATGGAATAGGTGGCGGTCAGTTGAAATCTGAAGCGGCCAGTAATTTTCGTCGGCCGATTCGGTCCCTGTGGCTGCAATACACACACTCATAATTAATCTGCTTGTTATCCTATCGGAATCAGTGCGAGCGCAATGGAACGAGCAACAGTCCGGTCGTTCGCGCGTTCGAAATCGAAAGCCCGATTTTCAATCGCGCCGATCTAGGACAGAACGGGACAGAACGGGACAGGACGAAACAGGACATACGGGGAACCGCGCGGTGTGACGCGATCGTATTCGCGCGGCGTTTAGCCCCGGCTCTCTCACGGCTATTTCCGGTTTCACGGTTCGTCCGGGTTTTCGCGATTCCGCCGGCGAACGATACCGCACGCCTCTTTGAGTTTAGAGCCGCGGACTCTGCTGAAATTTCGCGACACGCTCGAACGCCCAAGAATCCCCGAACGTGAAGAGCGGACCATAGAAATACGATTGAAAAGTATTTTTCAGATTTTTTCCCTACCCCCACCATTCTGAAATTTGGTGTGCAATATTTTCATTTGGTCGAACAATGTGTGCGAAGTTTTCGTAAAGAATGGTTAACGCAGATTAAATTTTACACAACACTTTTTTTTTACAATGAGTTACCAGTACAATGAACTCATTGTTCATTGTGAAAAATGAATCAGCCATTTTGACCGGTGATTGTAGGTTTAGTGTGTTGAACGTTAAACCCTTAAAAGTAACTGGTACATGTTCCTTTATCAAAATGACAAGATTGATTTTATTTAGACTCTGTGCGGCTCCTATTAGAATAAGTGCTCTACAAAAGATGTTTATACAATCAATTCTTAAAAAATCATTTTTATTACTTCAATAATTCTAAAATAATTACTCTGGAACCGATCATTTTGACCAGTGATTGTAGGTTTAGTGCGTTAACGCTAAACCCTTAAAAGTAACTGGTACATGTTCCCTTATAAAAATGACAAGATTGATTTTACTTAGACTTTGTGCGGCTCCTATTAAAATACGTGCTCTACAACAGATGTTTATGCAATCAATTCTTATAAAATCATTTTTATTACTTCAATAATTCTACAATAATAAATCTGTAACCGGTCACTTTGACCGATGGTGGTATGTTTAGTGTTAAATTAAAAAATGGTAAAACTCCAACGCAAATTGCGACACGGATTGTCCGATTGTTTCCAAATTTTGTGCGCATCATTTTCTGACCAAGTCTCGGAATTTAAGGGTAGAAAAAACGAAAGTGGAGAAATGAGGACCACCCTAAAGCCTGTCCCCTGCCTGCGGGAGAATATCGGTAATCAGTTTCCCATCCCTGTCCTCGCTTCCGTACGCTTTAACGCGCGAACAATGGCTATTTAGGTGAATGGGAGGTTCGAATTACGCGGACCGTAATTAGGGCCGTTGAAAGCCGGCCTGTAATCAGAATGTATATGCGCCCGGTTCCGCGACGCACGACGACGCGACGGTTTTAGCGGAAAAATGTCGATGTACCCCCGCGGGCTTGCTCTTTGTGGCGAATACTGTATCCGCTCGATAACCGCCCGAGCTATGAGCTCTTGAAGATGCAGACTCCACAGGAAACGGGTACTTATCCGACATATTCCCCTATCGATGACCTTGAATGACCTTGAATAATCAATGAACTCCTGATAGAAGGGACTATCATCGTAGATGTTCAACCAGATATCGTTCCGTTTAAAAAAATGAAGGTGACCTTCAGATCTCAAAACGAACATAAATACAACTATTTTTATGCCGTCGTAGGTATCAATCAGGGGTTGTTCCGTTTAAAATAATGAAGGTGACCTCAAGATCTCTAAAAAAATATAAAAACAAATATTTGTATGGCATCGTAGGTGTTCAACCAGAAGTCGTTTCGTTTAAAAAAATGAAGGTGACCTTCAGATCTCAAAACAAATATAAATACAACTATTTTTATGCCATCGTAGGTATCAATCAGGGGTTGATTCGTTTAAAAAAATGAAGGTGACCTAAAGATCTCTAAAAAAATATAAAAACAAATATTTTTATGGCATCGTAAGTGTTCAACCAGAGGTCGTTTTGTTTAAAAAAATGAAGGTGACCTTCAGATCTCAAAACGAACATAAATACAACTATTTTTATGCCGTCGTAGGTATCAATCAGGGGTTGTTCCGTTTAAAATAATGAAGGTGACCTTGAGATCTCTAAAAAAAATATAAAAACAAATATTTTTATGCCATCGTAGGTGTTCAATCAGGGGTCGTTCCGTTTAAAACAATGAAGGTGACCTCGAGATCTCTAAAAAAAATATAAAAACATATTTTTATGGCATCGTGTGAGTTCTATTGGATCATTCTACTTTTTTAAGACATTTCACGTATGTTTACAAAAGTGATGTTAACCTTCAGATCTCTAAGAAAAAGAATAACACAATAACAAATATTTTTGACATTGTGTGAGGTTTCCATTGGACCATTCAACTTTGTCGTGAAGAGATTTGACGTATCTTTAAAACATTTAAGGTCACCTTGTGAGATTTCTAAAAATACAATAACATTAAGATAAATATTTTTGACATCATGCGAGGTCTTCATTGGACCATTCAAGTTTGTCTTGATGAGATTTGGCGTATCTTTAAAACATTTAAGGTCACCTTGTGAGATTTCTAAAAATACAATAACATTAAGATAAATATTTTTGACATCATGCGAGGTCTTCATTGCACCATTCAAGTTTGTCTTGATGAGATTTGGCGTATCTCTAAAAAATGTAAGATTATCTTGAAATCTCTAAAAATACAATAACATAAAGATAAATATTTTTATCATCGTGTAAGGTCTTCATTGAACCATTCAATTTTGTCGTGAAGAGATTTGACGTATTTTTAAAACATTTGAGGTCACCTTGTGAGATTTCTAAAAATACAATAACATTAAGACAAATATTTTTGACATCATGCGAGGTCTTCATTGGACCATTCAACGTTGTCCTGAAGAGATTTGACGTATCTCTAAAAAATTGAAGGTCACCTTGTTTAACAATAACATTAAGATAAATATTTTTGACTTCGTGTGAGGTCTTCATTCAACCATTCAACTTCGTTTTGAAAGGATTTGACGTATCTGTAAAAAATTTTAGGTCACCTTGAGATCTCTAAACATACAATAACATGGAAACAAATATTTTTGACATCGTGTTAGGTCCCCAATGGACCATTCAACTTTGTCCTGAAGGTCTTTGACGTACCTTTAAAAAGAACAAAGATATTTGATGTGCAAAACGTTAGGCGACTCACCCAGTATATTAGCTGACAGACCATTTCAGTAAATATATAACACGGTATTTCGCAGCGTTCAAAGCACAGCGGTCCGTCAATAGAACTGAACATAATTTGAAACGCTGCCAAGCCGACGCGACCGCGGGAATCTCTGAATCGAAATTCAAGATTGCCGCAAAAAGCGCCGCGATACCAAACACAGAAAATGCGAACTTCATCGGTCACGAGGGTGGACCTCGGCTATGCTTCAAACGGATCGTGAAAATGAAAATTCCGTTACGGTGCGCGGCTCGCAATGTTGAAGCCGGATTGAATAGTGAAAACGTGAAATACAAATTCTGGTAGAATTTGTTCGGTGCAGTTTCTATGGAATGGTATTTGGTTCTCTGTAACGAATCATCGCACAGATAATTGTTCCGTTATTGATAGTGTTCCCCATTGATAATTGTACGCGCGTTATTATATTCCTCTGATTGCTCGCTCGTAACACAATGTTCATGGAACACGTGTTGTGTTTGCCTGATTTGAACCTTTGCAGTTGAACACAATCGGACAGTTCAACGGGCTATTTGTCCGGACCGAAATCAATTCAACCGTGTGTGCTTGTTTCTTAATTTTCGGAATAAATTTCTGCATTTATGGTGACTCTAACGATTACTGCGGCATCATGGTTCGATCGTACTTTATTTTAATAACAGCTGTACCCGGTCCGCGTTGTTGTGGCTCAGTCTGGTTAAATGGGAGAGAAAGAAAAGAGAAAGCGCACGTTTCTCATATGTTTCATTTCACAATGCTTGTTTGTGCAGATATAGAGATTATCTAAGGAAAAAACACGAGCTAAAAAATAAAGAAAAATCAAAAATAGTAAAAAATACTAACGAAATATTTTGAACAAACGAATATTTACATTTTTATTTATATAGATTTAGATGAGGTATATAAAAACACGCGCGTATTCGAATGCAACGTTGTGTTAAAACTTCACAGAAATCGTTGAAGAAATTTTGGTGATTTAAGATTTTGAACAAACGAACATATACATTTTCATTTATATAGAAGATTTATATAAATTATATAGATTATGCACATAAAAACACGCGCGTATTCGAATGCGACGTTGCATCAAAATTTCAAAGCAATCGGTGAAGAACTTTCGGTGATTTAAGATTTTGAACAAACGAACATTTAAATTTTTATTTATATAGATTTACATAGATTATATAGATTAGGTACATGAAAACACGCGCGTATTCGAATGCAACGTTGCGTCAAAATTTCAAAGCGATCGGTGAAGAACTGTCGGTGATTTAGGATTTTGAACAAACGAACATTTAGATTTTTATTTCTGTAGATTTAAAATATCCCCGAAATGCGGCAATCCGACCGACAGAGGTGCACGTACTCGCGAAACGTTTCACGCGTACGTGCACCTGTGTCGGTCGAATTGCCGCATTTCAGGCGGATCTTTAATTGTTGGCGTTTTTCTAATTCTTCATTTTCATCTTGCTATGAAGAACCACCCCTGAATTCTTTTCCCTGATCTAACACTCTGTATAGAAAAGTGTGAACCTTTTTGAAAATTATCTTGCATTTAGCCGCGACAACAGCTTGCGAAATCTCGTTTCGCGCGCAGCAATGGCGTATCACTGCGCGTCGGACGATTTCAGGTCGACAATATTAAAGGAATATTAATGTCGGTTAATTAATCCAGCTTTTTCCTGAACCGAGCCGAATCGACGGTGCTTTTTAACGGTCGGCGAGAACCTCTCGGTGAGTGGCTAGTGGCTAAAGGCAGGGATGAAGATAATAAAGAGGTCGCCGCCGCCGCGCCGTGAGAAATTAGCCTTCTTCCCGGCGATTTCTCCGCTCGTGTTTGCCTAAACGTGGCGTTGACCTCCGGAGGAGAGAGTGCGTCGCTATGTGGAGACTTGGTAAACCGTTTCGTTAGTTAGCCGGACGGTAATCGAGTGGAAAAGCAAAGGATCCTTGTGAAAAATCGTCCGCAGGAAATGTCGCAGCAGAGATTTGTCTGCGCTCGATTCTCCGCGTGACCATCCGGTTTTGCATGGTCGCGCGTTTTCGCGAAAGAACTCGTGGCTGCGCCGTACATCGAATGCAGGAGGTTAGGAGAAATCGTTTAAACTCAAATAACGTGCTTAATGTCTTTTGTAACCAATGTTTAACCGTTTCGACCCGGAGTTGCAATTATTACCTATTTATACCCAGTCCAAGAAGAACATAATAACAAGAAATGTCTTTTTAGCTAATTAACGGAATCGATCGCGCTAATTAACACAAGAAACGGAGGGAATCAAATTATTAATATGGATCATTACCACCTGTGACGGTAACCGTGGTCATTATGCAGTGCAAATAACAGGGTGAAAAAGCAGCATCGTAAAAAGTCGGTGCACGGACGTAGCCGCTCGATCAATCGGGAAAAAACATGGCTGGCATTTGTCGTTAACGACGCATCTGTGACGGTGCGCATTCGTAATTCGACGCGCGAAAAATTATTACGAAACTCGGATCTTGTAATTTTGTAATAATAATATTGTCCACCGTTGCCCGCTGGCGTTCTTTCGTAGTCGATTGTTTGTCGGTCCACGACCCCGCTGTTCTCTGAACTCTATCGGAAGTAGAATTAATTCCTCGGGGTAAATGATCCCAGTGCGACAGACGAGAATATTCTATTTACCTCCATGAGCGACACTAAGCGGGAGACAATACCGGCACACTATGATGGCGTTTAACTCGAGCTTAACGGGGTTTAATCCTGGCTCCCTTTAGCCCTGGGTCCTGAAAATGGTTGGCACAGGTATCTAAGTCGATCCACTGTTTCAATTCATTCGCACGTGGCCATTAAACCACCCCCACCGAACATTTCGCTATTCCTCCGAAGGGGGTGACAATTCAACGGGGGCGGAAACCTTTCGACGTAAAATCCACCTCCGTCTCCGCGATATAGGATAATTGTACCTATTACTGCCGGCGTACGTTTCACTGCGTATTGACTGCGTATATGTGCGTATTGACAGACAGCCCTATACAGGGTGGTCCATTTGTCTTGAGACAGTCAATTATTACGGAAACCAGCAGAAATATGCAAAAATGTTTTACATCAAATATTCTTCGTACGAAGGGTCACATTTAATGGCGCTATTCACATTTTTCCATAATGGCTCTTTAAGGGTCAGATGAAGGGCAACTTCATTTTTTCAAATGGAAGTTCATATTTTTTATTTTACATTCTTATTCTACATCGAGAAATAATAATATTTCGTATAAAACATGTTTTCCTGAACTTACCATTTTTTACCGATTGCTTTGAAATTTTTATGCAACGTTGCATTCGAATACGCGCGTGTTTTTATATACCTAATGTATATTGTCTATGTAAATCTATATAAATAAAAATGTAAATGTTTGTTTGTTCAAAATCTTAAATCGCCGAAAGTTCTTCACCGATTGCTTTGAAATTTTCACACAACGTTGCATTCGAATACCCGCGCGTTTTTATATACCTAATCTATAGAATCTGTATAAATAAAACTGTAAATGTTCGTTTGTTCAAAATAATTCGTTAGTGTTTTTTATTTTTTTGTTTTTTCTTTGTTTTTTTGTTCGTGATTTTTCCTTAGACAATCTCTATATCTGCACAGACAATGGAACAACAAAAAATATTGTATACCCACAAGCATTGTGAAATTAAATATATTAGAAACGTGGGCTTTCTCTTTTCTTTCTTTTCCATTGAACCAGACTGAGCCACAGCAACGCGTGGCCTGGTACACCTAATTGTTGATAACTGAAAAACGAAGCCGAAATCGTAATTTTTCCGTTCTTCATTGTCGTCTTATAAAGGATGTCCAAAAATTCACGCAAGATTTGCATTTCGCGCCATTTGTGCGGTAAAGCGTTGCCATCGGGAAAAAACGACAACGTGTCAGCTGACAGTTCTGGGTTATTAAAAATGGAGTGCTACGCGACAGAACAACGGGTTTGCATTGTTGAGCAATATTTTAAAAATATGAAGGTTTGGCGGCTACAGATCGCAAGTTTCGTACAAAATATTGTCGGCTCATAAGGCAATAACATTCACTGGTGCTCGCTATCGCGACATGATAATCCAGTTTTTGATGCCTAAATTGCAAGATATGGATGTGGACGACATGTGGTTTCAACAAGACGGTGCCACATGCCATACAGCCCGAGAAACAATTAATTTACTGCTCGAGTAATTTCCTGGTCGTGTAATTTCCCGTTCTCGCGATCAGAATTTACCGCCCAAATCATCCAATTTAACCACGTTGAACGTTTTTTTGAACGTTTGTTGTAGTCTAAGGTTTATGTCAACACAAGCCCACGACCACCCATGCCTTGAAGGAGGAAATTGAGCGCTGTATCATCGAAATTCAGCCACATTTCTGCGAAACGGTCATGAAAAATTTCGACAAAAGACTGCGTATGTGCCAGCAAAGCCGTGGAGGCCATTTACCCGATATGCTATTCCATACATAACCCTTATACTGTATACTTCACGAATGCATAAAAATTTCACAATTTTTAATTGAAAACCTGGGTTTTCTATCAAAATTACTCGTTGCGTGAATTTTGGGACACCCTTTATTATCATGGAGAACCACCCCTTGAATGTTCTCCCTATTCGAAGACTCTCTAAACAGTCTGGACACTTCGTAGGATGTCTCGCTATTGAGTCAGAAAATTGATTTTTTACGTAATCCTTATCCGTAACAAAACAATGTTAAATCTATCGAGACTGGCGTTGCTTGTCCCCTCGAGCAAGGGTAATCGTCTGTCAGAGGATAGGAACCCAATGAAACTGTCCACCCTCTAGAGAACAAGAGAAAGAGCCACCAGAGTAGACTTAAGCCAGACAGAGATGGGCAGGGAGAGTATTAAGATAATCCTTGAGTGTTGGAACGCTTCATCCCATCTTCGTCAACGTTTCCGCACGTTGTAAGACCTCTCCTCGTTTCGCCGAGCCTGCCTCGCAAAAGGTGGCGGACCACGTAATAAACTTAAATTTCAGAATACATTTTTAATCGGGTTGGTAATGAAGAAACGTAACCCGCTGAAGTCGTCAGCCACGTTGAATTGACCATAACGTTGAAACAGAATTTATCCCAGTCTGCGTTCATAATAATAAATATTTTCCGTGGTATTTCATTCTCTTTAATCATACATGTTTCTAAACGTGGAATAAAATTAAGTAATACGTTCATCTTATGGATTACGAAACTTCTGGAATTATAAGGTCTTTCGGAAAATTATTATAAAGATTTTTTAATGCTGTTAACTCGACTTTTTAAACGCCACGAACGAAAGATTATACGAATCGTTTTTAAAATTGCATAATACTCGAAACGCTTAAATCCTCTTTGATATTCGACTTCCAAGCTTATTAACGCTAGGATTTTATATATGTATATCAATTTATAATTTTCTCTGAGTGCTTCATTTCTACTATTCACATTATTGACGTGTATTTTATTCAACATTTTATCGAATATTTCGGACATTAACGAGTATTTCGTACATCAACGTCATTTTTCGTTGCAATGAGATTCACATTTACTACAAAATGATTTATTTTATAATGACACGTGGAATTGTTTAAATAACCCCGATATCTGTATACAACAACGTAACAAATATATTCGCGTTACGTTAAATTTTTCGTGAATGTTGTTGCAATTTTGTAGGGCTCGAAAGCGTTGTACTTCAACGATGGGAAAATTGAAGCGTCGTGTATCGTTAATTCACTCGCGGAAAAATAAATAATAGAACATATTTCACTCCGACACGCAACAAATCGTTTCGAGAGAAAATACATTGAGTAAATAAAAGTTGACAGGGGCAGCGAATGTGTATTAAAAAATAGAATTAAAGCGGAAGGAGGAACTGGTTATAAGTGAATCGACACGTCCGTGTCGACATGAATTTTCAAAAATTATAAATGATGTTCCTAGAAGCTTTCTACTGTTGTGAATATCGCCAGGATAATGTTTATTTGTCGATACAAATTTTTCTCTTGTGGAAAAAAAGAATAATAAATTTTCGAATCTTAATACACCATTATTCGGTTCCAG
>CM052204.1:7661091-7674133 GCA_028455805.1 Lasioglossum figueresi
CGTTTATGCGTTTATAACTAATGAAATGTCCAATAAAACAGAAAGTTTTATCAACTTCTTAAGATGACATGAATATTATTAGTATCAAAGTCGATATATCTTCTTCAATATTATTATAATCTACGAAAGAAACAATGGATTTGTGATAACTAAAATACGAGATAGATAGTTTCGATTAAAAACTCTCTGAGTTTACCCGAATAGCGTTTCACCTCGGAGCGTGACGAATCAGACACATTCAGTGCCCAGCAAATGTGTACTCGATGTGCCTAAAGCAGTTTTCACTTAACCCGGCGTTGGTAAGGTGGGAAAATGTATCGAAAGTGAGGTGGGTCTCACAGACCCACTGAAATAATATATTGTATTATAGAAATAAATACCTTTTTCATAAATATAAGATTAGGTGTTGCTTAAGAGACTTGTCATTTTTCAGAGTAAAAACGCAGATCCACGAAATTAAATTTTTCAATACACTCAGGTCCGACTCGCTGTCACGTGTTGTTACGATGTTACACGATCAATCTAAAATCTCTGGGGTCTGTGAGACCTCAGCAAACTAACGGCGGGTTAAAAAACCTGATCAATTTACAACTTTCGAAAAACCATTTCATTAACCGGCTGACGATTTTGCACAGGTGAAAACTGTGGTTCGGACCGAACCGCCAAGACCCAATTGGCCAGAAGATCGCTCGAGCGTAGTATCAGCCGCGTTCATTTCCTGCGGAGATTTATTCGTCTATTTCCCGAAAGCTACGTTCTCGCTATCCGTTAAAACGATCAGTTATTAGCCGCCATCAAAATATCGTTCGATGGTTTTATCATGGCAGCGTTCACGCTGTTCATGTAGCCGGCTCCTTTGAACCATATTTCAATGGCGGGGGCCAGCGGCCAGCGGGCCGCGTTAGCGGATAATGGAAATTCAGTTTCACCGAACGATTTTTATCCGTTCTCATACATGGCCAACGAACGGCCAGTTCTCGAACATCGTCGATATCGGTCGGAACGCGAACGTAGAGGACGGAGAAATAACAAATGCGGTAATTAAAAAAGTTCCCGGCGATCGCTGGAGGGGGTTCGAATATTCTGGCATGTTTCGTTGTTCGCCGAAAGTATCCATAAAATATTGCATCGACTTCCTTTGACGGGGTGTGCTCGGAAATGCGGAAGGAAAAAGGAGTCTCTGTTTGTTAGTTGTGAACGATGTCTGTTAAATATTTAATAAAAGAGGATATGGAATCGTTAGTTCACCTCGTTACTTTTAATATAAATTGTACGGAAAATTTGTTTGTCCATTAGGCTTGCTCCATGGAACTCGCTACACAAAAACTAGCTAAGTGAGACACGCAGAGTCGCCAAATTAAAACTTGTCTCCCTACACCAGAGCTGGGGAAAATAGTATTTTAAATAGTAAATAATAAGTAATCCTATTTATTTTAAAGTACGTGTACAACAAAATATTTGATTCGATGTAGTCATTTTTGAAAACGAAATTATTTATTTGAGGCAGTAATGTTTGAAACTCGTATTTGCAAATAGTATCTTATTTGAAGAATATTGAAAATATTTGTATCTCCTCTTTATTTTTAATTTCAATTTTAAATGTCATTGCTGAAAATAATTATTCGAATTCAATACATTTATGAGTGTAAATCGCTTCTTAACGATAAGATAAACTGTATGTTTATGCGGTTTCTCAGAGTATTATAACAATGTAAAAAGTAAAATATTTTATTTCGTGTTGCAGATTGTTGAAATAGAAATATTTTATTTTGTGGATCAAATGGTTGAAATAGCAATATTTTATTTTGTGGATCAAATGGTTGAAATATAAATATTTTATTTTGTGGATCAAATGGTTGAAATAGAAATATTTTATTTTGTGGATCAAATGGTTGAAAAAGAAATATTTTATTTTGTGGATCAAGTGGTTGAAATAGAAATATTTTATTTTGAGGTTCAGATTGTTAAAATAGAAATATTTTATTTTCGAAATAATATATCTTATCTAAATCAGTATTTTCCTTAAAGCAAAATCAAATCTAAAATATTAAATAGTATTAGAAATATTTGTTTCGCCAAATAATGCCCATCTTTGCTCTACACTAAGCGTCACGTGACTCGTTTCGCCTCTGTCGCGCATGTCAAAATGTCACGTGACTGATCCGATACTATCAGAGAGGGGGTAACCGTATTCCCCTCATTCGAGTCGATTCCCCCGACACTGAGTGCATCCTGTATACATTTTATAATAATTTTAATAAATCGATAATAATGCTTCACATTTCCAAGTACTTTCAATCTTTCTGTTACAGTTTTTACCTACGATGATCATAAATACATAAAACCAACAGTAATGTTACGACTAGACTGCCAATCTTTATGCATTTACAGCAAAATTGAGTAGATGAAATTCGAAATTGTTGAGAAATTTCACAAATTAAAGATGTCAATGTATGATTTCTCTTCTATTAAAATCATTAAGGGAAGAAATAAAATTCGATTTGGCTCCTGTGTCTTACAATCGATGCTGACAATTTTTATTTTACATAATAATAATTGCAAAATAATTGCAGTCATAACTAGACTGCGGATCTTCAAGCAAAATAAAAATTGTGTACTTGAATTGGAACGAACTAGAGTGAAATATAAATTCCTCCAACATACGGAAATCGGAGATTCCTGAGATCATTTGAGGTAACATTTTCCTTTGTAAAAATGGCGGCCGTGGCTTTGTTAAGAACTTATTAACGAAAAACACGGACCAATCAGAGCGCGATCTAGATGCGTGTTAGCAGAAGTCGGCACGGCGCGCCAACTGTCAATTGGTCGACTGTGTTAACACGTGTCTAGATCGCGCTCTGATTGGTCCGTGTTTTTCATTAATAACTCCTTAACAAAGCCGCGAAGCAAATTATCGAAAAGGAAAATGTTGTTTCAAACGATTTCAGGAACATCCTATTGGATGTTAAAGGAATTTTGAGACACCCTGTAGATTGATAAAATAATATCACAGTACGTTTAAATTATCGTCTAATGTTTTAAATTACACTTACTTTTGTTATAAATGCGTAAAATCAACAGTTCAGTTATGAGAAACGAACTGCACGTGCTCGAGACAGAGCGATCATGAACGACGAATAGATTGACCGTTATATTTCCAACAGACACAATGAAAATTCGAATGTCAGGGCTCGCGATCAGAAAACCAGCCCATAAACCGTCTCGACGAGCCGTATTCAGTGGTTCGAGCTACGGAAACAGGGAAAAACGTTGAGTAATTTCAGCGATTCCGCGTAATTTACGAGCAGGCGGCAGTCTACATCTAGAGGTGTTCGACCCTTCGATCGGGTGCATCTTGCTGGCACTGACCACGCTCGGGAGATGTTTATGTCCATTTGAATTCCAATTAATGGCACGTCGCGTCGAGGACACTTTGGAACGCGTGACATATCGCGACGCATTGTTCCGCCGGTGGCGTCGTCGACCGGAAACGCTGGTCGGACTCCGGTGTTCGAAGGTTCCTGCGGCATCGATCGATGCCTGTGATTTTCTTTGGAAACGCGATCCCCTGTCTTATGCATTCAGACTTCACTATCCTGACCTTTGACCCTTTACCTTGAGAAACGAGTGCCACGACAAAGAACCTACGGCGACTCCTCCTATGAATTTAACTCCAGAATTACCAGTCGTATCGAAATTATGTGATTCCGATTTTTTCATTTACGATCGATCGATGCCCGTGATTTTCTTTGGAAACGCGATCCCCTGTGTTATGCATAGGGACTTTTCTATCCTGACCTTTGACCCTTTCCCTTGAGATATGGGTTCCACGACAAAGAATCCACGGTGACTCCTCCTATGAGTTTATCATCAGAATTATCAGTGACATAAGAATTACGTGATTCTGATTTTTCATTTACAATTATTCAAGTTACAAAATTGTATTTACAAGAAATTTTGTTTATATAGTTCTTTAGTCAAATATACATTATAAACGAAATGGCATGAAATCGAAATTGTATGAGATCGAAATTGTATGAAATCAAAATTGTACGAAATCGGAATTGTATGAAATCGAAATTGTATGAAATCGAAATTGTATGAAATCGAAATTGTATGAAATCGAAAGTGTATGAAATCGAAATTATGTGAAGTAGAAATAAATCTTGTTATTATTACAAATCAATTAGTTCATTCGTAAGAAGAGTGACAGAACTCAATTGTGTTTACAAGCAATTTTGTTCATATACTTCTTTAGTCAAATATACATTATAAACGAAATGGTATGAAATCGAAATTGTATGAAATCGAAATTGTATGAAATCGAAACTGTATGAAATCGAAATTGTATGAAATCGAAAATGTATGAAAACGAAATTGTAAGAAATCGAAATTGTACGAAATCAAAATTGTATAAAATCGGAATTGTATGAAATCGGAATTGTATGAAATCGAAATTGTATGAAATCGAAATTGTATGAAATCGAAACTTTATGAAGTCGAAATAAATCTTGTTATTATTATAAAGCAATTGGTTCATTCGTAAGAAGAGTAACAGAGAACTCAATTGTGTTTATATACTTCTTTAGTCAAATATACATTACAATCGAAATTGTTTGAAGTCAAAATAAATCTTGATATTATTATAAAGCAATTATTTCATTCGTAAGAAAAGTGACAGAACTCAATTGTGTTTACAAGAAATTTTGTTTAGATACTTCTTTAGTCAAATATACATTATAATCAAAATTGTATGAAATCGAAAATGTATGAAATCGAAAATGTAGGAAATCGAAATTGGATGAAATCGAATTTGTATGAAATCGAAATTGTATGCAATCGAAATTGTATGAAATTGAAATTATGTGAAGTCGAAATAAATCTTGTTATTATTACAAATCAATTAGTTCATACGTAAGAAGAGTGACAGAACTCAAAATATATTTCTAAAAAAGTATAGTAATAAATTATTGATTCAAATGTCTCTCCTGTAAAATTTCCTTTTTTTGACTTATGTCAATTTTCTTATTAATGATAGAATTTTTAGTTCTACTGTTAACAATCTCAATATTGTTACTATACATGAAATTTTACGCATTTATAAGGAAACTAAAAAGATAAAGTAAAGAACTGCGAAGACATTAGGAGAATTAAAGAATATTTTCTCAGCATTTTCAAATTATTCAATTACTTATACTATTCAAAGAATTCATTTTTACTTCCGTCCCATACAATGGATGACGAAATTTTCTATTTTGCATGAAGAACCGCAACGTGGTTGTCAGTCGCACGCCAATGGCGCCCATGTCCACAGATTTGGCTATAGAGTTCAGTGTCGATACTTACATCCCCGAAGTTGTCGATATCCGGTCTTATGACTTGGGTAGTCGATGAAGTGCTTGATGCCCTGTCAGTATCGACTTGCATGACCCTGTGGTTTTCAGTATCGGTTTTCACAACCGCCGTGGTTATCTGTGTGGTGTCCCATGACCGCTGTGATTGACTGTATTGTGCTCAACGACCCTCGGATCGTCGGTTCCGACTCCACCGAATTGAGTGATTTAGGGACCTATCGTATTGCCTCGGGCTCGTGTCACCCTTTTTTTTACCCCGGCTCCCAGAAATTACTTTGTACCTTGCTGAGATTAATTGTTTGCTCGATGCGACACCGATTCAATGTGAATCCCGAATCGCGCTGATGCGGACCGTTACAACGGCGTAAAAAATAATCTAATTCCCCATGAAAGCGATTACATGCATTGTACATGATTCGCGGACGCGGACATACGAAGGCCAATTCTTCTTTTTTTTTTATTTATTTATTTATTACAGGTCGCATCAACAACAAGGTCATTAGCGACCACGAAGATTATATCATAGACAAGATTACAATATTAAGACATTAAATTTACAAACATAAATAGGTTTAATGGGGGGAGAACATATTTGTAGTAGTAGTATTATTTTTATACAAGATTACAGAGTATGAAGGCCAACTCTGTTTTTTTAAATTATAATGGTAGACTATTCTCTATGCTATCTTATAAGACGCTTCGAGACGTACACTGCTGTGCAAAAGAAAGAAGCAACCGGCCATATTTAATACAAAATCGTAAAAGATCAAACAAGAACACGGTAAATTTTGAAAAAGGATTCCGCTGTTCAATTGAATGCTTCTGAGAGTATGCGTTCTTGCGGATTATCTGATACTTCAAATGGAATAAATCCAGCATTGTACAATACAATTTTTACATAAAGATATTGTTTGTCATTATATCTTATAATTAGACTGCGGATCTTTGTGCGAAATAAAACATGATGCATTGAATACAAGACACAGGAGCCAAATAAAATTTTCTTCTTCTGATGATCTTTTTAAGGTGAAACTAATACACCGGTGATATTAAATCTTTCTAATACCTTCACTGTTTTAAATTGTGCGTACCCATTTTTGTCATAAATGCATCAAATCAAAATCATCCTTTCTTTTGCACAGTAGTGTATGTCAACTGAGATAGAAAATATTCTTCTTCAAAATTCATATGTATATATATCATCTTGTTCTCAGGACCGATATTGGTTATCTTATTAAAAATTATTGAAAATGAAGTACTTATATTTTATACCACGTGACCTACATAAAGTTGATCAAACGATGATCAGTGAAAATATTGTTTGTAAAAGAGAAACTTGTTTCAATGTTTTTAATCATTGTTTGTATTGCTGTTATTCATATGATTTTCAATAAGTATTGAAATACAATCGGTATTACATTACTCCCCCATTCTTCACCCTATACACTGCGTTTTTAATTTTTTAAATATCATTCTTAGTTTGGTCTTTATGGGCTTTTTCCTAAACCATAGTAAATTCGTCAAATTCGTCCGGTTATCTTCGCATAGACACCCGTTTTTCGTTCGGCACTAAAAGGGTTAAACTTGCCATATTTTTGCTGTTCAAAAATAACATTCCTCGATATTTCTTTCAAGATAGAAAACGTTCCTCTTGAAAATCGAATTACCTGATATTATTCTGTCCGGCATTGTCAAAACGATATTGCCAAAAAGTTAGCGTCGCTTTCGTTGACATTGGAATCGTATCGAAGGTCACTCTCGCCACTCCTTTGGCTCGACTCTTTTCGTTCTCCCTTTCCCACTCGTTCTGTCTGCCGCGCTGTTTTTGTCAGACTAGGAGTGAACGGTCTTGAGCGATCATGCGGACAAAGCTGGACTCGATCGATTTAACATCGTTCAGGGGACGATACACGTCCGCGGGTCTGGAAGGGACAGACGCCTTTTTGGTCCGTGCAGACACACGCGGTGTACAAGGCCGTGAAACGCTCTTACAAGATTGTGTTTGATCTGCCACAGTGGATAATTCGTCGGCGACGTGTCCTGCCTACCGCGGGAGCCACGCTTTGTCATTCTCGGCTCTCTCCCTCTCTCGCCTTTTATTTCCGCAGGATTTATTGACTCGAGTTTGTTGCACCGCAATCCATTGAAACGGCCGCACGCCGCGCGGCACTCGCAACGGCGAAAATAATAAAGGGAAAAGGAACGAAGAAACGAGGATCGAAACCGACCGGACTCGTAAACGGACACGTTGTTTCCAGGGCATCGAACAGCCGTGGATCAAAGGGCGTAAAGCTGACACGCGATTCAAGCCTGTGTCGTGTTGATCTTTGACTCAATTAGCGGTGCAAACGATTCAGTAAAATGGCAAGATTGAGAGGATCGGAAAAATATCTGACTGTGGGAACACCGCAGAAATTTTCAGACAAACGGACATTATATATTCTTTAGAAAAGTATTTTCAGAAAAAAGGAACTTATATATTCTTTAGACAAGTATTTTCAGAGAAACGGACATTATATATTCTTTAGACAAGTATTTTCAGAAAAACGGACATCATATATTCTTTAGACAAGTATTTTCAGAAAAACGGACATTATATATTCTTTAGAGAAGTATTTTCAAGAAAACGGACATTATATATTCTTTAGACAAGTGTTTTCAGAAAAACGGACATTATAAATTCTTTAGAGAAGTATTTTCAGAAAAACGGACATTATATATTCTTTAGACAAGTATTTTCAGAGAAACGGACATTATATATTCTTTAGACAAGTATTTTCAGAAAAACGGACATTACATATTCTTTGCAGAAGTACTTTTAGAATATAAAATATCTTCAAAATCTGCAATTTTCATATGCGATAAATCTTTTAGGTGAAAAATAGAAAGAGGAGAAACTAAGAATAAATGCGGTCAATTAGTTGGAAAAATACCGTAGTTGTTCCTTATGTCGAAAACATCTCCAACGACATAAAAGGAATATTTCGAAAAGTGGGAATACACAATTTTTCAAAATCCCAGTTTATTTGAAAAATTGGTTTCCAACAGTCAAGGACAAGTGACCACTGTCCAAGAGTTACAATATAAAATAAAAAATGAAAAGAGGTTCAATCTCTTTTTAATATTCAAATATACATACATACAGTATTTATTTTACATTAAGTAACAAATATATTTTTTTAAATATGCAGGATATATCTACTTCATATTATGAAAAAAATATTTTTTCTCATTAAAAAATGAATCTTAACGGAATATTATTAGAAATAGAATATTTTTTTTAATATGCAGGAAATATTTTGTTTATCATGGAAAAATATTTGTTCCAGAATATATGCTGGAAGACATACACATATCCAAGCGCATATCACGAATGAAATATTGGTTGCAAATATAAAATAAATCTTTATTTAATATTAGAAGTAAAATGTTTACTTTCAATTTACTTTGAATTCGTGTGTGTCACTTAATCGACATACATTTATATTATAAGAACAATAATGCGACAAAGTTGTCGCACGAAAAATAATCGTAGATCTTACGTCTTACGCTATTATGATTGAACTGTAAGATTATAAAGTTCGTAGCAACAGACTTCCAACAGCATTCTGGAACCTATTCGAGATCTTTCTCGGCTTTGTCTAAACAGAGTCTGCAATTTTCACAGACGCAATTCTAGTAACCCCTGAAGATGATCTTAATGATGATCGAAACGTCGGAATTACATTAGTCATTTGTAAAATTGCATTGTAAATTAAGTAACAAATAACCGAACCCTTGTGCCGAAAGTATTAACAATTTTATTGATAAATCTTTTGTTCTACGCAACACTATTCTGCAGAAAAATCCGCAGTCTAATGATAAGTTTCGATCCTCGGTTTAATACCAAATTAATATTCCACAATATATGAAGAGATCGTTACTAATGAATCGATTTGAAATTTTAATTGAAAAGTATGTTCGTTTGCTCCGATATTCACGATTAATTGCTGATACAGGTAACTTTGAAAAGGTAATACATAGTTTCCTTTCCACTCAAGAGGTGTTCCGAAAAAGTTGGTTAATCGATACCAGACGTACGTGACCAGGATTATTTAAAAGCTTTCAGTACAATTTCGTCGGTAATTAAGAGCGATCGTCGCAATTTATCAACCGCAATTATGGGCACATGTGCGACACGCGAAAGTGCACGAGAGCAGCACGAATTGCTTGGGCGAAAGGATGACTCAAAACCAGAAATTCATCGGTAAGCTATTTTCCATCGTTGTTTTCTACACTAGCGAAATGACGTTCCCGAAGAAGTATCAATTATACAACATGCAATAAAACATAAGAATAAAATTTCATTTTTTATATCAGTTTCGATAAATTAATTACGGATCTTTCAAATAAAAATTTGATTTTGCTTTCGTTAATAATTTGTCTTTTTACTATTTTAAATTGTACATATCCATTTTCAAGATAAACGCATAAAGATCCATACATTTACAAAAATATTATGTACGATAAAATAAAAATTTATAACTAATAAAAAAATTGAGTGCTGCCCCATTTGAATATGTGTTTGTATGAAATATAACTTGATGCTCTGAAAGTCAAGGTAAAATTAAAAATTATAAAGAATATAAAAAAATTGATAAAAAACATTCGTGCAACAAAGATTATTTTTATGTTTCTGAAATTATACAATGACGTCTTCCGAATTACCGAGCTTTACCGTAATACTATTTCAAGTTCCTGTGCTCTTATTCGAGGAAAGAAATGCCGGGACGGGTTTATTTCCGGCGATGCGTTTTATTATCTCCTCTGACTAAACAGAAAAAACATTTCCCATCGAACGCAGCATCGAAGGGACTAACAATCGGCTGGACTCTACCACAGACTCCCCTGAATTAACATACTTCTTGTTTATCCGAATCGTATTATTCTCTGTTCTAGGTATTCGAGCAAACAGGAGGGAAAAAACTGTGCAGAGAATTCCTGGAATTTGCACGCGGGTTTACAGCAGGAACTCTTTGAACGTATTGCAGTAGCACGTTGTAAATTATGCGGAAAATTTCATGTAAGCATGGGTCGGTTTATTTATTTTCCAGTATTAAATGTTTCAGATATTTTCATACCTTCAGGTTATATCGGGTTGCCTGTGGAACGTGATATGTCGTCACTATATTTAAACTCACCATATTTTTGCTGTCCATAAACAACATTCCTCGACATTTATTTCAAGATACGTCGGTGCGTGAACACGCTCATGAACGTCACTATAAATAAGAGTTAAGGAAAATTTTCGTGGAGGAGGACAGAGATATAAATCGCTAATATCGAATCACGCAATAATTTATAATTTCCTCAATGTTCCGTAAGAACGTAGAAACAATGTAGCATCTAGGTAAAACAAGAACAATATTCTACTTTCTAAATAAACCAGTCGGTTTAAAGTTTAATCCCGAGGGTGTTCAAATGGCAAATTGACAAATCCGACGTTTCACACGCAACCCAATACAAATACAGGATGTCCCAAAAATGTTCTTCTTTGAAAGCGGCGATTCCCAAGATTATTAGAAGTAACGTTTTCCTTTGTTAAAATGTTCTCCGCGGCTTTGTTCAAGAGTTATTAACGAAAAACGCGGACCAATCAAAGCGCGGCAGCAGACGACAGATTCCGGCTGAGCCAATGCCAACGCCAGGCTAAGCGCGAGCTAATATACGTGCTCTGATTGGTTCGTGTTTTTCGTTAATAACTCCTCAACGAAGCCTTGGAGAACATTTTCGTGAGGAAGAAAGTTATTTCGAATGACCTCAGGAATAAGCCTGTTCAAGTACAAGATTTTTGGGACACCCGGTACGGAGTGACCACGTTTGCGATGGCCGTTCCTCAAAAAGAATCGTTGGGAATTGCCCGCAATTGCCGGTTTGTCCGAGTTCACGCCTGTTCCTTCGCGGACAAGTGGCTGTCATTATCAGGATCGCAGCCGCTGCATTAAGTAAGATGCAGCCTATACACATTCTCATCGGGATAATGCACCGGTAAGTGGATGCTCCATACGTGTTGCGACTCGCAGCCTATCAATCTTGATCTCGTGCGCGGGCGCGAGCGCTCTGCCCTCCTCGAACTGTCCAGGTATTCGAAACACGCGTGCCGGTGTGTTGGTGCTCTGCGAATCAGGAGCACGGTAACGCATTAACACACCGGCATACGAAACACTCTGCCGGAGACATATGACGGGCACGTAGACCTAAGTGTCCAGGAATACGTAAGACGCGCAGACGGACGCGTTCCGCCGTGCTGCTTAGTGATAAGGTGTATATTTGCTCTTGCGGAGGTCCTGCCGCATTTTGGAGATGCGTCGGGGTAATTGAGAACCCGCCCTTCACACAGCTGGGTTTATTAATCAAGAAGGGGAATTGCATCGAAGGAGTATCAAGCCTCTATTCACTATTCTACTAATGAAGAACACAATACAGTGGGACTCCATTTATCCGGGCCAGCAAAAACCTATTAATTTGGTGATGCTTATTCTATCAGTTCGGAGTTTTCATGTTTTCAGTTGCAAACTAATCACAGATGGATTTATTAATCAAGAAGGGGAATTTCATCGAAGGAGTATCAAGCCTCTATTCACTATTCTACTAATGAAAAACATAATACAGTGGGACTCCATTTATCGGGGCCAGCACGAACCTATTAATTTGGTCATTCTTATTCTATCAGTCCAGAATTTTTATCTTTTCAGTTGCAAACTGATCACAGCTGGATTTATTAATCAAGAAGGCGAAATGCATCGAAGAAATATTAAACCTCTATTCACTATTCTATTAATGAAGAACACAATACAGTGGTACTCTATTTATCCGGGCCAGCAAAAACCTATTAATTTGGTGAATCTTATTCTATGAGTTCAGAGTTTTCATGTTTTCAGTTGCAAACTGATCACAGCTGGATTTATTAATCAAGACGGCGAATTGCATCGAAGGAATGTTAAGGCTCTATTCACTATTCTACTAATGAAGAACATAATGCAGTCGTACTCCATTTATCCGGACCACCAAGAATCTATTAATTTGGTCATTCTTATTCTATCAGTCCAGTATTTTCATCTTTTCAGTTGCAAACTGATAAATAGACTGCGGATTTCTATGCAAAATAAAAATTGTCTGTCCTCTGTTGCAAGAAACTGATAAAGATTATTATGTTTGCAAATAAGTTCCTTCCCCTTTCTTTTTCTACGATCATAACTTCTGAATGAATTCGAATTACTTTCTCGATTTTGATGCTATCTGAAAGAGCGTTCTTTTAGTTTTAAGAAGAGTCGCGATGAGCGCTCTAAGAGTTTCCAGTCCTATGTGCAACAATTTCAAGCAGTATGGCGTGCGAGAAGCATTATTAGCGTCACCGCTAACTCTTTGCATTTCAGCTTAGGAAATCAGCCGTTGAAGCTATTGAAATGGTTTGTGTGCGACACTGGGAGAAAAAATTAACAAGAAGTAAATTAACAAGTAAACTAACAAGAACCACCCTTTTCAATAAAGTACATTTTTGGGACACCCTATATATTGACACTGTGTACAGCGTTATAATTTGATACGAATCTACTTGTAAAATGCTGTCGTTTAATAAAAGGAAAAATGTTAAATATTCCGTGAACACTTTTCATCGATATAATCTTAATGGTCAAGCACTATTGTTG
>CM052204.1:7682028-7723538 GCA_028455805.1 Lasioglossum figueresi
CGAACCCTTGCGCCGAAAGCATTATCAATTTTACTATTCGCAGTATTAATAGAGAGCATTAACTATTTCATTAACAATAAATACGATCGACAGAAAACTATAATTACTGCGAATAATTATGAAATAGTCCTCGTCATTGAATTGTCGTGATTTATTGTGAAAACTACTAATACCGCGAATAATAAAATTGTTAATATGATCTATAGAAAACTATACTTGCTTCGAATAATTATGAAATAGTCGTCGTGATTGAATTGTCGTGATTTATTGTGAAAACTACTAATACTGCGAATAATTATGAAATAGTCCTCGTGATTGAATTGTGGTGATTCATTGCAAAAACTATTAATACTGCGAATAATAAAATTGATAATGCTTTCGGCGCAAGAGTTCGATCATCTAACCTGATCGAACCCTTGCGCCGAAAGCATTAACAATTTCATTAACAATAAATACGATCGGTAGAGAACTATAATTACTGCTTATAATTACAAAAACCTTGGTATCTCGTGTTAATTACTTCCTCCAAATATTTTCTGTCGTTCGCGGTACGTATAAGAAAATGCGAAAGCAACTAGATTTCGAAAGCCGTGGTAGGTATGGCGACCCATTAAGGATTAAAATTTCCCAGGGGTGGTACGCGTCCCGACGCGACCTAAATTACGCGGGCCGCTCACGAATCGTTCGCCGCGTAAGTGCGTCATTACCAGTCGCGCAGAAACCTACCTGATAGAATTTCACGACGGTGGTCGTGGTGAGGGCGTAATAAAGGGAGCAAAATATGGCCGCGGGCACCTTGACGTCGACGTGGAAGATCTCGCCGACGTAGGCGAGTGGTACGGGGTTGAGAGCGAGGCCGTATCCGAGAACATAAATCACGAGGAACACGGTGGGCATCCATCGGAGCCTGGAGACGTCCTGGCCACTCGAGAGGAGGCCGAAGAAGACGGCTAGCGTCGTCAACGACAAGACGCACACCGGCGTCGATAGAAGCAGTAGAAGTCTTTTCCCTAAACTTCTGACCAGTAGAACGCACATAGCGCCAGCTAGCACCAGTGCGCAACCGGTCAACACTATGCTGAAGTCCGTCGATATATCGAAGCCAGCTTCTTTGAATATGAACGACTGGTACGCTAAAAGCGGCGCCGCTCCAGTTAAAGTTAACGCGCTGAGAACTATCATCGCGATGCCGAACGCTTTCCGATTCTGACGTCTGCTCCACGTCTCCTTCAATGATTTAGTAAATGTCATCTCGCCCCCAGAATCCTCCGTCGCTACGATCCTTTTGATCTCCTCCAGCTCCTCCGCCACGTTATCCTTGCCCAACGCCCATTTCAAAGTCTTCTCCGCGGACGTCAGCTTGTTCTTCTTCGTTAGGAACACCGAGCTCTCCGGCATCCACACGAAGCACACCAGAAATAGCAGTGGAACGGACACCGCGATCATCGACATCGTGAACCGAGACACCGTGAGACCGATCGCGTACGCTAGCATCATCCCCGTGTTCAGCAGCACCGCCATCAGAGTACCTGAATACCAGGGACTTACTTTCTTATTCACTTTTCGATTTGTTATTGCGAAATAGCGGTTGGGCTTTTGTGAAACTTATTCGGCAATCCGTATTCATTATGCTGGGAAGTCAGATTCTACTACGTACACATCAGCATGAAAATATGTGGACACTTTGTCGCAAGTATGATTTATTGTAATAGTACCAAATTGTACAATTTAATTATTGAAATCTCTGGAATAGATCGAAGTTTCTTCGGCCATCCATTAGGGTGGTTTGCTGTCTTCTCAAGACAATAATAAGAATTGTTGGTGAGATATCTAATGAATTTATTATTAACTGTATAAACTAGACCGTATAAAAAATTAAATTAATCGTTTTATTTATCGACAAAGGCATTCGAGAAGTTCTAAAAAGATATTTAAAGATATTTGAAATGCTTTCAATAATTGGACAAACAAACCGTGATGAACAAAAATTGATCATCTTGCAATCTACTGAAAATTGCAATATTAAACATTTTTTTTAAATTTATTTTGCGTCGCAGAATCGTACAGGAATGTTCGTTCAGAATTTGAGAATCGTCTGTATTATCGTTTAGAAAACAACGGAGAACATTTTGAAAATTTGTGACAGTTCTAAAAAAATTACAATCTTTCTTGCAGTATAAGTATGACTCGCTCTACATCTCTTTAGATATCTCCGAAACTAGTGCGCAGATAAAAAAAAGGATCCTACAAAAATTACTGGTCTTTTTACGTACAATAACATCCCATAATAATAAATATAGGTTTCCATTTGAAAAAACGAAGTTGACCTTCAATGACTTTGAAAACGCCACTCAAATAAAAAACTGATACCGCCCCTCTCTTTACACTTTTTTAATATCTTTCATACTTCTCGAGATACATTCGGCTGGAAAGTTTTCAAATGAACGCCCTGTATAACGAGGAGTTTAAAGAGCTAGAGAAAGTAAAGAGTGAAATTAAAATAATAATACCTAAAGGTCCTCGTGTCCTTTTGCTGCTAACTTCACCGAGGTACATTGGCATGACCGCGTATGTTATTCCACAGCCGACGCCGGCCAATATTCGGCCAATATAAAGCTGAGGAACGGTGGCTGCTAAACCGATCAAAATCCAGCTGGCAATCTTTGGTACCGTGGCGCACAGTAAAGTTCCTTTACGGCCGATTCTGTCCATCAGGAGGAATGGCACGACAGCGCCGAGTCCTACGCCCACATACATCAAATTCACCACCCAAACTAGTTTGTCGGATGACACCCTCAAAGGGTCGTCCTGTTCGAATTTTGGTATAATAGGTGTACTCCATCCTTCGTGCAATCCACTGTCAATGATCAACAAATTACCTAGTCGTGACGACGAAGCGTGTCTCAATTATTCTTATCAACTCTTCTGTAGATCATAGTGGGCGTTTCCTATACTTACATACGATCCCGATCAGTATTTGCCTAAATATTTCGAGGTTGAGCATGTTTCTCATTTTCCTACTGTTTACGTCCTAGAGCTACGAGTATCGAGGAATTCGAAAACTTCCAGTGTATTCGTGCGAAGGAGAGCGACCCTTTTCATTGGTTCGAGTAATCGAGTTGATCTAAAAATTTAGAGAGAAAAAAGTCTTTTTCATGTAATTGTTAAAGATATTATATTATTTGAGTGTATTCGTGCGAAGGAGAGCGACCCTTTCCATTGGTTCGAGTAATCGAGTTGATCTAAAAATTTAGAGAGAAAAAAGTCTTTTCATGTAATTGTTAAAGATATTATATTATTTGAGTGTATTCGTGCGAAGGAGAGCGACCCTTTCCATTGGTTCAAGTGATCGAGTTGATCTAAAAATTTGGAGAGAAAAAAGTCTTTTTCATGTAATTGTTAAAGATATTATATTATTTGAGTGTATTCGTGCGAAGGAGAGCGACCCTTTTTTCATTGGTTCGAGTAATCGAGTTGATCTAAAAATTTAGAGAGAAAAAAGTCTTTTTCATGTAATTGTTAAAGATATTATATTATTTGAGTGTATTCGTGCGAAGGAGAGCGACCCTTTCCATTGGTTCGAGTAATCGAGTTGATCTAAAAATTTGGACAAAAAAAAGTCTTTTTCATGCAATTGTTAAAGATATTATATTAGATTAGTGTATTCGTTCGAAGGAGAGCGACCCTTTCTTCATTGGTTCGAGAAATCGAGTTGATCTAAACATTTGGACAAAAAAAAGTCTTTTTCATGCAATTGTTAAAGATTTTATATTATTTTAGTGTATTCGTGCGATGGAGAGCGACCCATTTTTAATTGGTTCGAGTAATCGAGTTGATCTAAAAATTTTGAGAAAAAAATGTCTTTTTCCCATGTAATTGTTAAAGATATATTACTTTAGTGTATTCCTGCGAAGGAGAGCGACCCTTTTTTCATTGGTTCGAGTAATCGAGTTGATCTAAAATTTGGAGAGAAAAAAATGTCTTATTCATGCAATTGTTAAAGATATTATTTTCGATACTCAAGAACATTTAAAGTTGCTTTTGTTTACAACGGTTATTAAAATGGTTGTTAACCCCTTGCTGTTTTTGAACGAGCCACACTCGTCATGAAAATTTTGAATAAATTCTAACAAATATGAACGTTACCCCTCTTTTTTTAAACGAAATAAAATTTGATTCGTTCGTAATCAATATTTAAGCATTAAGGTCAATGTAGCCGTACAAGAAATATAAATTGTCGTTTCTCTTCTACGACATTTCTCGGGATAAAGATGTTTTAATCATTGTAACTGCAAAGAAAATGATACGGCAAGGAATTAAGTACAAAATAAAAAATCAATATTTGTTACAAAATATGTTTTAATATTGTATGAATTAAATATCAGATATTATTACGTGAATCTGTGTTTCAGATGTAGGAATAAATATTTCTTTCCTCTCCTATTTTTGTAACAGTTTCGCGACAATATTTACGAACAATGTACCCGGCGTGCAATCAATTAAGTCTATCGCAAATCATATTTTTCTGGGCGAGCGATCAGCAGAAGTTAGAATTCGTCGAGCTGTTGAACCCATTTCACCGGGAGTATCGTAAACAGGTAGTATGTGTCGGAACAACGATTCCGGTTTAGTCTGGAGCAGAGATAACGGAAATAAAGCCAACTAAGATACCAACAGGATCCTCTGATATGTATCCCTTGGCTGGCTGTGCAATAGGAACGCGCATACGGCCATGGAAACGGCTGTGCACGCTTGTTTTCGCGCTTCGAATAGTTGCTCTTGCTTCGCGACGTTCGATCCTTTGTTATGAGCCGACGGTTTATGACCGACCGTGCGTTACACACTTTATTAGAACACCGGCACCGACTTTTGTGTCGCCGAGAAGTTTCGCCAATCGTAGTTCATCGGCTTTGTCCTAAAACGTTTGCAATGGCGTCAGATAGTTCCAACAAGATTGGTTTGTACTTTTCCCGAAGAAAATCGAATTACTATTTTTTAAAATACGATAACGCCTGGATTTTTTTTTATGAAACTTGTAGAAACATATTCGTGACATTTTTCTGCTTGAAACGACTCCAAACACGACACAATTTCGATCATATTTGTTTTATTAGTTCACGACTTCTGTTCCACACAATTAATGCAATAAGCAGTCGCAAAAATGTTGCACTTCCTTCGAGGGACGATTCCTGAGATCGTTTCAAGAAAATTTTTCCTTTGCGAAAATGTTCTCCGAGGCTTTGTTCAGGAGTTATTAACAAAAAACACTGACCAATTATAGCGGGCCTATCAGGGCTCAGCGGGGCGTGTCGCCGAGTTGTAGTCGCGCTCTGGTTGGTCAGTGTTTATCGTTGATAACTCCTTAACGAAGCCTCGGAGAATATTTTCGCAAAGGAAAAAGTTGTTGCAAATGACCTTAGGAAACACCCTGTATAATACTGTACACGATTTTGCGAACAATTTCTTCCACAGTCCGCAAAATAGTGCAGTTGCACACTATCATTGAAAATATGTATATCTTCCGCATAATGTGCATTTTCTAGCAATAATTTCGAGCTCGAAATCTTTTAATTCGACGGTATGTCGAGAAACCAAGACAAACGTTTTACGTAAAAACTGTTTACTTGATATCGATCGAACAACTTGTAAATACAATTTAAAGGAGGTTTTGTTTCGGAGGAGGTTTTGTTTCGGTTCAAAGTAACCGCCAAATATCGATTGGACAATGGGTCGATCGATGTTATCTGATTCGTTGTCTCTCCAACCTTGCCTATGTCTGTTTTCAGACCAGAAAGCTTCGTCACATGTCACCTAAGTTTGTATTATGCCGGCAGGTAGCCAGCACATGTTTATAATACCGACTGTTAAAAGTTTTCTTTCCACTTAGCAAGTATGGTTGCTTCATATTTCCTTTGGTGTTTAATTTGTATCGCGTAATCTACAGTGTTTTTATTTTTACAGACGCAAATACATATCAATATTTTTCTTGATAATGGTCTAAAAAGAGACCGAAACGTTGAAATAATGTTATAGTTTTTGTTTGAAAATTTGCATAGTGAGTAACAAACGATCGATTATTGAAAACATCAGTTTAAATTGTGTTTTACGTAAAATTCACTTAAATTTCAGAGAGAAGCATGACTCCGTCCCAGACTTGGTTGCAAAGCGACAGTTTATGACCGACGTTATGGTGCGCATGTTATTGAGAGACAGAAGCTCAACCACCCAAGTCCTTTAACCTGGATTTACTATAGCTTGGTCGTATGTTTTCATCGCGACCAATTTACGTATCCTCTGTTGTCATCGCGATCACGTTCGCCTGACGTTCAACGCGATAGAAACTGTAGTAGTATTTTCAATATTCTTTCCATTCGCTCCCTCGAAAACAAAGCTCCGATGGATTTATCGAACAGCCCGGAGTCGGGAGAACCAATTAATGGGTTAGTTATTTATGAATGTTTTGGGTTAGTGAGGTGATCAAACACGCATTGCAAACAGCATTGAAACATAGCGGGGCGTGCTCGAATGCGATAAATACTATGGAAAATACGCAATTGCCGAGATCATGCTGCACTTGATCCAGCCACTGATTTTAAGTTTACTGATTTATTATTCATACGTTGTTTATCGATCTCGCGGACAGAGCGTGCTGCGATTTTAGTCACTGACAACCGTGTGGTTGTCATTAATGTGATGATTCAATACGTCTATGCGTTACTGTTTAATAGGATTTGTTAATTGTTGCTCCCGTGATTACTCGGTGGGACGATAAAACGGGATTAGCGATATGAACTCTCGTGTAGAATCGTGTCGTCGCATTTGTTTATTTGCATTGTTCGGTCACGTTCAATTAGTACAACAATCACAGCTTGCACTAATTTTTTAATTTAGATTCGACAATACAAAGTTCATTGAAACTCAATAGTTCTCGCATTTAACTTTATACCGACTGTTCTAACCAAGAATATAAAATCCTGCTCCGGTTTTTCCTGTTTTATTTCGATTGTTTTTTGTAGAATGTTAACACATTATCGACCGGTGATTACAGCATATTTTTGAAAAATCTACGGCACATGGCTAAACACTTTTTAATGGAAATTTCAATAACAGCAATTTTCTACCATAATAATCTACAATAATACCAGAAGTCTATTAACCATTAGCACTCGAGTGACGCCTCTGAGGCGCCATTAATAATTGATGTACTATTATTTAAAATATTGTTTACATTATTAGATCTGTCGGTATCTAATCAATTACTCAACATTTAAGTATTGTATGAGGTATTACATCAATTTCATACCTACTACATTTAAAAAATCATACAGGATGGAAATATTCTAGATCGGAAGAAATGTTTAATTTTCCAGTTAAAATAGTTTGTTGCTGTAGCAATTGAGCATTGATTGGAGCATTTGTGCTGTACCAAAAGAAAACATAGAAATTTTCTTTTACATTGCAATCGTAAATGAAACTATTAGATAACGTTATTGAGGGTGACTTTTTAATTCACATTGAAAATTGCTGTTGCTATTGAAGGTTTCATTAAAAAGTGTTTAGCCATGTACCATAGATTTTTCAAAATTATGCAATAATCACCGGTCGGCAATGTGCTCAGATCTTTTGACAACAACGTTAGCTGACTACATCTAGTTCTTCTTATAGTATAATAATTATATTTTTATACAAAAGTAAAAGTGTCAGTGTAGAATAATTACAGGAAAAAGATGTCAGCACCATCTTTAGAAACGATGTTATTATCGGATAATACTGTCGTCAACTAAAATTGTTGTCGGTTAAATTCGTCGACGGTCAAAGTTATTGTCGGTCAAATCTGGAGTCGGTGAAATATTGTCGGTGAAATATTGTCGGTGAAATATTGTCGGTGAAATATTGTCGGTGAAATATTGTCGGTGAAAACAGTGTCGATGAATACAGTGTCGATGAAACCATGTGTCGGTGATTTCCATGAAAACAAAGAAGGACAGCGTATGGGAAAGAAAGAAACGCGTGTGGGAAAGAAAGAAACGTGTATGGGAAAGGAAGAAACGCGTTTGGGAAAGAAAGAAACGCGTAGAGTCGCGGCGCCGACAAAGTTCAAAGAACTTCCCATACGTTGTTCTTCCTTACGTTCGAAATTTTCATCGTTCATTACACAAGTAAATATCATCGGAATTATATCATATTTGGTATCATTTTCATTAGAAAATTGCCACGAATATGTTGGTCAAAGTCCTACAAGAAAATAATGAAAAATAAAGAAGTTTTGTCATTGGGTTAGTGGTGTCTCACCGATATACCCGAGCCGTATGATGTCATACTTCTCGGCGATCGCAGGAGTGGGGATAGTTATGGGACAATTGTCGGCCAGACATTTGGGACATTTATCGATAAAATACTGTACAGGGTGCAACAAAATTTAGTGTCACGGTTTTGGCAGATGGTTGTACACCTTCCGATCGGTGGAGATTTGTTAAAAGAAATTGCCGCAAAATTTACTTTGATCCTGAAATTCAAGGTCAAATTTTTTTATGATTGTATCGCATTTTACTAACCAAAAAAATATATAAAAATTTTACCTTGAATTT
The DNA here is from genome assembly GCA_028455805.1 of Lasioglossum figueresi. NCBI lineage: Eukaryota > Metazoa > Arthropoda > Insecta > Hymenoptera > Halictidae > Lasioglossum > Lasioglossum figueresi. Next base: position 7,690,617 of record CM052204.1, read on the forward strand.
CAAGGCTAAGGTCGATTTCGCGGCAATTTCTTTTAACAAATCTTCACCGATCGGAAAGTGTACACCATCTGCCAAAACCATGACACTAAATTTTGTTATATCCTGTATTTTGTTTCAAGAGCCGGACTGTGATGGCCTAATCTAAACATTCTGGAGATACGAGTCTGTTTCCTTTTTTGGGTTCAAACAATTTTCCTCTAAGGGTCAGTTAGCTAAGATTTCGTACATTAAAGATCTTCGTGACGTGAAATGAAGACTTATTTGATTTTATAAATACAAGTGTTCTTTAACATTCATATCCAATAATAATTATTGAAAATTTTATTAATACGCTTCCGGTAGGTAGAGTGCCGACTACTTTTTTCGAAATTACGCATCCTCGCCATTTCGATCCGTCAATTCGGATCACAAAATCATTTATTATATTATTATTGCTGCTAATATTAGTCCGCGAATTCTGTTCATTATCGTCGGCGCGCAATTACCCGTTAATTGCCGATGAAATAGAACGTTCGCTCGGTTATCGGCGAATTTCCATGGTGAAAAGATCAGTGCAACCCTCCGCAACCGCGAAACTCCGGCTCTGTTTGTTTCGCCGCGAGAACGATGCTCGATTCTCGATAAATTTCTCACTCTTCTCCCCACCCTCCAACCCCTGCATCGATATTCCATCCTTTTTTCATCTTCCTGCCAACCCTTCCTTCTTTGGTTTACATCGGGACCGCAACGAACTGGAACGAATCCACGATGCACCACCGAATTTTCATTCTTCGCTGGTCTCCGACGAAATAGAGGCGCGTTGTTCGATTCACACATAAAATCGAAAGTACTTCGGCGCGGTTAGAAATTTGCGGAGCCTCAAAGTAAATACTCAGGGTGTTTCAAAAATTTACTTCCTCGAAAGATGTAATTCCCGAGGTCATTCCAAGCAACTTTTTCCTTCGCGGAAATCTTCTCCGCGACTTCGTTCAAGAGTTATTAACACTAAACCTACCGAGCTTCAAAAGTAGCTGGTACATGCTGCCTTATAAAAATAACAAGATTAAATTGTTTTGAAATTTACGCCGTTCATATTATATCTGCGCTGCTAAATATATTTATTTAATCGTTTACCACGAAAGCATCTTTATAATTTCAATAATTGTGAAATAAACAATCCGGAACCGGTCAATTATCAGGTGGTGGTAGGTTTAGTGTTAAAGAAAAACACGGAGCAATTGGAACGTTGACATTGAGACCGGCGTTGGCATTGGCCGCGTTAAAAGTAGCCGCGATCTGATTGGACCGTGTTTTTCGGGAAGAACTCTTTAACAGAGCCTCGGAGAACATTTTCGAGATGGAGAAAGTTGCTTCAAATGACTTTGGGAATCACCAAAACACGTTAAGTGAAAATCATTCGAGCTAGAAAATTGAACGATACTGTGAACAAACAACCCCAATGGTTTTATACACAAACTGAAATAAACTGAAATAAACTGAAATTGAATCGATCGTTCCTTGTGTGGAATAATAGATTAATTTTGTTTCTCAAAACATATATTTCAACAGTAGATTATTCAAGTTTCCGTCAGACGTGAAAAATATGTTTCTTCTACAAAATTAGAATTCGTATTGATTTTGTCAGCTTTTCGATAAGTAGACTGCGGATCTTTATGCAATTATGGCTGATGAAAATTTTGAAAAAATGCTAGGATATAAAATATGACAGAATTTAGTACGATTTTAATTTATTTCAAATCTAAAAAGGCTACTAGCATGGAAAATAAAATTCTATTTCATTCCATTTTCTTAAAACTCGTTTACAAAAATTGAAAATTGCATAAACATCCGCAGTCTCCGACGCTTTCACCCGCCGTTAGTTAGGTAACATTGTAACAACGCGTGACAGCGAGTCGGGCCTGAGTGTATTTAAAAATTTAATTTCGTGGATCTGCGTTTTTACTCTGAAAAATGACAAGCCTCTTAAGCAATACCTAACCTTATATTCATGAAAAAGGTACTTATTTCTATAATACAATATATTATTTCGGTGGGTCTGTGAGACCCCACCTTACCACTTTCGATACATTTTCCCACCTTACCAACGCCGGGTTAAAATTAACCAAATAAACTCCGAGATATTATGTCAGTTAATTTGAAGAGTACACGTAAGTTCTAGTAAAACGTATTTAACCCTCCGAGTGCATTGCCGGAGTAATTTTTGACCGGGAACATCCAAATTGTCGGTTTAAGTACTCAATTTCTGGCAATTGAACTAACTGAATAGCTGGTTCATTGAGGAAGTCGGAAAGTCTAATGTGTCTACACGAGATATCATCAAAAGTAAATGTTTAAAAATTATTAATTAGACCTGTGAACGGTCCTAAGCATTGCCAATTATACACTCATGCACGGAAGTATTCGAACGCTTACAATTCTGACATTCAACTAATGAGATATGTATGTTGGATTAAAGCGTTTGATGTAATATTCCATATACAGCAAGGGATGGGCCTCAAGACTACAAACACGAAGTTACAAAATAATTTAACAATATATACCGTTTCTACAATACATATACTGTAAACACGTGCCAGACGTGGCACACAAAAGTATTCGAACTTTGGACAACTAAGAATTTCCGACGCTAATAGAACGTAAACAAACAATTTCCAATGGTCACAGAATGAAAAGAAACATTGCTTAGTTTACTAACAGTCGGTCCAGGGCAAACAGTGTTAAAAATTTCTGTCACAATTTTCATTATAAACCCTATAACAAAATGAATCGCAAGAAACCGGAAACGAGCAAGTCGATCAGAGAATTAATAATAAAATGGTATAAGGAAGGCAAATAATTAAGTGAAATTGCAACACTTGTAAACAGAAGTAAGTCCACGATTCATTGTATTGTGAAGAAATTTAATACGCAAGGTAACATTGCCACTAAGCCCCGTTGTGGACGTCCAAAAAAGCTAACTGAAAGAGAAGAGGAAACAATCGTACGAAAAATCAGACAAGATCCTTTTATTTCTGGATCACAATTGGCATCAATGGTGGCAACACAATACCAAAAAGAAGTGCCTCCCGAATTGTGTCGTGGATTATTAAGAAATAATGGTGTTAAGTATTAAGGTACATTTACATTTACGAGTGAGGCACCGCCATCTAGTGTCTGTATGACGTGTGCTTTAGTGTGTATAAAAGGAATGAATGCGTGAGCCTCGTGCGAGTTCCAAGTGTAAAGATACAAATATTAATATTAAATAAGTTCGTAGTTCCTTAGAATCTCTCCACCACGCATCTTTATTTAACAAATGGTTTACATGCACGAGTTCCAAGACGAAAACCATTTATTAGCAAGAGAAATAAAATTTTGCGTTTACAATTCGCCGAAAAATTGATTTATAAAAGTAATTCGTGCTGGGACACGCTATTCTCTGATGAGAGTAAATTCAACGTTTTTGGTAGCGATGGACGTAAAAAAGTTTGGAGAAAACAGAACACAGAATTGGAATCGCGAAATCTACGGCCGACTATTAGACATAATGGTGGATCTGCATTAGTTTGGGGCTGTGTGGAATCTAGTGGAGTGGGAAACCCTGTTTTCATTGACGGAATAATGGACAAAACAAACTACTTAAAAATTTTGCAGGAAAATCTAAAAGACAGTGTATCAAAATTGAATTTACCAAGTAATTACTGGTTTCGATCGGGCAATGATCCTAAACATACCGCTAAAATAGTCAAAGAATGGGTATTGTATAATGTTCCACGCGTGTTGCCACATCCACCGCAAAGTCCCGATTTAAATCCCATTGAACATTTATGGAATGAGGTGCAAAAAAGATTGAGAACTACAGTTATTACTTCGAAAGAAGCGTTAAAACGAAATATTATTGCAATGTGGCAATCAATAGATCCCACGGTTACTTCTAAGTTAGTTCGCTCAATGGAAAACAAATTTAGGGCCGTTATAAAAGCAAACGGTGGTCCAACTTCCTATTAAAACTTTAAATTATTCAATTTAAATAACTATTAAATGTTCCGTTAGAATACTTTCGTGTGTCGCTTCTAGTACGTGTTTGTAATAAATGTATTGTAAAAACGCTATATATTGTTGGATTATTTTCTAGTGTTGCTTATGTAGTCTTAAGATCAACCCCTTGTTATATGTGGCAAATTACTTCAAACACTTCAATGTAACATAAATATTTCATTAGTTGAATGTTAGAATTGTAAGCATTCGAATTCTTTCGTGTACGAGTGTATGTATATCTATAAAAAATCGTCCGTTGTCCGAGAGTTTGTGTTAGCAGTACTAATAAGTAGTTTGCAGCTCTTTAGAAAAGATAAAAATTATCTTCATCCATTACAACACGCAGAAACTATATAAAAATTTCTTCTAATCCTTGACAATTTTAGTAAATTGAAAATAACATACGGACGTTTTTAAATCGTCTTAACATTTTTACTGTTTTAAATTACATCCACCCATTTTTGCCATAAATGCATGAAATCCGCAGTCTACTGATAAGAAATTTTTCCTTTTCCTTTTAATATGATTAATTCAATCCGTTTCTTTGGCATTCGATCGTCTCGACGCGAGTAAAAAGAGTGGAGTGTAATCGACGCTGGTGCGTCACTGTTGCGTAATGTTCAACAAACATCTCGAGGTGTAATTACACGGATTCATTGGATTGATAACATATATAGGCTGCCACCGTATAATTATAATACGAATGGTGCAACATAATTGTTTCATCGAATAACAGATCCGAAATCAGAATAGTTCGTAGTTAAACCTTAAAGTGCTTGTCTAGTTTTATGCAACTTTTCATTACCATAAACTGTAAATGGTGATCGTAATTGTGCACATACCAGCACTTGGAAATATTTAATCGGTTACTGTGCTCGTAGCTCTGTGCAGGATATGTGCGAGATTAAATCATACTGCGTATTTGTAATTGGCGTTCTATTGTCTGTTTATTATGAATAAACATAAAGAGTAATTAATAATACTGTAGTATTAAATGTAAGACAGACTTTTTCTTTAGAAAGTGTAAGGATTATTTAAGAAACAATTTATTTGAATACAAAATGTGAAATAAAATGAAGATATTTATAAATTAAATAATTCTGCGTATTTGTAATTGGCGTTCTGTTGTGTGTTTATTATGAATAAATTTTAAGAGTAATTAATAATACTGTAGTATTAAATGTAAGACAAACTTTTCATTAGAAAGTGTAAGAATTATTTAAGAAACAATTAATTTGAATACAGAATGTGAAATAAAATGAAGATAATTATAAATTAAATAATACTGCGTATTTGTAATTGGCGTTCTATTGTCTGTTTATTATGGATAAACTTTAAGAGTAATTAATAATACTGTAGTATTAAATGTAAGACAGACTTTTCATTAGAAAGTGTAAGAATTATTTAAGAAACAATTTATTTGAATACAGAATGTGAAATAATAAAGATAATTATACAGGGTGGTCCATCTAAATGTAGCCACCTAAATATCTCCTTTATTTTTTATGACATAACAAATGTTTTTAATGTAAGATGAATGCTTTTTCCGGAGTTTTCGTGTCGAAAAATGACCTCGAGAAAAAAATAAAATTTTCAAAGCATTCACCTTGTGACACCATTTACATCGCATTAAAAACATTTGTTATGTCATCACAAATAAAGGAGATATTTATATATAACAACTTTTCAATAACTTTTTTAAAACGTTCTCAAGATATAAATCGCGAGAAAACAATAATTCTCGCGTTAAGAGAGTGGCACACATGGAGCATTTGTTATAATTTATTCTCCATGGAGGAGACTTGCGAAATACGAGCAAAAACGTCTCTGGTACCAGCTTAGAACCAAACGGAATGATGATTCATACGAGCACTAGCTTCTTCCGCAGTTGTTTGTGTATCAAACTCGTTCCCAAAAGTATCGTTTACAATTTACGAAACGGTTAGCACGTTTTCCCGCCCCTAGGAATCTCGGTTTCGCCCTCGCCTCGGATAATGTAATCCTGAAAGGTTGTATTTTTCCACCAAAGTTTCCCCCGCCGGGCGCGGATACGCGTAATAATTTATGACAGTGTTTTTCCCCGGAGAATATTTAGTTACGAAAGAAAATCCTGCGCGGACGAGTGCTTGAATTATTATCCCGAGTTATCTGCCGTTTCAGTGGTATATGTACGTTCTTCGCGCTTGTGCACCGGCAGGAAGCGAGCTGCGCGAGCACGGATTCTTGATTAATAAATCGCGGATCCGGAAACGAAGTTACAACCGGCCTCGAATCTCCACCGTGTTTTCATCGTCAGAGTTGAGTAATTTCCATTCGGGGATCCTTCTCTCCTATTCGAAAAAGTATCGTTCTCCTCCCCTTTCCCAACCTCCCCCCCGAAAGGGGTGTCCGGATCAACCATTATGACCAAAATATTCTACCGAACAATGTTGCACACCTTGAAGTTTCAATTTTTCAAATGTAAATTAACCCTAAGACCTTGGACCAGTCCGATTAATAATTCATTATGTCTACGACCATACATATCGAGAAGATACTGTGTACAATTTATAACACTAATGCGATTCAATATTTTTTTAATACATTCTTAAAATACTTTTTCATAATCAGTAGACAGTTTTTTACTATCCTGAAAAATTTGAATCTTGTGATGTGTCCCCTTTTCTGTAGTTAGCAATTCATATATTCTCATAATTTATGTACCCTCCATATTAAATGTACGTACATGCTCACATATTTTATATATTTATGATCAAGTTAGTAGAAAACTGATTTAAATTCACGAGAATTGTTATTGATTATTACTAGACAGCGGATCTCTATAAAAAATAAAAATTTTGTACCTGAATTACAAAATTGAAACGAAAGAGAAATTTATTTTCGTTATTAATGTGATTAATAATTTGAACGTAAAGTAGCAGTCTTTTTAAATCAAATTCGCTGTTTAATTATTACATTTCCGTGGATTGATATCATTTATTTCTGAAGTTGTAATATTTAAACAAAGTTGACATTTATGAATGATTCGCTGTGATCTTTTATTTTATATTGCCGGTGTGGGTTAAATATTTTATACCAGTTCCCGTCGCATTCGACTTGCTGAACACTGATCTTCAACCAGGTGATCTCATTTGAGCCATTAGCTGCTCGAAATGAATTCACGAGAAATTTTGCTACGTTGCTTGAGCTTCAAATTAGATTCGTTATTCGAATTTTCTGAGCCAAGAGAGAGGTCGGTTGCATTTTGCAGAACGCGACGATGTATATTCCTAATGTTCACTGCAATTCTGGTGCAGGTTGGATGTAACGTCCGCTGCAGATGCGTAAAATATGAAATTCTTGATAATTTACAATCTTTCAAAATATTTACCACGCTGTAAACATTTTAATAAGACAACTCCGGGTCAATTTATAAATACACTAGCCGAACCGGTATAATAATTATTATTATTCTGTTTCACTGAATATTATGCAATATATTATGCAATAGATTATGGAATAATAAAAATGATTTAAGGTATCACGAAGTTCGTACACATGACTTCTTCAGACACGCGATTTTACAATCAGCATTCTTTACAATCAGCATTTTTTACAATCAGCATTTTTTACAATCAGCATTATTTAGAAAGGAAACGTTAAATGCATATTCATAAAAAGTTCACCGTGTCCTAATTTTACTAGAAACTCGGCTGCTATAATTCTCCGTTACTGTTTCTTTGATTGATTTCTTCTATCTACCGAAGGTTGTCTATCCTATCAACACCAGCTTAATGTATCTCAAGGTTTTTCGTGAATTCATTCATCAAATTAGCATTATCACTGGTACACTCCCGCTCAAAAATATGTGGAGCAAGTATAAGTTGCAAGTATAACTTATACTAATAGTACCAAATTGTACAATTTAATTATTACAGTCTCTTGAATAGATAAAAGTTTCTTCGGCAGTGTTAATACTATTTCAATCTACGATGATCCATTAGCGTGGTTTGCTGTCTTCTCAAGACGATAATAATAATTAATGATGAGACATCTAATGAATTTATTATTAACTGTGTAAACTAGACCGTATAAAAAATTAAACGTGTCGTCCACATAATTTTGAGCCGGAGTGTATATATTAGACATAAAAATTTTGTTATTTATCGACAAAAGCATTAAAGAAGTTTTAAAAAGATATTTCAAGTGGGTACCCGGTTATCGACATAAGGGTTGAAAAAAGAAAATTTGGAAATACGAAACTCACATAATTATTATTAAAATATATATTCTCGAGTACTGTGTCAACTAGATCGCATAAAAAATTAAACGTGTCGTCCACAAAATTTTGAGCGGAACCGTATATATCATGGACACAAAAATAAGTTTTTTATTTATCGACGAAAGCATTAAAGAAGTTTTAGAAAGATATTTCGAGAGGGTACCCGGTTAACGATATAAGGGTTGAAAAAAGAAAATTTCGAAATTCGAAATTCATATAATTATTAATAATATATATATTTTCTAGTGCTGTGTAAACTAGACTGCATAAAAAATTAAACGTGTCGTCCACATAATTTTGAGCGGGGATGTATATAGGAAGAGTTCGAACGAACGAACGTTCAACCAAATTTTTGTGGAAGAATTTTATGTGTCCGTTGTATTGACGTCGATAGAACTAATTATTCGAAAATGAAAGTTTACATTGTACATAATTTGCATACCTATAGCGACGAATGCTTTGTCTAGAATGAATGAAACAGTCCTCGAATGCGATTGACGTTTCGATAACTGTTATCGAGAAAATGCGCTGTTGATTCTGAGAACGCGAGGAAATGGAAACTAATTGTAGAAACGATAGAAATTCAATTATTCCTTCTGATTATGTAGCCAAGATTTGTAAGGGAATCACGATTACTCAAATGTCACTGAGACACGTGCTCACGTCTGCGTCATTACGACAAATGTGACGATTAGATTGCTAGTAATTATGGATTTAAGGCATTTTCAATTTTGTAAATCGCAGGAAAATGTTCAAATTGATTGAAATCAATTTCTTCCGTACACTGCTATTTGTATTATGTTCAAGCAATATTTTTACATTGCCTCAACGTTTTTACATTTTATAAAATGTGCATTTGAAACATTGCGAGTGATATCATTTTTGTAAAGGAGGGTTCGAAATTCATTTTCTGCTTTGCATACTGCGTGCATGAAAAAGAAACAATAAATAGAAGTTAAAAAATTCAAAACGCCATCATTTTTTAAAAGTACGAAGGAGAATTGATAAATGGGACGAACGTCATTGGAAATGATGCTCAACACATCAGTGATTAAAAATAAAATGCACCGTTATTTCACGATCGGAGTTACCCAATATACAATTGCAAATTTGCATAGAGATCCGTAATCTATTGACGACTGTACATCGATGTGTGGTCTCCGTGATCGGCGATAAGATGGAAATGCCATGATTAGTCAGACTTCGATAATAAAAGTAGTATCTCATCGCTGTGTAAGCAATGAAATCGCATCGGCCTATAATAATAAAATGTAAGAGTGTCAGAAGACTCGGTTTATTATTTGCTGTTCTACTTTTCTTTTTTTGACCAATGTGATTAGTAGACTTTGCGCACACATGGTACATATAAGTGTATAAAATGCGAGGACAACTAACAAAAAACAGTAAATGTTTTTCATTTTGTCTAGAAATTGAAACAAAATGAAATTTTCGAATGAGGTACACACTGATTCACACGTGCCATTGTAAATGATTATTTTAGAAGGAGTATTCAGTAATTTATGAACATTTCGGACAAGTATAAACTAATTCTACCCATTCAATTGAATTTTATTCAAACGCTCTGTACATGTAATAATTCGGTATCGGACAAAAGTTCAAGACGCTCTAAAAAAGACGATAACTATTTTAATATTGTACTACACGATTTAAACTTTATTGGGAATCTAGAGCAATTAGTTTACTACAGGATGTGAAAAAAATTTTTTCAAAAATTGCAATTGATCGGAATTTGTTAAAAAAATACTAAAATTCGCATTTTCAACTTTTTTATGTGGGCCTATATTGAAAATTTAAAAAACACATTCTGTCGATCTGTGTCAATTAAAAATATTCTGAAAATTTCGTCAAAATCGGTCGACGTTGCAATGAGCTACACACGTTTCAACATGGTAAAAATTTCAGATTTTCACGATTTTCGACCTCTAACTGCAATAAATCTAAGGATTCTTGCATCTTTCAATGCCTGTCGTTTTTCACAGTGCATATATTTGACACAGATAGACAAAACGTATTTTATAAATTTTCAATATAAGCCCACATAAAAAAGTTGAAAATGCAATTTTTAGTATTTTTCTACAATTCCGATCAATTGCAATTTTTTAAAAAATTTCTTTTCACATCCTGTAGTAAACTAATTACTCTAGCTTCCCAAAAAAGTACAAATCGTATAGTACAATATTAATATAGTTATCGTTTTTTTAGAGCGTCTTAATCTTTTGTCCGCTTCTGTATATGTATGAATTATAACATATACAGAGCGTTTGAATGAAATTCAATTAAATGGGTAGAATTAGTTTATGACGGATACATAAATCGCCAAAACGTATTTTTTAAATTTTCAATATAGTCCCACATGAAAAAGATGAAAATGCAACCTTTAGTATTTTTCTACAATTCCGATCAATTGCAATTTTTGAAAAAATTTCTTTTCACATCCTGTAGTAAACTAATTACTCTAGCTTCCCAAAAAAACATCAAATCGTATAATACAATACTAAAATAGTTATAGTCTTTTTTAGAGCATCTTAAACTTTTGTCCGCTACTGTGCTCGCATACATTCTAAAAGAGCATAGAACTCTGGCGCTATATCTGCGCGATAGTAATCGGAAATTGCTAAGCCCGTATACAATAAATTCGAGTTTGCTTTTAATTGCTGTCCTAACAAGTTATGCTCATACGCTGACGGTATGCCATAACTCAATATAGAATTGAAGGTCTTCTTTATCTGTAACCGCAACACTACTGTCTATTTCTAAACGATTTGCAAAAGTACCGCGTTGTTGGCATGGTTAATTATGCAATGCGTCGATGCCCGTTACGGTAATAGCGACTCTGTCTCTGCCGAAGCAACACTACCTTTATTTCCAGACAATCATTTGACATGCACTGCAAAATTTCTAATCTCAATGATTGATGTAATATATATTTATATGATATATACATATGTAATTGTATAACATTATTGTATTATAATATTGCAATACTAATGTAAGTGATACTGAAAGGAGATACAACATAGGCACATTAAAATGATTATTATCATCGAATAATTATAGGTTTCTATCGATCGTATTTGTTGTTAATAAAATTGAATGATCAAATGAGATTAAATGATCGAACGATCAAATGAGATCAAATGATCGAACCCTTGCGCCGAAAGCATTAACAATTTTATTATCATCGAATGTTGGATTTCTTTTTCATAGTACAGTAGAACCTCGATTATTTGAGCTAAACTAAAAAACATGTTAGAACATTAGAACAGTTATTCGGTTGTGACGCTAGATTGAATTTTTATTAATTTATGCAATAAATAGTATTGCATATTGGGGTACTGAAGACTTCAGACATCGGAGGTTCGGATAATCGTGGTTCTACTATATAATTTATATCTCATCCGTGTAAAGACTTTACATATATTTTTTATTACACATTTATTGTTGCACCATAATTTTCTTCTGAAGAAAATGCGTTCACCTTGGACCAGATACGTTAAAATGCGAAAGCGTTCAGAAACGAAAAATAGGGATACCCTAAATAATTCCGTGAAACTAATTGCACAAGAATAATTGGTACGTAGGCACAGATAGGAGAAACGTGTTCACGAACTGCTGCTTAAATTGTCTCCGGATTTATCTGTCGAGTGCTTGCCCGCGTAGTGCAATCTGTATAGGCCATCGCGATATCGTTGAAATGGACAACTTCAAAAGAGGAGCGTGAAAATATTGAATTTCTGTCACAATTCCATCGCGGTCAAATCCAAACGAACCAAACGAACCAAACGATATTCCAGCCGATTGAACCGGCTGCCGACGTAGTTGATTTAATTTTAACCCACGCTAGACCATCGTAATTGTAAGTCCGGTCCATTTGTACTATTTTCTGATATGTGCATTCGGCTCAAACTATTCTACACATTCGGTTGTTCCATATGAAATCGTTCATTCATTAGAAACGTAACACGACACAAATTATATTTCTACGAACAGGATAATAATAAATATATAAATTGCGGTGTACTTTTTAACTAACGTACATGACAATTAACCCAGTATCTAATGGCTCTCCTGTAAAATTTAAACAAAATCTTCCCGATATTCATTAAATGATTAAAAACCATTAAATAGAAGCCGAACGTAGGACTTTAGAAAATAATTTTGTTAAATAAACAGTTACAATTATATAAAAGTAAAAAGCAGCGAAGTAAAAAGTAAAGTTATATAAATAATTTTCCTAGTACTACTTCACAGTTAATGAAATTATAAAACACAACTAGAAAACCTTGTTATATATTTTCGTTTCTAAAACAATGTGATTTGCAAATCCTGAGTATCTCTATAGTTGGAATGCCTGTGTGTAAATAATGAAACGAAATTCGAAAGATGATTTCTACTGTGTGGAGACCAAGTTATAAAAAAGTTAATAAAATAATAATTTTACCGGTGAGGTGCTCTTCAGGACCAACGGTAGAGCACTTTTGTTTCCCAGAAAATGTATATAAATAATTTTCCTAGTACTACTTCACAATTAAATAAATTATAAAACACAACTAGAAAACCTTGTTATATATTTTCATATCTAAAATTGTAAACAACGAAACGAAATTGGTAATATGATTTCTACTGTGTGGAGACCAAGTTATAAAAATGTTAATGAAATAATAATTTTACCGGTGAGGTACTGTTCAGGACCAACGGTAGAGCACTTTTGTTTGCCAGAAAATGTATATAAATAATTTTCCTACTACTACTTCACAGTTAAACAAATTATAAAACACAACTAGAAAACCTTGTTATATATTCTCATTTCTAAAATTGTAAACAACGAAACGAAATTGGAAATATGATTTTTACTGTGTGGAGACCAAGTTATAAAAAAGTTAATGAAATAATAATTTTACCGGTGAGGTACTCTTCAGGACCAATGGTAGATCACTTTTGGAACACGACCTCAAACTATGTCCTCCACGATCGTATCTCGAACGGTTGCTTTCACTCTCTAAAATGCTGAGAACCTCGTGCTAGTCAAATAGTTTGTGATTCGGGTCGAATCGAAGAGGTCCCTTTAATTTGTTCCACTTGGATGTTTCGTCACGGGAATACACTAGGTGCATGCGTTCGTGACGCGCACGCGAGTCTCTCGGAAACCAGCGATCGAGTGTCGTTGACGAGCACCTGGTTCGATCTCATCCTCGAAGACGCGAACGAGGAAACTGAACAACGTCCACGATCCACGGACCCGCGAAACTCACGGCGATTTTATCCGTGTCCCACTCCCGCCGCCGGCTTTTATGAAGTGCGACGACACGGTCCACTGCCGTTAATTACTTTTCCGTGTTTCCCCGTGAAACGCGATCGAATCCTTTCGGCCATTGTCCGCCGGGAAGGCGCGACTGTGGCAATCGAGTAGTATCTCGACTGTAGCTCGATTTTATTAAAAAATTTAAACATTATGAAACCTTCTGGGACCGTGTAAAATCAATATTCACGCCAACCAACTCGTTATTGTTAATTATTACATAAGATATTTCGATCAAGAATTAGTTTCGATCAAGAATTACTATTGTAGCATAAGTAAAAATAAGGAAACCTTGCTGGGGGCCGTGTAAAATCAATATTCACGCGAACTAACGCGTTATTATTAATTATTGACTTAGACATGGAATATTTTAGAATATAAATTAGATGAAGCGTTTTGATCAAGAATTAATATTGGAGCATAAGTAAACATAAGGAAACCTTGATGGGAGTCATGTAAAATAGATATTGACGCTAACCAACTCGTTATTATTAATTATTACATAAGATATGGAATATTGTAGAATATAAATTTGATAAAGCGTTTCGATCAAGAATTACTATTGTAGCATAAGTAAAAATAAGGAAACCTTGCTGGGGGCGGTGTAAAATTAATATTCACGTGAACTAACTCGTTATTATTAATTATCGACTTAGACATGGAATATTTTAGAATATAAATTTGATGAAGCGTTTTGATCAAGAATTACTATTGTAGCATAAGTAAAAATATGGAAACCTTGATGGGGGTCTTGTAAAATCAATATTCACGCCAACCAACTCGTTATTGTTAATTATTACATAAGATATGGTATATTTTAGAATATAAATTTGATGAAGCGTTTCGCCAGGAATTACTATTGTAGCATAAGTAAAATAAGGGAACCTTGCTGGGGGCCGTGTAAAATCAATATTCACGCGACCTAACTCGTTATTATTAATTATTGACTTAGACATGGAATATTTTAGAATATAAATTTGATGAAGCGTTTTGATCAAGAATTACTATTGGAGCATAAGTAAACATAAGGAAACCTTGATGGGGGTCATGTAAAATAGATATTCACGCTAACCAACTCGTTATTATTAATTATTACATAAGATATGGAATATTTTAGAATATAAATTTGATGAAGTGTTTCGATCAAGAATTACTATTGTAGCATAAGTAAAAATAAGGAAACCTTGCTGGGGGCCGTGTAAAATCAATATTCACACAAAATAACTCGCTATTATTAATTATTGACTTAGACATGGAATATTTTAGAACATAAATTTGATGAAGCGTTTTGATCAAGAATTACTATTGTAGCATAAGTAAAATAAGGGAACCTTGCTGGGGGCCGTGTAAAATCAATATCCACACAAAATAACTCGATATTATTAATTATTATATAAAATATGGAATATTTTAGAATATAAATTTGATGAAGCGTTTTGACGAAGGTTTAATATTGTAGCATAAGTAAACATAAGGAAACCTTGATGGGGGTCGTGTAAAATAGATATTCACGCTAACCAACTCGTCATTGTTAATTATTACATAAGGTATGGAATATTGTAGAATAGAAATTTCATGAACCGTTTTGATAAAAAATTATTATTCTAGTCTATAGAGATAGTAAAAATTAGGAAACCTTCTGGGGTCCGTGTAAAATAGATATTCACAATTTGTTTATTTGTTTACAACAATTATTTATGAAATTCTTTATGTACTTCATTCCTTATGAATATGATTTCACTTTTCAACATTTCATTTTGCATGAATGCACATTACGGATCTCCTAATTAAAAATGTAAGTTTCTTTTGTATTTGCATTTTTTCAGACATTTTTCCACGAATATTTATAATCCTGTCTTTCACCTCTAACAATATGCAAGGTCTACCAGTATCAATAGACAAGTTTTTTCTATTTCTGTTTAATAGATGAGGCTTTTTCTTTGCAGATCGCGAGGAAAGTCGATAGCGAACAAGGAAAATATCCAAAGAAATGTTTGAAGCTCCAGCGAATCAGCGTTTTACCGAGAATTTTCCTCGTTGCACGAGGGGGAAATTATTTTCTATGCACGAAGACGAACGATGCGGTTAGATCGACTCTGATGCTCTTTTTTCGTGGAGATTTTAATTATGAATAATGCGGAACTCGAGAGAACCGGTCGCACGCACGAAAATCTCCGGGAATTCCTTGCTCCGTAGGATCCGGGAATTTATTATATTTACCTGGCACGCACCGCCTACCAGGTAAACGAAAATGTTCATTAATTCTGGTTTCGAGAAGTTTAACTATGATACAGAGTTTGTAACACTCCCCTTATTATTATTATTATTATTATTATTATTATTAATGCGTTGTTCGTCTAATTACAGCCTCTAGAAAACCGAACGAAATTGATTTATCAGAAAAGATTTGATCATACAATTAACACGACTTATAATTTTGACAGATTCATTTTCATTCCAGTTCTGTCGTTTCTCTGACTCTGGTCATGCATTAATGAACTAACAAATGCAATGACAATATGACGTGGGAAATACAATTTTTGCAATAATATTTGTATTTTTACTTCATATAACTTCCTACGTGCTTCATTTATCCCGTGAGTGAATAGAATTTCAATTTCATTGCAAAATTCCAATTTACAGAAATTTAATAACAACTGCAATGAATCATCGAACGTTGGGTATTTAACACTGTATTGGGCCAGTGTGAAATTAAAAGAATTTAAGAATGTTGATACATTATTCTTTTCATTTATTCTATTTAGCTAGGAGATTCTGTACATGAAAATTTCAGATCGTTATAAATCACGGATTTTAGACAATTATGGCAAAAGTAATTAGGTGCAATTTGACACATTACCGACCGGTGATTATTGCATAATTTTGAAAAATCTATAATACATGGCTAAACAGTTTCTAATGGAACTTTAAATAGCAACAGCAATATTCATTGTGAACTAACAAGTCACCCTTAACACTAGATTTACGGGACCCGTTAAAATGACGGGTTCAAATATTCTTAATTTGCGATTGTTAATATTGTAAAAGTGTTTTCCTGAGGAATTATTTACCAAATTTATTTCTTTGGGTATATATTATTGGAAAAATAGCCAAAAATTTGGATAGACACATCCTTGTTATGTTTATAAAGTAATGTGAAATAGTTATTTCTACAGATCCGTAAACCCAGTGTTAAGAACGTCATTTAATAGTTTCATTTAAGATTGCAATGTAAAAGAAAATTTCTATGCTTTCTTTTGGTACAGCACAATTATTGAAAATTCTATTAATAGGCTTCCGGTAGTTAAAGTGTTAAAACAGTAAAAGAATTAACCCCTTGCCGTATTTTGACGAGCCAGACTCGTGACGAGGGTTTTTAACAAAGTCCAACAAATACGAATGTTACCGCGTTTCATTTTAGATGAAATCAAATTTGATTCGTTTGTAATTTAATATTTAAGCATTAAAGTAAATCTAGTCATACAAAAAATATACACTTTCTTTTCCCTTCTACGACGTTTTTGTGCGTAAAGAAAATGGTACGGCAAGGGGTTAAAATAAATAATCTTCCATTCAGCCTCGCCATTTCTTGCAACAGATCTTGTACGACGCTTTTATGTTGTTTACGTGTCGACAGTTCAGTTATAAATATTAACAAATATTGTACATACCCATGTTCATTGAATAAAAATGTTCAGCATCGAAACGGTGCTTCATGTTCCTTCACGAAATTAGAATCGTTACTGGAAACAGGATCCGTTGAAGACGAAAAGGTTAATAACTGAACGACCTTGGTTAAATCCGACCGGTGCGACTGCCGCGAAGACGCGTTTCGTAACTCTCGCCATAATCGTTAAGAAACACAGAATCACACAAGTATAGAATGAAACTGATCAAGTGCAAATTCGAGAACAGAACCTTGAACCAGCAGGCTCGGACCGTCGGAAGTAACCTTAACCTTGGAAGCGTAGCACGCGATACTGACTTTTCACTACAGATACGCGTGAGACGGGGAAGTCCACATAACCTGCGTTTCGCCAATAAGAAAAATCGCATTTAGGACTGGCTGCGAAACCAACCGGTTTGGAATGCAGTTCAGCGGGCACGTGCTCTCTGACTGGTTGTCACATTCCTATTCCGAGATCATTGATGGACAAATAATATTTCATTGAACAAACCAACATTGTACCCAAATTATTTATTTACCAAAAAAAAAATGGTCGTACAATTTTGGACTCGTTTGAGAGCTAAAAGCCCCTACTTTCATAATTCACCGTGCATTTTATTCTAACATTTGAACCCATTGCCTTACAATATCGTGTCCGACTCGTGATGATGATTCTGAACAGATTCTGATAAAAATGTATGTTAACCCTTTGCACTCGAGTGGCGATTCGGAGGCGCCATTAATAATTCTGATACCATTATTAAAAATATTTGTTGCATTGTTAAATTTGTATTTAATATGTTAATAAACCGCTGAAAGTATTGTACGATGTATTATATCAGTTTTATATCGATAAAACTAAGAAAATCATATAAAATGGAAATATTTTAGGCCAGAAGAAAGATTCGGTTTTTAAAAATTAGAATAGCACCGAGTGCGAAGGGTTAATAAATTTCCTTCAAACCGAAATAAAATTCTATTTTGATTTTGTTAATGTACAGCTATTGGAAAACGTATAGGCATACAGTGGATATGAATGTTTTCCTTTTTTAAGAAATTATGATCTACAACAAAATTTTATAAAAAAAAATTAAACAGACTTCAAAACGAGCTAAAAAAATGCACTAAAAAGTATGAAATAATTTCCATTTGATTTATGTGAATACACACGAAGTGTAAATATATAAACAAATATAGTTTCCTTTTGATTTGTATGAATACACACCAACTGTTAATAAAATTGATTGAATTACAATATTAAATACCATACAATCTTTTCGGAGGAGGCGCAGAATTAAAAATTTTCCAAATGACAGATGTTGCTGATGACGATTTCATTGGAATACGGTGGACTTGGAAATCAGTAGGCGAGAAGAGGAGATACATTAAAATGTGAAAACATGTAGAAGAATTTAAGAATTTTCGTGATTTCGCCGTTGCCGAAAAGATTGTATTTAATATGGTATTCAATATTTTATTTTAATCAATTTTTATTAAAACTTGCTGTGTATTCGTACAAATCAAAAGGAAATTATTTCATACATTTTAGTGCATTTTTGTTTTTATATTAACAGTTCGTGTGTATTCGTACAAATCAAAAGGAAATTAATTCTTACATTTTAGTGCATTTTTGTTTTTATATTAACAGTTCGTGTGTACTCAGGTAAATTAAATGGAATTTATTTCATAATTTTTAGCGCATTTTTGTTTTTATATTACCCAATATATTTCCTCCAATCTTCGAATCTATGGCAGTTTCATTTTCGATAAAAACTTTTCTCCAAATTTTTATACCTTTACTCCATCGTATACACAAAATCGTTATACTCTAAACCTTTCATAACACTGTCTTCCAGCTCTTTCATTCACTTCTGATAGCCATAATAGCTGTCCACCTCACTCTCACGTAACAAGCCTGAAGTGATAAAAGCGAGATGTTCTGCTGTTATGATTATAATCATATTTCAGGTGTCTTATTTCGGAAAACAGACCGTAAATAAGAGGCTGGACATAAAGAAGAAGTTGACGAGCGAACTAGAATCGCCAGATTAAGACTTGTCTTCCACTCTACAGTATTTAAACATCTACACGCTTCTGTATCCAAAATGTCGACAAAAAATAGAAATTAATTATTACTTATTATAGCTGACTTTGAGACGAATTGAATGGCCTACTATATTATAACCTTGACATAATACAGTATTTAAACATCTACACGCTTCTGTATATAAAATTTCGACAAAAAATAAAAATAAATTATTACTTATTATAGCTGACTTTGAGACGAATTGAATGGCCTACTATATTATAACCTTGAGATAAGGCTTAAATACTTTTTCCGATTTTTTGGACACAGAAACAAGTGGGGAAAATACAAGATTTTTAAACAACAGTACAGAAACAAGTGAATCATCGATTAATATAAGATTTTGTATTTCAGTTTACCAGATTGTGAACTATTTAAAAATTAATTTGTTCTTACGCCTTTCGTCGTCTTTTCTCGGAATATCTTTTCTTCCAGATGGTCAACTGGTGTACAGGATTCCTACAAATCGAATTAACTATATCTCAAAAATCCCAAAAATGTCATAAACTCTGATATATTCTCTAGGCATTGACGATCCGACATTTCAATTTTTGTGAAAATTAAGAAAATGGTAGATATTTTAGATTTAACAACTGAATTTCGGTGGAAAATTGGTTAATCCTTTATTTATATTTAACAAAATAATGGAGAAATGAAAAAAAAATCGATCGTCAATGCCTAATAGATATTATAATGAAGATAACTGTAAAATTTTAATGTAATTGCTAAGGTAGAACTCGAGATATATGTATATCTTGTACACCGTTTTGAAAAACACAACTCTGAGAAAAACACGTTTGAAGTTTAGGAATCTAATTTTTCTATCAAATACTTTACAGAATATTACTGTGCCCTAACCCCTTACAACAAAAATAATAACAGACTATTGTAATCTTCTCGCGAGACTGACCAGCGCAAAATCTTAATTTATAGTATCCGTGCTGAGCGTTTCGTATTTCGAATCAGTCATTTTGAACCAGTACGCTTGTCGTTCCTATATGCATAGATACATACAGGATAGGGATCGAGACTGAAGATCGAGTCGCAAGGGTGGCGCAAGGCACGAGATTGCGTCTGTTGTAGGAAGACGACGGCCACGCAGGTCCCTAAAGTATATTTGCATTTGCATTCAGTAATTAAACTCTGTCCGTTCGCCGGACGAACGTTCTTATAGGAGTTTGTTCGTCGACGACGAGCAATTGTTCTGAATCCTAAGTAGCATGGTTGTATCGCGAACGCGTGACCGTGTTATAGTAAAACGAAAACCGGCAAAAGCACGGAGCTGCATGGCATCCAGTGATTAATCGTCCCGCGAGCTTCATTAAGTAATTAAATTCTCGACCCATCGCGGAGCTAATGTTTCGATTGGTTCTTTTCATTAGACGGTGCAGGCTTGTGTTTTCTGTAAAACAGACACGTATATTCCGAATGAAGTATTCTAATGGACTCTGACACCTCAGAAATCCTTGTTGTCAATCAATTAACGCTTAACATTGTTTAATCGCGTATGAAATCAAGTTTTTAATTGAACCTGCAACGGAAAAGTCAAGATTTACCAATCTACTTTAACTTTCGTGTACTTGGCAGACTCCAATGATACTCCTCATTTTAAAAATAAAATAAAATTGCTATACTTGTTAATGTTTATAAGTTTGCTTGTATTTAATCGTATTAATTTATTCAATCTAATCCAAACTAGTATGTACATTAGAGAATGAAGTATATCTAATAGACTCTAACACCCAATAAATCTCTCTCGTTGTTGTCAGTCAATTAACAGTTAACAATGTTTAATCGCACATCAGTCTGCATCGAAGTAAAATTTAATCAAGCTTTTAATTGAACGTGCAACGGAAAAGTCAGGATTTTCCAGTCTATTTTAACTTTCCCGTACTTGGTAGACCCCAATGATACTCCTCATTTTAAAAATAAAATAAAATTGCTATTCTTGTTAATGTTTATAAGTTTGCTTGAATTTAATCGAATTAATTTATTCAATCTAATCCAAACACGTATGTACATTAGAGAATGAAGTATATCTAATAGACTCTAACATCCAATAAATCTCTCTCGTTGTTGTCAATCAATTAACACATAAAATTGTTTAATCGCACATCAGCCTGCATGGAAGTAAAATTTAATCAATTTAATTGAACCTGCAACGGAAAAGTCAGGATTTACCAGTCTATTTTAACTTTCCCGTACTTGGTAGACCCCAATGATACTCCTTATTTTAAAAATAAAATAAAATTGCTATTTTTGTTAATGTGTATAAATTTCCTTGTATTTAATCGAATTAATTTATTCAATCTAATCCAAACACGTATGTATATTAGAGAATGAAGTATTTTAATAGACTCTGACACCCAATAAATCTCTCTCGTTGTTGTCAATCGATTAACACTTAAAATTGTTTAATCGCACATCAATCTGCACCGTAGTAAAATACAATCAAGCTTTTAATTGAACGTGCAAGGGAAATGTCAAAATTAACCAGTCTATTTTAACTTTCTTGTACTTGGTAGACTCCAATAATGCTCCTCATTATAAAGATAAAATAAAATTGTGTAGGAATTAAATCGTAACTTGAAATAACACGTCCGTAAATACAATATTTTAACGTTTAATTCCAATTATCTTGAATACAATTAATTAAATTGTCTTATTTAAATCTCCGTCTGAGATCAAACACGTCTTTTCTATTCAATACGTAAAACCAGAATAATGAATAACGCAAATTATGAAATATGAAGAACGCAAAATAAATCAATATGTAACTAATATCGAATCGTCGCGTCGTTACGGTTATTATCGACGCGACATACATATGATAACTTCTCCCTACAATTGCTATGCTTGTTAATGATAGTGTTCTATCGATCGTATTTGTTGTTAATAAAATTGTTAATGCTTAGTAATTTGCAAAATGGCTTTGTAAATTAAGTAACAAACAATGGAACCCTTGCTCCGAAAGCATTAACAATTTTATTCTTGTTAGTGTACAATCTCCTTTGTATTTCATCTAAATATTTCATTCACTCTAACAATTAACTGGATAGTCATGCAAACCGGACACTGCACTGCGATATCAACGACTCTGACGAATAAAATTGACCTTTCACCTGAATGAAAAAAGAATACGACACCTACGCGTATGAAAGTCTAAAAATCTGCACGTGACCCAACGCGTTGAAATCAATCACGCCGCAATTTCATCTGCTGACACAGACTTGAAAAATGCCTTGAATCCCGCGTAGTTTCCGTCGCGTGCTAAATACAATAAAACTGTCACCCGCAGCGATCGTTGAAAAAATTGCAGTCGTGCTTTAGAGCAAACCCGGCGGTATGTGCGTCTCAAATAATGGATGGCTTACGCAAATGGCGAAAGTAAGAGGAAAAACTTCGCCTTGAATGAGCGCAACTGGTTCGACCTCCGCCACCAAATTATTTCTTCGAATGTTACCTGTTCGGTTGGCGCAAGATCAAATTTTACCGCGTAACGGAACCATTCCGGGAAAATTGTGGTCGCGACGATCACTCGGGTGTGAATCTCCCCAGGTATTCCTCATACGATATTTATAGTTTGCTCTTCCTTGTTCCGTGCAATTATAATTTTATCATGAATCAATTTATTTCGCCACGACAACGTTGTAATTTGTATTCGTTTCACTCTCGGAGAACGCACGATTGTTGCAGCTGTATAATTGTCAATTAACGATGCTTAGAACCGTTCACTGTTCTAATTGATGATTTCAAAAAATTTACTTTTCATGATATTTCGTGTAGACAATTGGTCTTTCCGATATTCCCACTGCAACAGAGTTATTGATTTAGTTTAATTGGTTAAATTGAAACATAAAATGAAAATTCATTGAAATTTTCAGAAGACATTCTATTTGAATTCTTGACACGAACGAATACGAATTAATATTTTAATTATTCAACTCGTTCCTCCAGTATTACAACTGCGATCAAAACCGTGTCACCGTGTATAATTAAAGTGCGTTCAGCATTATTATTCAACTATAAGGTCATAATTATCAAGGACATTTGATTTCCCTGACCAATGACTACTGCAATCACTTCCGTCCGACATTTTTTCTGTGACTATGGAAACCAGTAATGTTCAATGTCATTCATACGTACTCGCACACTCCGGGATCGTATACGTACATCGAGAGTCAATGTCATCTACATTGATCGCACATTTGCAAGCTGATTTCGAACAAACCTGAAAAATCTAATTTTTGCGGACTAATAGACCGTGTCGATATAAAATTAAAAGTAGCAGCACAACCTTCGTAAACATGCAAATTAGTATCCTGCTTACGCGCGCGTTCAATATGTGTATTATGAATGGAACAGTAGAGAACTTTCCGCCGATCTATTTTCATTTCGCTGAATATTAAACGGAGGTGAACACGAGAGCATACACCTTATAAAAGAATTATGCCAATGTTTCCATTAATTACTGGCAGCCTCTATAAAAGTCATCAGATGCTTAGATCATCAGTTCTGTAAGAAGTGATAAACAAAATCATCAATTCTCACCGTTGCAATGTAAATATTATAGATACACTGGGTGTAAAAAGTATTCGTATATCCTTCAAAACAGAATAATTTTTTTATAATTGTACCAAACGAACTGATTTTGTATAATCGATTCGAAGCATTTGTTTACGAAATGATATGCGCAAAAGATTTTCTAAAAATTATAATTTACAAGGTTATATGCAAAAATAAGAAAGGCATTTTTTAAAACTTTTTTATTTGGGTCCTCAATGAAAATTGAAAATATATGTTTTGTAGATCTATGTTAGTTATACACATGCTGAAAATTTCATCGAAATCGGTTGATGCAGGAAAAAACTACACGCATCGAAATATGTACGATTCTGTGGATTTTCAGCAGAAACTGATCAAAAGTCGTGTAAAACTACGATTTTCACCATTTTTAACCGCTTGTAGCTCGTGTGTATGTTAATCGATTTCGATGAAATTTTCAGCATGTGTATAACTAGCATAGATCTACAAAACCTATATTTTAAATTTTCTTTAAGGACCCAAATAAAAAAGTTAAAAAATGCCTTTTCTATGTTTGCATGTAATCTTGTAAATTGTAATTTTTGGAAAATTTTGTTTGCATATCGTTTCGTAAACAAATACTCCTAATTAATTATAAAAAATCAGACCGTTTGGTACAATTATGAAAAAATTATTCTATTTTAAAGGGTGTACGAATTCTTTTTACACACACTGTATGTGATTACTAGACTGCTAATGGACTATGTGTGGCGATAAACAATGAAGATAATAGCGTAGTTAACTGTAGTAACTAAAGAATGATGTATAACAGTTGAAATATTTAAAAAGTTTTTCATATAATGTACATATATATTTTAATACTATGTACATAAATAATTGAATATAATGTTCATATACATTTTAATATAATGTACATATATATTTTAATATAATCTACGTATATATTTTAATATAATGTACATATATATTTCAAAAAATATATATAATGTACATACATATTTTAATGTGTGTAATGTATATATATATTTTAATAAAATGATAAATAATTAAATATTTAATATAATGTTATGATAATGTTTAATATATTCATAATAAATTTAATATAATATATATTTTAATACAATATATTATATTATATATATATATTATATTTCTGACATAAATGAAGCAATAATAGATTCGAACAATTTTATGTAATCCTTCAAGTCGAATATTTGGTTCGGAAACCATACAATCAAAACCATACCCTATTTAGATTAATTTCTACGTCCCTGTCTTGCTCCAAATTATATTAGTAAAATGTGTAACTATCCGGTGAATCTAAATTAAATCTTCTTCGTTTCAGAACATGAAGCCATCCCATTTATTGTGTGTCCACAGAAACCTGTGGTGGACCTATATGTGCTCTGATTTAACTATGGTTGTTGCAGCATATTCATCCAACGAAACCGCCTAGAATTTTTATGAACTTGTTGTATGCATGTACACGCACACTTTGTGGTTACCGACATCTCGAATTCAACATACCCGTGAGCTACATTTTTCATTGTTCCTACACAACAACCTTTCTCATCAGTTATTTATCGTCATCTTTGTATTCTTCACTCGTGTAATTATTTGTAATATTTTAAAATTGGTCTATTTTGTTACGGAATGATTGAACAAGAAATTTTTTAGATAGTTGAAATGATGAGAAAAACTTAGAAAATATCTTTTTTAACCGTTAACTACCCGCGCTGGTGTAAAAAGTACACGAATATTTCAAGAAATTGTTCCAATACAATAATACATTTACTCAGTCACACAGCGATACATGTGGTGTACAGGGTGTAACAAAATTTATTGTCACGGTTTCGGCAGATGGTTGTACACCCTTCGATCGGTGGAGATTTGTTAAAAGAAATTGCCGCAAAATTGACTTTGACATTGAATTTCAATGTCAAATTTTTGTACGCTTGTATCGCATTTTACTCACTAAAAAAATATATAAAAATTTGACCTTGAATTTCAATGTCACGGTCAATTTTGCGGCAATTTCTTTTAACAAATCTCCACCGATCGGAAGGTGTACAACCATCTGCCAAAACCATGACACTAAATTTGGTTACACCCTGTACAGAATGGGTCCCATGGAAATCACCGACACAGGTTTCATCGACACAGTTTTCATCGACACAGTTTTCACCGACAATATTTCACCGACTCCAGATTTTTCCGACAATAACTTTGACCGTCGACGAATTTAGCCGACAACAATTTCAGTTGACGACAATATTATCCGGTAGTAACATCGTTTCTAACGATAGTGTTGACATTTTTTTCCTTCAACTATTCTACACTGACACTTTTACTTTTGTATAAAAATATAATTGTATGAATAGAAATGCTTAAAATAACTAATCCTTTATTAATAAGAACAAAGAATAACACAACTTCAATTAACATGGAACAAGACACAATGGAACACACCGAATAAACATATAATTAACAAGACACAATGCAACACACCGAATAAACATTCAATTCTGTCACCGTAATTCGTATTCGTAGTCCGTATTCGTAGTCCGTATTCGTATTGTATCGTATCGTATCGTAACGTATCGTAACGTAACGTAACGTAACGTAACGTATCGTAACGTATCGTAACGTTTCGTATCGTATCGTATCGTATCGTATCGTATTGTATTAATGAGTTCTGTCATGCGTTTGTGGTACCGTGAAACTGTCCCCGTGGCGCGGACGCGTCCTATTTATATATTTCGCGATAGAACTTTCTGGAAAATTAATCAATCGTTTGTTTACGTTTTTGATTTGTCTCGACGTTCACACATACATACACGCGGCGCTCACACACACACATACATTTATACGCAGGAGAGTTCTAGAAGATTCTCTGCATCCTACATAATTATTACATTATAAGAAGAATTAGATGTAGTCGGCTAACGTTGTTGTCAAACGAACTTAACACACATGACCGGTGATTATTGAATAATTTTGAAAAATCTATGGTATATGGCTAAACACTTTTTAATGAAACCTTCAATAGCAACAGCAATGTTCATTGCGAATTAAGAAGTCACCTTCAATAACGTGATCTAAAAGTTTCATTCAAGATTGCAATGTAAAAGAAAATTTCTATGCTTCCTTTTGGTGCAGCACAATTATTGAAAATCCTATTAATTGGCAAGTAAAGTGTTAATATCGAATAATACTGTCGTGGACTAAAGTCGTTGTCGGTCAGAATCGTTGTCGATGAAAGTTATTGTCGGTGATTTCCATGGAACCCGAACAGAAAACACCGCGCGGGGTAGTTACGTGAAAATTCAGGGCGCGGTTAGTTAAAGGTTAAACAGACTAAGTTTCAAGACTACAGCTTAACCTCTTAACCGCGGAATTTAGTTTTAAAAATCCCTCACAGAGTGCGGAATTAAAATTAAACAATGGCGTGTCTACGCGTCGAACGCAGGGCGAATGGTTTTATTGTAAATTTTACGAAAGACGAGGAAGGATTACATTTTTATTTCATAAAAAATTAACAATTCGCTCTTGAAAAGGCTATTGATGTTGCACCGCAATAGAGATTTGGACTGACGTGTATGCACGTTGAACGCAGTTAACTGGTTAAGGGTGAAAGTCGCGGATAGTGAATGATTCCATATAACTCCTAACCAAAATAAATTAGGTAGGAATTTTTTTATCCTGAAATAAATTCCTAAACTAACCTAACCTAACCTTCCCATTGTAGATGTCATCCAGAATTTGGTCTTTTCAGAACGGAGCCTTCACCGAAATATAAATATACTCAGAAACTGCGCGGCTGATAGAAAAATGTCATAGGACCTAAATTGTTGGAAATTTAATTTTCTACAAAAAAGATCTTTCGATATTTTGCCATATTTCGCATAGTTACCGAGATACTTGCAGATTTCTAAAAAACAGAAAATCTACTTTACCGGCTAAAACAGGCCCATTCGATACCTGTTATATGTACATTTTCTTCGTAAAATAACCACAAGGACACAAACTTAACCTCTAAACAAGGGGCCACGGAAATCGTAATCTCCCCCAAAAACCCTTAAACGCCTTTGGAAGAGTACAGTGGCCTGTATTTCTTTAATCCGACAGGTTGTTCTACTTCAAAAAATCCTCTGAACAACATCAGCAGCCACGTATACAGCGATCGTCCCTATCTGAGGCTTCCTTGCGGCCATTCCGCGATTACAGTTCCAGCCGATACGGACGTCGGTGCGGCGTATACAGGGGATCTACCGATTTTCCACGGCGTCGGCCGAGAGAGAAAGTTGGCCACCGGGGACCAAGAAGGGTGGATCCTTAGCAGACGTAATAAAAATAGAGGTATCGCATCCGGCGTCGGTGGAGAAAAGAAAGAAGGGTGAAAAACTAAGGCCGGAGGGCCGAGCGGCCTACCGGATTACGCTGTAAAATGAGAAATGCATGAGAAAGGTTGGGGACTTACCGTCGTGGGAGTCGTAGAGGTAGATGATTTTCTTCCAGCCGTAGTATCGCACCGTGTCGATGATGGCGCGATGATAATCCGGACGCATGCTTATGGCGAAATCCAGGAGACCAGAGGACGGCGTCAAAACCTGGACGGAACAGGCGACCATGAATGCACACACGTACGCACCACCACACACGCGCGACGTTCGACTTTTAGATTTTATTCGGCCGCCACCGGGCAATTCTCTACCCCCCGAAATCTAGCGAAGGAAACGTTAAGCTGCGCCGTTCTCTTCCCCGACGAATCCGCGGAACGTTGGAAATGTAATCGTAAATATTTATGACGGCCTCGCGAATGACAGAACCATTCGAAAGCTTCCCGTGATACGTGCGATATTGAGCTGTTCTCTCTAAAGTTTCCCCGCCCATCCCCCACCCTCCACCCTTATCGTTACGGTCGCCAGCGCGAAATAACGTCGTAATTTTAAGTGAATTACCACCTCGTTCGCGGATCTATTCGGCGCGGGGTGAAAGTATTCGTCGTTATTCCGAGCCAGCGTCGGTCCGCGACCAATCGATCACTCCTCTTACAACGTGATCGACGGGGATTTTGATCGAAATAGAATACGATGTGGTGCACGGGAAATTACGGACGGAGTAGATGTTGACTTTTACACGAATACTATTTTTACGTCAATTTGGAGAACGTTTTTTCCGAGGCATTAAACGGTTTTGCAATTTTTCAGCACGCTGAAAATTTCGGAAAACGGACGAAGAAATATTCTCGACAACATTTTTCGGGTTTTTCAGCGAAGAAAATGTTGGACATACAATTATAAAGTAATTTGCCAATATATCGAGTAATCGCGTCGTCGAAAAATTGAGAACCGAGTGAAGAAACATAACATTAACCCTATTTGAATGAAGTTGTCAGCATGTGTATAGCTAACATAGATCTACAAAACATACGTTTTAAATTTTCATTGAGGACCCAAATAAAAAAGTTTTAAAAAACGCCTTTTTTTATTTTTGCATACGAGTATAATCTTATAAATTATAATTTTTAGAAAATCTTTTGTGCATATCATTTAGTAAACCAATGCTTCTAATTGATTATAAAAAATCAGGTAGTTTGGTACAATTATAAAAAACTTATTCTAGTTTAAAAGGTGTACGAACACTTTCTGCGCTCACTGTACGTGAATGATCAAACTCGTAAATACGGATCAGACTCGCTCACTGCTCAGCAAAAATTGTGTACGCGATGCACCGAAAGATGTTTTCACTTTAAAAGTTTTCACTTCACTAACTCGCGCTTGAACACAGAATTAATTCTAATAACTAGACTGCGGATGCTTGTGCAATTTGCAATGTTTGTAGACAACTTTTAAGAAACTCGAATCAAATAAAATCTTATTTTCCCAGGTAGAAGCCATTTCAGATTTGAAATAAATCAAAATCGTACTATACGACACTAAATTCTGTCGTATTTCATATCCTAGAATTTTTTGAAAATTTTCAAAATCCATCATTGCATAAAGATCCGCAGTGTACTAGTAACAATTAACGATGCGACACGGAAACGTGCGATGTGTTCACTTTGACTTTCGCGTATATTATGAATCTATATTATGTATATTATGTATATTATGAAATCGCGATCGGACCCTTGCGACCGAATGTCACCGATGACACTGTCCAACAAATTTCAACTTTTTTTTATGTTTCGCTATAACTGTTGGGTGTCCCTTATAGAGTTTTTTGCGCTGATTCCGAATCTGCCCTTAATTTTTTCCCTACGCGCACAGTTTTTGAGAAACATGACATTGAAGAAAACCTATTTTTCAACTTTAAACAAATATTGTCACGTTGTTTTTTTTTTATTAAGCTATAGAACCCCAAATGGGATTATTAGCAGCATGCACAAGGCTGTGCATGCCAACATTACAAAGATAACTTATAAACTAAGATTGAGACAATATAATGAAAATTTTCGAATACACCAACATAACATATTTGGTTGGGAGTTGAAACGAAATGGTTTCCGGCTAGAACATTCCAGCCGTTCAATGCAAAAGTCGAAACATTATATAAGATATTGAATTGTTCTTTACGACAAAAGATTCTGTAGACTTTCCCGAATACAGTGATATCTAATATTAATACATTATGATTGTTTAAACATGTTTAAACAATGATTAAAGACGGAGAGACGCCACTTTTGCACCCATTTTTGAGGATATTTTTCAATTTATATGAAAAAATAACGATCCAGCGGAAAATCGAACTATGCCACGCGATAGAGCAGACTTTCGTCTTGAGAAACCACCCTTCCAAATTTCCAACGTCGATGTTTTTTTCGATCCAGAAAGCAAAATATCTTCGCTCGACATGATACGGTGCGACGATCACTGGCGGCAACTCATGTCGGGCGAAGATATTTTGCTTTCTAGATCGAAAAAAACATCGACGTTGGAAATTTGAAAGGGTGGTTTCTCAAGAAAAAAGTCTGCTCTGTCGCGTGGTAGAGTTCGATTTTCCGCTGGACCCTTATTTTTTGGGATAAACTGAAAAGTATCCTCAAGAAATGGTGCAAAACTGGCGTCTCTCCGTCTTTAATATTTGTTTAAACATATTTAAACATTCATAACGTATTAATATTGGATATCGTTGTATTCGGGAAAGTCTACAGAATCTTTTGCTGCGAAGAACAATTCAATATCTTTTATAATAACATCACAATATTTGTTTAAAGATGAAAAATATGTTTTTTTTTTCAAAGTCATGTTTCTCAAAAGCTGTGCGTGTAGGAAAAAAGTTAAGGGCTGATTCGGAATCGGCGCAGAAAACTCTGTATAGATAACTCTATATATTCGCTTGTTATAGCGAAACAAATTTGGTGGTGGACAGTGTGATCGGAGATTCCCCCGAACTGGAATCGGCCCGGACGAAGACGCACTACATATCGTCAATGAAACCATTAAATGAACTCCATAAGTACGTGCAATAAAAAAAGGTTCAGGTACCCAAATCCTATTGAGTTTAACGAGAGGTGGTTAACGGGAGGCTACTTCCCATTTAGGAAAATATTGGGAGCCCACTTTTCTGACCCCGCGTCCGACAGTTTTCGAATCAATCTATCGAACAGCTCTCGCATTGAGAACAACAGAAATAGTAATAAAATTGTTAATGCTTTCGGCGCGAGGGCTCGATCACTTGTTACTTAATTTACAAAGCCATTATGCAAATTACTAAAGTAATTTCGACGTTTCGATCTACATTTAGATCATCTTCAAGGGTTACAGAAAAGATATAGAGAAATAGTAATGTGTCCATAAGAAGTACAGTAGGACCTCGATTAACCGGCTTAGAGGGACATAATTAAAATGTACGTTATATTCCAAAATAAATATCTCATTTTTAAAAACTTTTTTATTTCCCTTCATAATATAATCATATTTAAACGCATATTCGTTTATGATCGGGTTCTGGTTAATCTAGGTGTTACTGTACCTCTGAATATATGTTTTAAAAAATTTATATATAAAACAAAGAACTGTTCTGAACATCATAAATTTATAAGAATGGTCCGCCATCGGGTTAATCGTCTCAGTCGAGAAATGATCGACCTCGACGCTAATTCCTCGCGACCTTGCGCGACGTTGATGGCTTGAAAACCGCGGGAAATACGAATTCCCGAAAAACAGCGTGCTCTTCAGCCGAGGTAAATCAGCGTGGAGGTCTCATGAAAATTGAAAAAGATTTCTCGTTTACGAATGGTCGACACATAATCGACTGTCAGACGGGAAGAGGGTGGGAGGAAGAAGGGGCGGTTTTGAATCAGCATTACCACGCGATTAGCATTTAAACTACGCGAATGCTAGTTATACGTTCGTCGTGTACTTAGCGCGTGTGCAATACTTACGAGCATGTGCCGACATCGGAACACGACACGGCAGAAAAATGCTTGCCTACATCGCTCGTGAATATAGCCGGTCTCCTCCCCATTCATCCCAACATGGACGTACGATATCAGTTTTGCAAGTGGCAGCCGCCGCGGTCCGATAAACGCGCCGTTGCAATTCGACGCGACGAATAAATTTTGCGTGCCGGTCGGATTCATTCCGAAATTCAAATTGTAATATGTTTGTACACACCCAATACATATTTATGCATTTATAGGATTTCGGGAGTGCGCCGGGCCGTCGATTGGGTTACTACGAGGACGCAGCCACCGTTCCCGCTAATTATCAGCCTCCGCGACGTTATCGATTCTGTTCGGATTTCACACACTCTCGCTCGTGTACGGAGATAACGAGGAAAATAAAAATGAAAGTAAAACTGGTTGGAATTGATGGTTCGCGCGTCACCAGGAGAAATTTTCAGGAATAAGCAGTTTTACGAGATGACGTTCGCGCGTAGGCGGAAAGGTTAACGTTGTACTACGATTTCTTTCCAAGAGAATGGAGTGATTATGGTTGCGCGATTTGTACGGCAGCGTAGTCACGTAATCATAAATTGTTAGCTGGAACAACGTTGGATGATAAAAAAGTGAAAATTTT
>CM052204.1:7723638-7753968 GCA_028455805.1 Lasioglossum figueresi
GTGTAATATGTACATATATCCTATCTAAATGTCCTATCATTTTCTTCTGCACTGTAAAATCACAATTTCGATATTCAATGAAGAATGAAATTCATATTCGCTAAACAATGAAAAGTGTTCTTCAATTTTGTATGGTAATTGTTTATTTCTAGTCATAAATTATGCAGGGTCTCTAAAGCATATACCAGATTTTTACACCATAAATATTGAAAACTAACATTGAGGAGTGAAATAATCGCCAAAATAAACAATATGTAAAATAATAGTCAAACAAATAATACTAAACAAAAGACAAAAACTATCAAATGTAATAACAATCAAACACAACGACAGTTAAACAATGTCAAATAAGAAGTATAGCAATTTAATACAGTAACAATCGAAGTGCAGGATTATAAATATCAACAGACACGTTCTTGCTCGGATAAATTGTGTTAGACGACTGCATGAGGTAACTGCGTAAGCCTGTTGAAAACAAATGAAATCTCCTATAGATGCAGACAAACGCAAAATTTGTTTTCATGTTTGACTAGACAAAATTTAAATTTATACGTTCAATATAGTTTAAAGTCCATATTCGCCCATATAATAAAGTTTTACTCCATAGAACATTGGTAAAAACTGAAAAGTTCTTCGATTTTGGATGATTATTAACCATTATAGATTATATGTACAATATTTGAAAATAGAAAATATTGAAAATGCACTACAAAGGATTGAATAATCAGTCAAATAAATATAATAAAAATTGAAGTCCAAATACACACACTTTTATTCAGGTAAAGTATCACTGACGATTGATGTAGTTTCGTCATTTGTATAGGCAGAAGAGTTCACTCGAGGTTTATTTTTCTTATCTGAATGCGATGAAAAGTTAAAAACAATAGTGATTCTGAGTTAGGGAGGTATTGTTTTCAAGGTAAGAGTAAGTAAGCAATTTAAAAAAAAATTCAATTTCGGAATTAATTTTCTCCAAATGAACGAAATGTCACAGGGGAAGTTTTAGGGTAAACTTAGAACGACAGAGACTTAATTTTAAATTCAACGATTTCTTGTGAAATTCTTAAAGGAGTTTTATGAAATCCATTATCACCATTTAAGTCGCCATAGTTCCACGATAATTAATATTCGATCTTCAAACGGCACAATTATAGCTTCACCGCAATAAGAATATAGTTGCACTTCGGCAACGTTCATCATTAAGAAAATGGAATTAAATTATCTAGATTAATTGCTTTTCACTGTACGAGGTAATTATGAAATGATAATGAAGTTTCGTTGGTTGCGAACACTGTTTCTCCTTCAACGTTTTTATAAATTCTATATTTATAAGCCTAATTTACTCTCACTTCATGAATTAATTTAGACTGCTGACTTTTGTGCACCTCTAACTGTTGACAAATATTATGTTTAATCAACTAAAACTATTCGTGCAAAACGTCAAAATGTAAGATAGCATCAACATCAGTGGTTGACAGTGTGACGAGAAATAGCGGAGTTAAAGTTTGGCGTCTAAATAATTTTTATGAATTTATTTGCTGTACGTTTTTATCCTAGTGATGAATATTTGTTTTGCCCTTGTTTAATCTGTATATAGCTTACAATGACAAACAAACGCGCTGCTATATTGGAGCTGTTTCGACAAGGTAAACGGCAATGCGAAATTGTTCGTTTGCTCCGTGTGCCTCAACAGACGGTGTCGAAAGTAATTGAACTTCGCCACTTCGAAACCTCTTAAATATACGAATACTAAAGATCTATGTTATTGTTATTATTATTTGGTTTTTCAAAATTCGTCAATTTGACAGAATTATAACAAGAAATGTTTAGCTCCGTTGTTTCTTGTCACCCTGTAATCGTTAGACGAGTCTGTCGCAGTTATGGACACGCTCAGTTTTACAGGCTAATTTATAAAACACAGGAGATAATGACACCTTTATGTCTTCTACTAAACGTTTTATCGCATTATTAAAATTTTCCTTTGCAAACACATTTCAGCAGCATCTTCATGACATTCACAATTTAATTGTTACACATATGAGCCCAGGAGCAACGTTCTTATAGTAAACACATTTCCGCGAACACGCGAGTCGCGTGTATGGAAACGAAACGAAATATCAGAAACAGCCTTTTGTGTATTTTTACATTCAAACACTCCGAAGTTGCCGGGGGAGAACCGACCCGAACAGAAAGCACATTTGTCTCCGAAACTTCAGCGAAGCAGAAAACTATGGCGGCAACAAGAAAAGTAAACAGGAAAGTTCATTGACCACACTTTCCCAAGACGAAAATCCCCATTCGCCTCTCATTACCGCGTTCGAGAACTCGTTCCCGTGTCTGCATAATTCATGAGTCTGGAAGTGGGCCATCGTAGAAATCCCAAACATTCCAATAGCTCGTTCCCTCGATGTTAAACGAATTCCTGGGAAGAACATGGACCGGAAAGACTGCGTCCCGCGGGAAGAAAGACGAGACCGAACAAAACAGAAATCAAACCGCGATTTGTAAGAGTACCTCGAAACGTAACTTTCACAGACGTTGATCCGACAGGAATTCGCCAACAGTGGATCGAAGTCGATAGCAATCGATCACGGTACAATGCTAATTTTAGGTTTACAGACCAATGGAACCGACAAGAGGAACAAATTCAGCTTATACAGTGCGAGTCACCAAAGACGAGCCACTTAAATAACTTTCACATTTTTCGAGATAGAAAGAAATGTTTCAGACAAAAGTTATTTGGTTTCGATGGGCCTGTGGTGTGCATAACTTTTTCCTTTTGATGAAGGTGCTTAGGATATTTGAAGATCAACCTAGTTTTTTCTAAATGGAACCACATATTTCTGAACTCCTACGTTTGTAGCCCTTCGCGAGATAATTAGAACGATATTATCAAAACGGATGAGAAAAATATCAATTCAATGCTTACGTAATTGGATATTCTCAGCTATTATTATTCCAGCGCATACTATAATACAATCTGTATACCATCGGAATAAATACAGTTTTGTAATTTTTGTAAGGTAAAAGATTTTAGTGTCTGGTAGGTTTAGTGTTAAAAGCGGACGATGGACGGTCTGGGACAAAAAAGTCGTAAACATATCTCGTATATGTTTATGATTATGTTAGTTTATGATTAACCCCTTGCCCTACAATATCGAGTCAAACTCGTGATGAAGATTCTGAACAGAGTCTAATAAATACGAGATTTGATAAAAAAGTAAGGTGACTTTTTGAATTTCGCGGGATACCTACTGTCGATTTTCGTTTTCTTTTTTCCTTATGCTGATACACTCGTCCCGAACATATGTTCACAGTTTCAGCTATATAGCATTTTTTGTTCGTTTGTGAGAAGCATAAAGGTTAGAACTGTTTTGCGTGTTCGGCGATTTTCTGCTGTCGGAAAAAATGGATCAAAGAATTTGCATCAAATTTTGTGTAAAAACTGTAATTAAGTGATCCAAAACACTTGAAACGTTGACAGTGGCATACGGTGAGTGTACTCTGAGTAAAGAAAATGTTTATAAGTGGTACAACCTCTTCCAAGAAGGCCGAGAAGATGTTAACGACGAAGCTCGCCCTGGACGCCCCAGCACGTCGACAACCGATGAAAACGTTGAAGAAGCGAAGAAAATAGTGTTGGGGAATCGTGGAATTACAATTAGAGAAGTTGCCGATGATGTCGGCATCTCGTTTGGTTCGTGCCAAGCAATTTTAACGGATGTTTTGGGCATGAGACGCGTATCAGCGAAGTTTGTTCCGAAACTGCTTAATTCTGACCAGAAGAAACGTCGCATGCGAGTAATTTTTTGGCCAGAAACAACATCACAATCATGCCTCAGCCGCCATATTCATCGGATTTGGCCCCCTGCGACTTTTTCCTGTTCCCAAAACTGAAGATGCCCTTGAAAGGACGGAGATTTGCAACGATCGAGGAGATAAAGACTGCATCGCTGGAAGAGCTCAAAGCTATACCAAAAAGTGCTTATCAGAAGTGCTTCGAGGATTGGAAAAAGCGTTGACACAAGTGTATTGTATCTAAGGGGGATTACTTTGAAGGGGACAACATAAATATTGACGAATAAATAACTATTTTTTGATCAAAATAAAAAGTCACCTTACTTTTTGATCACACCTCGTATTATGAAAATTTCTTGGAATATTGGTGTACTTTTTACACCAGCGCGGGTAGTTGAAGATTAAGATATTGGGATTTATGTGAGAGAGAGTGGCACCAGGTGTAATTTTAGGATTGCGATCAGATATTAAGTGTTAATAGCGTGCGGTTAATTACCTTCAAGTTATTTTTTGTATATTGGGATATTATTAAAGCTGTATACTCTGTGCATGGTTCAGGGGAAAAGTAATACAGTAATGCCGAGATTACTGTCAAACAGCCGTGTTTTTGGTGGACAGTAAAGTTGGTATGTTTGATCGTATTTTTGTTGCTTCAATGGAGAATCCGAACATAGAGAAGGACAGATTGAAATTCAAAGGTGAAGCCGAACATAGAGAAGGATAGAATGAAATTCAAAGAAGAAGCCGAACATAGAGAAGGATAGAATGAAATTCGAAGGAGAGTCCGAACATAGACAAGGAAGAATGAAATTCAAAGGAGAAACCGAACATAGAGAAGGACAGAATGAGTGTCTCTTTCTTTCCAATACGCTGTCCTTTGCGACCGAAACTTGAATCGTCGATTTAACCACTAAATACAATTGGAATTATATCGTGTTTGGTCTTATATTAATCAGAAAAATGCCAGCAATACGATAGTAAAATTTCATTAAAAAGAATAATGAAAATTCAGAAAGTTGAACGTTTCGATTCATTCGAGTCAATGTATGGTGTTCACACCGATATACCCGAGCCAAGATCAATCATCGCCGCCTTCGAAATGAGTAGGCACTGGACTTAGAAACCGGTGTTAACCGAGGACAGTAATCTCGACTTTACTGTACTTAGAAAGAGGTACTCCTCTCCGATTTTGATGAAATTTAAATACGTTACCCAGCTTACACATTTTGCGAATTGAATTTTCCGTATTCGTGTTAATGTTTTTGTAAACACGACCTAACCACAACTCACTCTATTTGCATGATCGTTAATTATTTAGAAGTCTACAAGAGTGGAAAAATCTGCAAATTCTGTGGAGTCGGTAGGCACTCGTCTTAGAACGTAATATAAACAAACGACAGTAATCTCGGCATTACTGTAAACAATGGGAAATTATATAAAACGAAAAGGTTTAGTGTTAAAAGAGGGTGAGAAGGGCCCTTAAATTTTCGCTGATTTCACCGAGATCGCTGAAATGTATTACGAAAACAGTACTCCAAAGTGAAATAGTCGCTTTCGGCCCGAGAGTGCACAAACCAGATTTCACACCAATGTAGAAAAAGGTGGTAGCAACAGTGAGCTGCGAGAGCAGAGTCAAAACAAAAGTGCTTAGAGCCTACGAATACCGTGATGAGCCTCTGCCGGTCCTCTAAATATTTTATGAAAGTGCAATTAGTCGTAGGCGGATGGGTTGGAGGGCGTCGAGGGTGGCGGGTTCGCGTCGGGCGACGGTCCCTTATTAACCATTTCGTTGTTACCGTTATTGTAGCCGCGTATAATTTCGGCAGAATTACACGGAGCTTACTTTATTTTAATTATTCTTTTATGCGGGCCGCTATACGCCGCGCGGCTCCGCGTTGCTCTGCGCGGCGCGACTCGCTACCATTCGCGACGGTAGCGAGAGAAAAAGGCAGAGGGACAGAAGGACGAGAG
Organism: Lasioglossum figueresi; assembly: GCA_028455805.1. Taxonomy (NCBI): domain Eukaryota; kingdom Metazoa; phylum Arthropoda; class Insecta; order Hymenoptera; family Halictidae; genus Lasioglossum; species Lasioglossum figueresi. The sequence continues at coordinate 7,729,408 of CM052204.1, forward strand.
GAATAGACAGGGGGTGGCAGGCAGAGGATGGAGAAAGAAAGAAAAACTGGCCGGCGGCGCAACGATGCCTTTTATTTTCGTTGTTTCGCGGGTACCGCGTGTACGCGCGAGCGCTCTTCCAGCAGAATTCAGAGATCCGCCACCGGTGTGGCCGGCATTTATTGCGGCCACCCCCAAGGGTGCATTTATATTCATAAGCATAATGGGGCATCGTGACGTATACGGTCGCGGCATGCTCGACTCTGTCCCTTCGCTCTTTCATCATTATTAATTCCACGGGGCCCCGCAGCTTCTCTCAAATTCGCCGCGTTTATCCTCTTTCTGCCAACCCCCCCGCGCTCGCTAGCCGCCACCCTCTGCCAGCACGAAGATTCTTGCGGTGGCGGATCCGGGTTTTTATACCTGTTTATTTGCAACTTGGCAGTGCACCCCGTCATCTGGCTACGTTACTCTGGGCCCGGCCCTTGATTAGAGGCTTCGTGTTGGTTTTTAGATAAAGGAACTGTGGTGGTTAGATATAAAAAGCACTTCACACAACACGAGGATCTGATAAATAACAAGAAATATACTTTATTTTAATGATGGACGTACAGAAATGAAGATCGTCACACTTACACGATTCTCCACGTATATAATAGTCGCGTGTCGAGTATACCGGAGCACTAAATTCTCGACCCTCCGCAAAGTCTAAACTCTGAGTCCGAATCTGTCCAATCTCAAAACTTGAATCCTTGAAATCCTGCCCTCTGCTCCGGGGTCAGTTCTATTTATAGCGAAAATCAACTGGGCGAAGGTATCCGCTAACGGGGGAAAAAACAACCTTATTCGCTAGTTGACTCGAGGGAGGAGTGTCTTCCTGATCCGTGGAGGAGAGGGTCACTCCCCCTCAAGTCCTTTTAGGGAAATTCCAAAATATGACCCCCCGGAGCAGTACGTTCATACTACCCTAAGTGGGCATCTCAATTTATGGTCCCTTGACCTGGCGCAGGCCAAGGGTAGTGCCAATTCCGCGGATGGTCCGCACATGTACTAGGACCCACTCCGTCCGTTCAGGGCCCTCGCGTACCTGGGTTAAGGACCCTCGGTATTATTTTATGCTCTTTTTCCCGAAGTCATTTGGGACGGCGCAAAAAAAGGGAAAGGCCTCTTCTAAAAATAAATGTGTTAAAACTTGAGGGCCCATCTGTGCCTCTGGAAAAACAAAACGTACATTTCTGACACTTCGGAATATGTGAAGGTACAAAGCGGAACTGGATGTAAACGGGCCAGACGGTTGTAAATAAATCTTATTAACATTAATGTTGTGTTACATTACTTCACGATCTAGCCTCAGTGCAATCAGAAATACACATCCACTTTCACAGGTTCGGAATAAAAACTTTAACCATCGGCACTCGCGTGACGCCTCTGAGGCGCCATTAATAATTGCTGTAGTATTATTTAAAATATTGTTTACATTATTAGATCCATCGGTATCTAATCAATTACTCAACATTTAAGTATTGTATGAAGTATTGGATCAATTTCATATCCGCCAAATTTAAAAATTCATGCAGAATGGAAATATTCTAGATCGGAAGAAATGGTTAATTTTCCAGTTGACACGTTGAGCGCCACGTCGGCCATCGGTGGCTGACACTAGACTTTCCGTTTAGGCCGCGTCAACCATCGGTGACCGACAATGTAAAGTATGATATAAAATCTAAAAAATTTACATTGTTTTAAGTAATTATTGAAAATTTACTATTTTTTTTATTTATTACAGGATTATATTATTAAGGCATTTTTATGGATTCTATTGAAACACGGCGCGCAGCCTGACGGGGATTTCTTTAAGAATTCGCGTGGCGCTCAACGTGTTAAAATAGCTCCGAGTGCAAAGGGTTAATTTTTGAATATGCTCTTTAGTCAGCTATACTCTACACGATGGAATAAGAAAAATGTGTAGTTGTATGCAATGGAAAACATCGAGGATCTTGACATCCATGGGGGAAAAGATATTATTTAAATATTATTTGTTAAATTGTTTACATCACGATAGCTTCAGCAGATTTTTAGCACATCCACCGGCATTTTCTAGAATTGTTTAACTTGTTAGGTGAATTTCTTTTCAGTGATAATTACGTGATTTTTCTTGAAAGATCTTGTGGTTTTAGAAAATCGGACAGGTACTTCTGCGATAATTCAATATTTAATTAATATTTAATAATACCACGAATTTATGGGTATGTTCGGACATTACCGATATTTATGTAGATATCGATACCTGCACCCCTATTTCACAGGTCGAGGTCGTTGCAGACGTTGGTCCTCCGCGTTCGTCGCGGGAACTTCTAATCGATATGCGATTCCGCGTGCAGCACGGAGTGCGGACAGGCTGCGTGAAGCACGCGAGAGGGATGCACGATCGAGCCGGTGGTAAATGGCCGTCCCATTATCGGGTTTACATATGTACCCTTTCTGAAAAACATGAGCCGCATGAAAGGGAACCCCCGGCCACGTCACTCGATTCCACGCACGTCCTCGATTCATCGCGGGGGAACAAGCCTGCGACCAAGTTTCTCGTAAGTCTACTGATCACCTAACCAATTTAAATTTTAACTCATTCCCTAGATACTTCTCACCCTTCGTACTCACACAGAAATAAGTGGGCAGGTAGGAATTTCCTCATATCGATTCGGTTTTATCTTTATTCCACTTAAGTTTATTTGTCTGCTATTCGTTGATAAATAAGGGTGAGTCATCTAACACAGGCCACCTGAATAACTTCTATATTTTTTGAGATAGGAAGATATGTTTCAGATAAAAGTTATTTGGTTTCGAAAATATGTGGACACTTCGTAGCAAGCATAATTTATTTTAATAGAACCAAATTGTACAATTTCATTATTGCAATCTCTTGAATAAATAAAAGTTTCTTCGGCCATCCGTTAGGGTGGCTTGCTGTATTCTCAAGACAATGATAATAATTATTGGTGAGATATCTATTGAATTTATTATTAACTGGATAAACTAGACCGCATAAAAAATGATACGTGTCGTCCACATAATTTTGAGCGGGAGTGTATATATCATAGACATAAAAATGATTTTTTTATTTATCGACAGAAGCATTAAAGAAGTTTTAAAAAGATATTTCAAGTGGGTACCCGGTTATCGACATAAGGGTTGAAAAAAGAAAATTTGGAAATACGAAACTCACATAATTATACAAATAATTATTATTAAAAATATATATTCTCTAGTACTGTGTAAACTAGACCTCATAGAAAATTAAACGTGTCGTCCACATAATTTTGAGCGTGAGTGTATATATCATAGACATAAAAATAAGTTTTTTATTTATCGACAGAAGCATTAGAGAAGTTTTAAAAAGATATTTCAAGTGAGTACCCGGTTAACGACATAAGGGTTGAAAAAAGGAAATTTCGAAATACGAAACTCACGTAATTATTATTGAAATATATATATTCTCTAGTACTGTGTAAACTAGACTATTTACTAGTAAAATTTTGAGCGGGAGTGTATATATCATAGACATAAAAATAAGTTTTTTATTTATCGACGAAAGCATTATAGACGTTTTAAAATGATATTTCAAGCGGGTACCCGGTTATCAACATAAGGGTTGAAAAAAGAAAATTTGGAAATACGAAACTCACATAATTCTACAAATAATTATTATTAAAAATATATATTCTCTAGTACTGTGTAAATTAGACCTCATAGAAAATTAAACGTGTCGTCCACATAATTTTGATCGTGAGTGTATATATCATAGACATAAAAATGATTTTTTTATTTATCGACAGAAGCATTAAAGAAGTTTTAAAAAGATATTTAAAGTGGGTACCCGGTTAACGACATAAGGGTTGAAAAAAGAAAATTTCGAAATAACTCTACATTCCTGTACAATTCTGCGACGCAAATCGTTATGTTTTCCAGTTATACTAAAGCAAAATTGTCCTCTATTGATCTCTTGTTTATATTATCTGTCTTTCAATATAAGATTGTACTATTTAGTCAAGTGTGAATCATCGTAACAGACATTCCAACAGATACCTTCAAAAATGTTGGTTCAGAATGTAAGAATCGTCTGTATTATTGTCTAGAAAACAACGGAGAACATTTTAAAAATTTGTTACATTTATAAAGAAATTACAAACTTTCTCGCAGTATAAGTATGACTCGCTCTGCTTCGCTTTAAATATCTTCGAAACTAGTGCGCAGATAAGAAAAAGTATCCTACGAAAATTGCTGGTCTGTTGACGTACAATAAGATCGCATAATAAAAAACATACGTTTTAATTTGAAAAAACAAAGTTGATCTTCAAATGAGCTTAAAACCACCACCCAAATAAAAAACTGATACTGCCCCCCTCTTTCCCCCTCGAAATCCTTGGACACGTGTTTTACACTTTCTTAATATCTTTCATACATTTCGAGACATATTCCGCTGGAAACTTTTCAAATGAACACCCTGTATATTCTCTATTACCGTGTAAACTAGATCGCATAAAAGATTAAACGTGTCGTCCACATACTTTCGAGCGGGGATGTACATAACTTTTTGAAGATGAACGTGCTTAGGAGATTTCACGAGACAATTTCAATGATATAATCATTCGAGATCGCTCAGGCTCGTTTAAGGTCAAAAACGTAAAAAAGGATGCAAAATATACATTCACACAGTGAACTCTTTAACCTGTTATAGCGGGTGATTGATAACTAGCGGTAGCGAATAGGGGGATGATTGTACATAAAAAGGGAAGTCGAAAATGTAGAATAAAGTTTGTTCAGGCAACGTTCTACGGCTTAGGATACCATAGTCGATAAACAGCGGTTTCTCTGTCCAACAGCAAGTTCTTGCATCGAAGTTGCGTGAAGTATACAGAGAGGTTGCACGATAAGGTAGGAGGCAGATGGTTCGGATATTATCGAGTCCGTGTATTGGTCCGCAACCGATCAAGTTAACGTCTATTATTATAGAGAATATACTTACTTGCTGGCCTTGGACAGACTAACGATGTCGGCGAAGTTTCTATCGCATACACACGACCGCTGCATCCGTGCAGATGACACCTATATCACTGGCTAACCACACGATGCCAAAGCTTTTGCGCAAACATACGACATACGCTACGCGTTTGCGACAACGACAAACGCGAATATTATGTCGATGATTTGCAAGGGAACCCGTCATCCGTAATTTCATCATTTTAAACGATGAGCTACAATGTTCTAGTAATATTATAGGTTCAGCATTCATAATTGCACTATAAAATTCTTAATTTAGAGAGCACAGATAAAAATTGATTGATAGCTTGCAGGAAATTCTTAGGCGTTGCTCAATCGTTTCTGTATATTCGAAGTGAAATTAATATTTCGGAATTATGTTTACAATAACAAATAATGTGACATTGAGAGAATTCGAGAAATTCAAATTTTTTAATTAAATTTATATACTTTCGTATAGAATGATGTTCCACATAACACAATAAATTAACTAATTTAAAAGGCTGACACGAAAGAAATTGATATTTAGGAAAATTTATAGTTTACAGGAAAATCTTAGGCGTTGCTCAATCGTTTCTGTATATTTGAAGTGAAATTTATATATTCCAGAGTTATATTTATAATAAAAAAATAATGTGACATTGAGAGACTCCGTGAAATGAATATTCCTTGATGAAATTTATATACTTTCGTATAGAATGATGTTCCACATAACACAATAAATTAACTAATTTAAAAGGCTGACACGAAAGAAATTGATATTTAGGAAAATTTATAGCTTACAGGAAATTCTTAGGCGTTGCTCAATCGTTTCTGTATATTCGAAGTGAAATTTATATATTCCAGAATTATATTTATGTTAAAAAAATAATGTGACATTGAGAGACTCCGTGAAATGAATATTCCTTGATGAAATTTATATACTCTCGTGTAGAATGATGTTCGACACAGCACAATAAATTAACTAATTTAAAAGGCTGACACGAAAGAAATTGATATATAGGAAAATTTATAGCTTACAGGAAAATCTTAGGCGTTGCTCAATCGTTTCTGTATATTCGAAGTGAAATTTATATATTCCAGAATTATATTTATGTTAAAAAAATAATGTGACATTGAGAGACTCCGTGAAATGAATATTCCTTGATGAAATTTATATACTTTCGTATAGAATGATGTTCCACATAACACAATAAATTAACTAATTTAAAAGGCTGACACGAAAGAAATTGATATTTAGGAAAATTTATAGCTTACAGGAAATTCTTAGGCGTTCCTCAATCGTTTCTGTATATTCGAAGTGAAATTGATATATTCCAGAATTATGTTTATGATAATAAAAAATAATGTGACATTGAGAGAATTCGAGAAATCGAGAAATTCATATTTTTTTATTAAATTTATATACTTTCGTATAGAATGATGTTTCACATAGCATAATAAATTAACTAATTTAAAAGGCTGACACGTAATAAATGTATAGCTTACAGGAAATTGTTAGGCGTTGCACAATCGTTTCTGTATATTTGAATTGAAATTTATATTCCACAATAATGTTTATGATAATAAAAAATAATGTAACATTGAGAGAATTGGAGAAATCGAGAAATTCATATTTTTTTATTAAATTTATATACTTTCGTATAGAATGATGTTTCACATAGCATAATAAATTATCTAATTTAAAAGGCTAACACGAAATAAGTTCGTATCTTTCAGGAAATTATTAGGCGTTGCTCAATCGTTTCTGTAAATTTGAATTGAAATTTATATTCCAGAATTATGTTTATGATAATAAAAAGTAATGTGACATTGAGAGAATTCGAGAAATTCATATTTTTTTATGAAATTTATATACTTTCGTATAGAATGATGTTCCGCATACCAATTAAATTAACTAATAAAAAAGGCTGCCAAGAAAGAAATTGATATTTAGGAAAAATGATTGCTTTTCTGATAAAAATTGATTGATACCTTACAGGACATTCTTAGACGTTGCTCAATCGTTTCTGTATATTTGAATTGAAATTTGTATTCCAAAATTATATTTATGATAATAAAAAATAATGCGACATTGAGAGGATTCGAGAAATTAATATTTCTTGATGAAGTTTATATACTTTCGTATAGAATGATGTTCCACATAGCACGATAAGTTAACTAATTAAGAAGGCTGGCACGAAAGAAATTGATATTTAGGAAAATTGATCGCTTTTCTTGCTGATCTAAAACTGTGACTTTATTACTAAACCGTAATATCGACCGGGCGAGAGCTCCTCTCCAGAAGTAAGTGGAACTTGTTCACTGTATGTTTCGTATGTAATTAAGCTTATTAACATTCGTTTGTGGAATGGAAATCGGTTTTTCCCGTTGTCGAGTGGTATCGAGTGACTCGTCAGGCTTCCTTCTCAGTATCCATAGTTGCCGAGCCACTCGAAGAGTTGCGTGGAGTTCGGTTACATTATGGCAGCCACTCGAAACTTGCCTGGCAAAAAATAATTCCGCCTGCAATATTCGAGTCTTCCCAAAGAATTTTCTCTTCCGCGAGTAGTGGAGTATCCTTGTTGATGGCCTCCGTGAGTTACGCTCAGACTTTCGGAACTCTTCAGGCAAGAAGATCATGTCGATGGAAAAAGAAGACTATGGGGAAACGCTGTAGGAAACTCGGCGGAGGATAGTCATTCAACCAACAATATAAACGCTAATGTTTTTGTTGCTCACGGATAAACTGTCATATTTTCTGGCAGTCTCGAGAGTTTCGAATGCTTCTTCCAGGAAAATTTTTATTGCGTTGGCGAGATACATTTCCACACGAGTATCCAATAATATTCGGTATGTTTCTAAATTTCTATCAATTGTAATCGTTAGACAGCGGATTTCATGAATTTATGGGAAAAATGAATACAGTGGGCGTAGAAAGTATTCGTACACCTTTTAAAATAGAATAAATTTTTTATAATTGTACCAAACGACATGATTTTTTATCATCGATCAGAAGCATCGGTTTACGAAATTATATGCAAAAAAGATTTTCTAAAAATTATCATTTACAAGGTTGCATGCAAAAATATAAAAGGCATTTTTTAAACTTTTTGATTTGGGGTCTTAATGAAAATTTAAACTATACGTTTTGTAGATTTACAATGGGTGTAGAAAGTATTCGTACACCTTTTAAAATAGAATAACTTTTTTATAATTGTACCAAACGACCTGATTTTCTATCATCGATCAGAAGCATCGGTTTACGAAATTATATGCAAAAAAGATTTTCTAAAAATTATCATTTACAAGGTTGCATGCAAAAATAAAAAAGGCATTTTTTAAACTTTTTGATTTGGGGTCTTAATGAAAATTTAAACTATACGTTTTGTAGATTTACGATGGGTGTAGAAAGTATTCGTACACCATTTAAAATAGAATAACTTTTTTATTATTGTACCAAACGACATGATTTTTTTATCATCAATTAGAAGCATTGGTTTACGAATTGATATGCAAACAAGACTTTCCAAAAATTATCATTTACGAGGTAGGCTTTTGTCTATACGTATAATTCCATATAATCAAAATTTGAAAAAAATTTGACAGCTAATATCTCAATAACAATTTGTTTGCGACATTCGGCTCCTTTCAAACTTTTTCTCTTCTCGAAGAGTAGAAGACGTTGATGTAAAAAAATCTTTAACAACAGTTTTCTTTATGATAAACAATTTTGCGGCAAGTTTCTCTTATAAATGTCCACCGATTTAGAGGTGCATTGGGTTGGCAACAAAGTAATTGCGGTATTTTCAGGTGAAATATAAGCCTGAAGTATAATTTTTTTTATCCAAGCAATGAACTTTAACTCTTTGCACTCGGAGATATATTTTAACTGGAAAATTCAAGATTTCTTCCGTTCTAGAATATTTCCATCCTGTATGATTTTTTAAATTTGGTGGATATGAAATTGATGTAATACCTCATACAATACTTAAATGTTCAGCAATTGATTAGATACCGACAGATCTAATAATGTAAACAATACTTTAAATAATAGTACAGCAATTATTAATGGCGCCTCAGAGGCGTCACTCGAGTGCTAAGGGTTAATCAATCAAATATTTTCCATTTTGTTCGATGATCTTCTGCAATCTTCCTGGTAGCTTCATAATTCCGCGCTTATAAAACTTCTGGTCCTTATCGGCAAGAAACTGATGCAAGTGCGATTTCAGGTCAACATCGTTAGCAAATGTTTTACCATTCAAAGAGTTTTGTAAACTTCAGAATAAATGGTAATCTGATGGTGCAATGTCCGGTCTATATGGTGGATGTGAAATCACTTCTCAACCAAGCTCCAATAATTTTTTACGTGTTATCAAAGATATGTGTGGCAACACACAATGGTAAAACATTCGACCAGAAGTTTTATGAGCGCGGAATTACGAAACCACCAGAAAGATGGCAAAAGATCGTCGAACAAAATGGAAAATATTTGATTGATTAATGTTGTGGATCTTGGCTTTATGTTGTTACACATACATTAAATTACACAGTATTTAATCAATGTAAAATAATATTTATTAAACCTTTATGTCGATATGGAATATAACAGAACTATTTATAATACTTGTGACATTTTACACAACGAGAGAACATTGACAACGCTTGCTTTTATTATTATAACAACGGTCGTTATTTGTTATTCATCGAAATGAATCTTGCCGCGTTACCCGATCTGCGCGCGCATTCTAGTCTCTAACCTATTCATATTTAAATATCTATATTGCACATAGTGCCAACCCAATACAATAATCTGTCTACGCGACACACCATCAATTAATGTTCCTTGCTTGAATAAAAAAATTCGGTTTTATTTCACTTTAAAACACCGATATTACTCTCTTGTCAACCCAATAGTTTTACCCGTAGGGCGGATGACCATTACTTTTTATACACCCTCTACATACCACTTTCAGAGTAAATATTGTAAATAATCCTATTTATTTGAAAGTATGTGTACAACTTTGAAAATAAAATATTTTATTTGTTGCAGTAATTTTTGAAAATAAGAAATTTATTTGAGGCGGTAATTTTTTGAAATACTATTTTATTTGAATTATATTGAAATTGTATCTCGTCTTTATTTTTAATTTTAAATATTATTGCTGAAATTAATGGTTCGTTTTCAATACATTCACGAGTGCAAATCGTTTCTTAACGATAATATAGATGTTTATACGGTTCCTCAGAGTATTATGACAATGCAAAAAGTAATATATAATTTCGAAGAAATATTTTATTTTGTGGATCAAATTGTTGAAATAGAAATATTTTATTTTCAGGTTTTGTTATCGAAATGCTATATCTTATTTAAAATACTATTTTCTTTAAGCAAAATAAAATCCGAAATATTAAATACTGTTTGAAATATTTGTTTCGAAAATTCGACTTCAGTTCTCGTTTTCACGGTTTCGAACCGCTGTGCGTCGGGACGAATTCGATGGTATACAACACTAAAAGGATTGAAAAGGGATTTCAATGGAAAAGGATTTTCCACGTGATTTTCCCTACTTGCAAACACGCCGATGATCTTCCACATTGTTGAACATCGAGCAATTAAGAAACGTGTACGTAGATGAGCATCTGAGCAGTGTACGTGCGATAACAGAATGACAGGAGTTTCGGATAAGGAATTTCCTCGAATTTCCCACGCAGTGTGATATTGTTCGCGTTCCATCACGCTTAGCTGGACGTCCGCAAGTTACGAAGATGAAAGAGAAAGAAAGACCGCGTTTCAGCTTGCTTAAATCTCAGGAGGAAACCGGCCAGAAGACAGGAAGAGACCGCAGGGTCCGCCAGGAGAACCGGACGGACCTTGGAAAATTCCGCGACGTTATTACACGTCTCTCGTCCCACATATCGCAGGCAAAGAATAATGGCCGTTTCCTGTGCTGACTTCTATCCCTACGTCGAAATGAAAACTCGGAGGACACGGGGACGTTACCAGCAGGAAATGAAGCCGTAGTTGGACTTGATTTTTTTCCCAACAATATCCTTCCCTGGGCAGATGTATACACATACATATATATATGAACAACGAGACAACGCGAAGCTCTGTGTTTAGCGAAGAAGTTGGCGAGCTATCTGGCCTCTCTGACCTCCTGCTCGAGTTCGGCCGATAGTTTCGCCCTTTCAAATCGACCGAGTTCGAACAGAGGCGAAAAAGCACGGAATAAAGTTCCCTATAGGATCTGTAAAGGGATTCAACGTGATAACGTCAACTGTCGTGTCTCTTAAGAAGTTTCAATTAGCTCCGGAATATTTGTATCGGAAAGTTCTTGTTCGGAGATCGAAGAAATGTATAACTGATCTAATTTCTGTAATGGAAAAGAGATACTTCGCCCGGTGAAAAATGAAACTTCTTTCCGGCTGACTGCAGCCTGTTAAGAATTACTTGCTGGGAAAATTCAAAGGAATATCTTTCCATGCAATGTCCACGAGCTGCTGTAGAAATATTTCATGAATCTGTCGTTCACCGTTAACAATTAACAGTTCGCGGGTTCGAGTCTTGAGAAATATTTTCAATGGCGTCGCGAACGTGCGAGGGTGATCGAACAAGCCATGCGGTTCTTACAGCAACAATAGAGCAACTGTGATCGCGCAATTAATCCAGAAATTTCTTTTCGTGGAAGAAAAATAGTTCTAGACATAATTCTTCTTCTTGTTCTGTTTGCGCAAAATAGTTTCGTTGCTTTTCAGTGAGTCGCTAGAGTTAACACGTAAATTTCTTGCGGGAAAAATATTTCTAGGCAAACGGTTTTTCCTGTTTGCGCCGGAAAATCCGTACCGGTTTCTCGAAACCCAGAAGTATACCTCGCACATTCGGCAGTCCGCGAACGTAACACAGTTACGGTAAGATGATATTCACTTTGGGACGCGTATATTCCCGTTCATTGGCGAATTCTAGAAATCGCGGCGGCCGGGAGGCGCATAGTAACTTGGTTCGGCTCGAGATAATCGGTAAATCGGCGAAACTTTCTCTATTGTGCGAGCCAAGTTCTCAGGATACGGTCGAACGGGTGGTGGGGTAGAGGCCACGAAACAGCAGCCTGATAATTCTGATAAGGGCAGAGCGTATAGCTCCGCGTTCTACGAGGGTGTCGTGCTCTCGCGGCACACGTACACGGACGAGACGACTGCTAAAGGACAAGTTGGAACATGCGTGATAGGATGAGTTAGCAACTTAAATGGCCCGTGAACTGTAGTTGGAATTACTTGTTGTCTAGTTGCTAAATATAATACGAGCGACATTTCTGAATACGCGTCTATGTTCGACGGTAAATTACGGTTTTCGGCCTCATCCGCGGACGGAGATCAGGAAAAGGGAAACGATCTTCCAGAAGTGTTGTATTTCACGTTGAACGCATCAGAGGTGGGCATTATTTGGCGAAACAAATATTTCGAATACTATTGAATATTTTAGATTTTACGTTGCTTAAAGGAAATAGTATTTTAAATAAGATATACATTTTCGAAAATAAAACATTTCCATTTGAACGATCTGATCCCGAAAACAAAATATTTCTATTCGATTCAATCTGAAACACGAAATAAAATATTTTACTTCGAACCATTCATTTCAGCATATTTCAAATTGAAATTGAAAATAAAGACGAAATACAAATATTTTTAATATTCTTCAAATAAAATACTACTTTCAAATATTAATTTCAAAAATTACGGCCTAAAATTAATTATTTTATTTCCAAAACTTACTGCATCAAATAAAATATTTTATTTTCAAATTTGTATATATACTTGAAAATTAATAGGATTATTTATTATTTACTATTTAAAATACTATTTTCCCAGCTCTGGATTACATGTCCAGCTGAAATTTATGTAGTTGGCCTTACTATATTTTGTGATTGAATGGAAATTGTTTAAATCTACTCGCGTAGCGTGAAAGAGCAGCCTTTTAGGTATACGTATGCAAAAGATGAAACACGTTTCTTAATTGCTCGATGTTCAACAATGTGGAAGATCATCCGCGTATTTACAAGTAGGGAAAATTACGTGGAAAATCCTTTTTCATTGACTTGAAGATCGTTTCAAGGTCTCAGTATTGTATAGCGTCGAATTCATCCCGACACACAGTGGTTTTAAAACCGTGGAAACGAGAACTAAAGTCAAATTTTCGACCTCGCCGAAATTTTTTGAATTTTTTACTATAAATTTTTATATCTGAAGTAAGTTTTGACACGCATGTGGGGTGGCTTTATGTCACTCAGAATTTTTTTCCAGAGCGTTGAAAAGAGCGAAAAAAGAAGGATTACATCAGAGGTGGGCATTATATGGCGAAACAAATATTTCAAGTATTTTAAATAAGATATACAATTTCGAAATTAAAATATTTCCATTTGAACAATCTGACCCTCAAAATAAAATATTTCTATTTCAACAATGTGAAACACGAAATAAAATATTTTACTTTTTGAATTGTTATAATACTCTGAGAAACCGCATAAACATCTATGAAACGATTTACACTCATAAACGTATTGAATTCGAACCATTATATTTTCAGCAATTGAAAATATTTGTATTTTGTCTTTATTTTCAATTTCAATTTTACATATATTTTCAATATTCATCCAATAAAATACAACATTCAAATATTATTTTCAAAAATCACTGCCTAAAATTAATTATTTTAATTTCAAAACTTACCGCATCAAATAAAATATTTTATTTTCAAATTTGTATATATACTTGAAAATCAATAGGATTATATATTATTTACTATTTAAAATAATATTTTCCCAGCTCTGGATTACATGTTCAGCTGAAACTGGCGTACTTGGCCTTACTATATTTTGTGATTGTTATAATACTCTGAAACCCTACTGAATCGCGAAATGTAATTTTGGAAATATAAAAAATTGAAAGTATAGTGTATATTCTGCGTCGAGTTTGAAAGTAGAAGTGCTGTCAATTCAGGGTCGACCTAATCGATTTTGCCTAAGTCTGAACAGATATTCGATCTCTATGTAGGTCAGCTCAAAACTAACAGTCTCAAACCGAACCATCGAGAGGACAAACGATACCAATCAAACCAAGAACCTCGAAACTGGAATCAGATTAACTCGGAGATGGAACAAACTCGGAGATGGGATCTAGATACAACGATCCAGAATACACAGATCGTTACGAAAGTGTTGCTTCTAACTGGTCAGTCGAGGATGAAGGATCTCGAATTCTACAAACAATCGAATGATTTCTAATTGATGGAGAACTCGGAAAACTTGTGTCAAATCTGTGAGGCTTAATTACCAACAATTTCTTTTTTGTTATTAATGACAATAATTAACCATACATTTTATTTTGATTGTACTTTTGACTGTAAGACTTATTTTATATTTGAAACCAATAGTTCATTCGTAATATGGGGTTGGGTATGTGTATGTCTTCCAGCATATATTCTGGAACAAATACTTTTCCATGATAAACATAAAATATTTTCTGCATATTTAAAAAAAAAATTCTATTTCTAATATTACATAGAGATTCATTTTGTAATGAGAAAAAATATTTACTTCATAATATGAAGTAAATGTTATCTGTATATTTAGAAAAAATATTCCATTTCTAATATTAAATAATGATTCATTTTATAATAAGAGAAAAATATTTTTTTCATTATATCAAACAAATATTATCTGTATATTAGGAAAAAATATTCTATTTCTAATATGAAATAAAGAATCATTTTATATTTGGAAAAAAATATTTTTCTCGTAACCAGAAATAGATATTTCCTGCATATTTAAAAAAAATTATTTGTTACTTAATGCAAAAAAATATTGTATGTATATCTGAATATTAAAAAGAGATTGAATCTCTTTGTTGTTGTTACTGCTTTCAACGCAAGGGTTCGATCATTTGTTACTTAATTTACAAATCAATTCCGACGTTTCGATCTTTAATCAGATCATCTTCAAGTTTTTCTTCTTTGGTAATTTGAAAAATTGCTTTGTAAATTAAGTAACACATGATCGAACCCTTGCGCCGAAAGAATGAACAATTTTATTATGTGTTAATAGATTGGAAATAATAATAAAATTTTTGGATTTTGTTTTTATTGTTACTACTGTCATGAATGCATAAAATCCGCAGTCTAGTTATTATGCTTCTTTCGCTAATTTTCCTACTTTTGACATTATTTTCAGTGTTTTCTAGATATTTCCAAGTAAACAAAGATTTTTTAGAAAATTGTCCATGTTTAACTAACAAGTATCTAAACTGTGCGTATGTGTAGGACCATTCAGAAGCATATGTATAGTGAGATACATTAATGGTGCTGTAGACGAGCACAAGATTTTGAAGGATTTCCCGAAATGCCGTGGACGGACGAAAAATTTCCTGGCCAGATCGAGGTAACCCGTTTAAAAACACATTCCTCTGCGGACCAGGTGCTCTACATCTCCGTTTCGTCGTTTTGCCATCGGAAACCTGTCAGGCGCAGCCACTTTCTTATCGCACCGCTGATCTTCCATAAAACAAGTCGGGAAAGGGGGATGTCCATCGACTTCCCCACCCACCCCCCATTTCTATAAGTTGCTAGCTTCCCACGATATCAAATAGTTTTTTCCTGTTGTTTTCGCTTTTGTTAAAAATGATCGTGATACACCACGGCCGGCGAAACATCTCGTGTCATCCCTTCGATGTCAACCCACTTTTTTTCGCCGAGTTAACTTTTCCGATCAAAATACAGATGGAGCGACGAAGAAGAAACCTCACGGTGTTACGATCTCACGGGGAAACAAGCTGAGATATCAAGAACGAAAGACGTTAAGGCAAGCAATCTTCTGTCTTGTTTTCTTTTTGAATTGTGAGAAATCGTACGTAGCTACGATATTGTATCCCAGCAAATCTTCAAATGTTGCTGGTTCACGAGATCAGCATGATATAAATGTTCGAGAGAAACTAGTAACAAAATGAATATTTAATAATTTGATAATTGTGAGAGGTCGTACGTAGCTACAACATTGTTTCACAGCGAATCTTTAAATGTTACTCGGGTTCACGAGATCATCAAGATTTAAATGTTTGAGACAAACAAGTAACAAAATGAATATTTAATAATTTAATAATTGTGAGAAATCGTATATAGCTCCGATATTGTTTCGCAGCAAATCTTCAAATGTTACTGGGGTTCTCAAGATCATCAAGATTTAAATCTTTAAGACAAACAAGTAACAAAATGAAGATATAATAATTTATAGTTGTGAGAAGTCGTACGTAGTTACGATATTGTTTCCCAGCAAATCTTGAAATCTTGCTGGTTCACGAGAACATCATGATGTAAATGTTGGAGACAAACAAGTAACAAAATGAATATTTAATAATTTAATAATTGTGAGAAATCGTATATAGCTACGATATTGTTTCGCAGCAAATCTTCAAATGTTACTGGGGTTCTCAAGATCATCAAGATTTATATGTTTAAGACAAACAAGTAACAAAATGAATATTTAATAATTTAATAATTGTGAGAAATCGTATATAGCTACAATATTGTTCCCCAGAAAATCTTCAAATATCACTAGTTCGCGAGATCGTCATGATTTATATGTTCGAGACCAACTAGTAAAATAGTCAAATGTCATCACGAGATCATCATGATTTAAATGTTCGAGACAAACAAGTAGCAAAATGAATATTTAATAATTTAATAATTGTGAGAAATCAGATATATCTTCGATATTGTTTCCCAGCAAATCTTCAAGTGTTACTGGTTCGCGAGATCATCATGATTGATATGTTCGAAAGAAACTAGTAAAATAGTCAAATGTCATCACGAGATCATCATGATTTAAATGTACGAAAAAAAGTAACAAAATTAATATTTAATAATTTAATAATTATGAGAAGTCGTATATAGCTACAATATTGTTTCCCAGCAAATCGTCAAATGTTACTGGTTCCCGAGATCATCATTATTTAAATGTTCGAGACAAACAAGTAACAAAATGAATATTTAATATTTTAATAATTGTGAGAAATCAGATATATCTTCGATATTGTTTCCCAGCAAATCATCAGGTGTTACTGGTTCGCGAGATCATCATGATTGATATGTTCGAAAGAAACCCGTAAAATAGTCAAATGTCATCACGAGATCATCATGATTTAAATGTACGAAAAAAAGTACCAAAATTAATATTTAATGATTTAATAATTATGAGCAGTCGTATATAGCTACAATATTGTTTCCCAGCAAATCGTCAAATGTTACTGGTTCGCGAGATCATCATTATTTAAATGTTCGAGACAAACATGTAACAAAATGAATATTTAATATTTTAATAATTGTGAGAAATCAGATATAGCTACGATATTGTTTCCCTGGAAACCTTCAAATGTTACTGGTTTCGCGAGATCGTCATGACTTAAATGTTCGAGAAAAGCAAGTAACAAAATGAATATTTAATAATTTAATAATTGTGAGAAGTCGTATATAGCTACGATATTGTTTCCCAGCAAATCACCAAATGTTACTGGTTCGCGAGATCATCATTATTTAAATGTTTGAGACAAACAAATAACAAAATGAATATTTAATAATTTAATAATTATGAGAAGTCGTATATAGCTGCAATTTTGTTTCCCAGCAAATCTTCAAATGTCACTGGTTCGCGAGATCATCATTATTTAAATGCTCGGGAGAAACTAGTAACAAAATGTAATATGTAATAATAATTGTAAGAAAGCAGAAATTTAATACAGTTTCCACGACTATTCCAAGCTCTGTTCCACGTGCAGTCACATTATTGACTGTACGCCGACTATCCAAGTTTCATTTTATCGCTATTAGTTGTATTATCATTTGCTATTGTATTCTGTTCCCTTGCAAGTTTGTAGTCCCTTTCTGTTACCTACGGTCGACGACCATTCGAGTGCTTATCTGCTGCATTGTTACTGCGGTAGAAACAGATTTTGGATTTCGGCTGCTGACCTACCGCGACTAAATCGAATTTCCAGCGGAGCTGCGGCATTACTGTGTGCTCACTTTTATCGCGTAATTTTATCGTAAGGGAGCAGCTTGCAAGATCCCTCCCCACCGAAAATAATTCACCGTAACCCCGAGATTCCACGAAATACAGTTTAAATTCCGGCGAGATAGGAGGCGGAAGTTTTGCATGGAGATACTTTTCTTGTCGCATTTAGTGGTAACATCCGAAAGCATAAAGCTCCTAAGTCGAAGTCGTTAAATAAAATGTATTCAAGGGAAGCGAAAGCATGTGGTTTTGTAATTATAGTTCTGCGCCTTGAATACATCTTTTTCTTTTTATATAAAGCGCGACGAAAAAGCTTCATTTAATTATATTAAAATAATTGAATTTCTTTTACTGTTCGTTTAATAAAAGTACCTTCAAGAGATCCTTTTGTAATGCAATAATTAATTAACACATTCGAGAGAATGTTTAGGCATTAATTTAACATTGTTAGTTGATTGTTCAATTATGTAGAAAATATGATGAAATAAGCTGATGAGAACCAAAAATCTTTTTCCTTCGTATTTACTTTAAATTATTATTTGAATACCGGGAACAATGAAAATAAATTAAACAGGTTCAAACGTATGTATAACCAAAGAAAATTACAATGAAACCACATGCAATCACAACACTATATAAATGCGTCGGTCAATGTGAAATGACTGTTACAATGCAACCTGATATCCTGTTGCAGAGTTCGGGAAAAGTTTGATTAATTACGACACTGTGAAGCAATATCGCAACCTCGTAGAGATTACGTTTCCGTCAACATTAACGGTTGCGAGCTTGTTAAACTTGTAGAAACGAAACAAATGCCCCGGTAATTGAAACAATACGTTCAATTTCGCGAATTCGTATTAAGCACTGTTCAGTGGACTACGAACACACGGTCAACTTTCAACCTATTCGTTCGTTAAGTGAACTTTGTTCGGGGTAGACAACAAATTGTTATAATCCCTTAAGGGTCTTTCAAGAGTGGAATTGTCAACTTTCATGGAAAATATTGCTCAGTTACCTTTGAACGATGCAAAATGTGTAACGATACCTATATTAAATCATTAAGATAACAACAGAAATTATAATGTTAACGTGAAGTTGGGATATTGTTGAAACGATAATATTTGAAGAGATACAATGGATAATAATTATCAGCAGCAGATACAACGAAGAACATTCGTTTCATGAAAATGTAATTGTTAGAATTAAATTATAAAAGTAGTTTGATAAACAGACATATTTTTTTAAATCCCAATTACGCTATACCAAATTTCATTCTTCAGTTGTTAATGAAATTGTTGAGTTCATGCATTCGCCAGCTTTCATCCATAATTTAACATTACAGTGAACGTATAAAATATTAGCATTGTAGCTCAAATGAAAAAGTTGTAAAAAGCAGTGTTTAATATTCTTTTCGTAATTCAATGTATGCCATCAATTATGAGACTGGTACCTATACAACAGAGAGGGCTGGGAATCTACAACCCTTAGGGGATAATTCTACGTGTAAAAATAAATCGAAAAAGAGCAATAAAATTTTTTCGTTTGACGCTTCGTTTTCGAGAAAATCGAGTTTAAAGATCAGCCAGGTTCGCGTGCTATAGTATATGCTGGCAGTAGAATAGGTCGGCCGTGGTCAGACACATTATTCATATAATAGCGTGTGCATTTTCGAGCTCGATTTTCTCGAGAACGAAGCTTCGGACGAAAAAATGTTGTACCCTAATTTTTTCTTACTTTCTTATGTAAAATCAATCCCGGATATGTATTAACCCTTATTATCGAGACTACCAGCTGCGCGACATATTTTATTTTTTATTCGCGAACGACGCGTATACGTATTTGTAAAAATATATTGAATTGCAATGAAATACGGCGCACGTACCGTGGAACACGATTGTTGGCCCGCGTAAACAGGTGGCACACACGGCGCCATCAAACGCGCGCCGTAAAAATCACGGGAAGATTAATTATCCGGAAAAGAGGAGGCGGAAGATCGTACGTGTCGCCGTTTTCTCGAGACAAACGACTCGGTCGGACGTATTCGGAGATCCTATCGCTAACGATAAAACCGCCCGCTCGCCGACGCCATTCTATTTGTTAGGCCCCCCATTCGAATTCGTTTTTTTCCCCCGGGCCATTCTACCCTTCCGCCATTAGTCCCTCTTTCTCGCCACCGATGTCCCGTGATTTCTCTTCCCTTTCCCAATCCGATTCTGCTCTTTTGCTATTGCCTTCGGTTTCTTACAACTTTCAGGGCAACAGGCTTGAATTTGTTACTTCCGCCCTGCGAGCACGTATCGCGTCCGATCGCACGCGTACAGTCCCGGCCAAAAGGATCCCCGTAGATTTGATTTAGCTGCGTGTTTTAAGAGTTGTTTTATATCTGCAGTGTCTGCTGCTGTTGACCGTTAGTTATAAATTAGGTTCAATCTGATAAACATTTGGTGAACATTATAGGACTACTTTTTATTTCCGTAGAGTAGCGTTGTTACTCTTCAAAATTTGTAAAAATTGGTAATTGTAACAAACCAGCATTTTTCATCATTTAATTTTTGTTATTTCACAATTTAACCGTCTATTGAATGAATTTTTACAAATAATTGAAAAAATATATATGACTGTTAGTCTACTTAAAAATGTTATTTATTGCATTTTATGACTGCTCCTGTATGGAAACTTTATACATATGCGGTTTTATTCATAAGCACAATGGAAACACAATTGGAACCAACATGCTCAGAGTCTTCAGTATTGTCTACTTAATTTACTATACGTAGAACATAATTTAAGTCCCCAATTGGGAACGGAATGCACACACAATAGAGGGTTAATGTTTATAACTTTATAATTTAATTTTGTTCACTTTATAATGTGTAATAACACTACTCATTGGATATTCTGTACATATGTAAAAAGTACAATTTTGTGTTTGTAACGAGTAATAATTGATTAGGTGTCCATTTTTCGAAATCTGTAGATCCAAATCTACGGTGCAGGCTAAAAAGGGAAGACACGATGTAAATGGAAACTTGCAGAAACAGTTGGCCAGAATCGACTAGCAAATCATTCCACAATCTCCCGTACATTTCTCCTCGGCGTTCCATCATCCCCAACTGATTCCCTCGCACCCCATCACATCCAGAAACTTCTATTCGACTCTTTCTAACGTTCGATCGTATCCTAGCAGCGTTTTCCTTCGGAGTCTTCCAGAGCCTGACCTTCCGAGAGTCAAAGTTAATCAGACGTCGCGGCTGGAACATCAAAGGAGGCTAAAATTTGTCTTTTGATCGCGGGCCAGGTTCCGACCGGCAAGGAGGATTCGTGTCGTCACCGGTCCGCATTTAAATGGAAATCAATGCGCCTCTTTTGATCGAAATCCAACAAGCTTATCTCTATCTCCGCGTGTACACCATCCTGTCTCGTCTCGTCTCGTCGCAGCGCGCGTGCGTCCCCGAATCAGACGATTTTGATTCGATCTTTCAAAGGATCAATTCTTTCCGTTAATAGACCGAGCTTCTGAATCGATTTTCTGGTATTCGATCCTTTGAGAACGATTCTTATGAGATGCATCTTTACGAAATGTGATAAATAGACTGCCGATTTTTATGCATTCATGAAGACAGCAACTGGGTGAAATGTGAAACAGTGAAAAATGTATAAAAACTTAGAATATTGTTATCTTATTTTCAACGTAGAAAGGTTTATATTTCGCATAAAGATCCGCCATCTAGTGATAAATGAAACAGAATTTTTTGATGTCACAAAAAAATGCAAAAAAATGAATATTTTAAAATTATTAAAATGATTATAAAAAAAAGGAAATGCATTCTGAATCGATTTTCTGGTATTCGTAATAAATAGGATATGGAAACGTAATAAATAGACTACCGATTTTTATGCATTCATGAAGACAGTAACTGGATGAAATATGAAACAATCAAAAATATAAAAAATCTTAGAATATTGTTATGTTATTTTCAACGTAGAAAGACCATTTAGGGGTGAAATGAATTTGAATGCACCTACTGTGGCCCACAATCGGTGAAAAAGATTTTTTTTGCATAAAGATCCGCAAGCTAGTGATAAGTGAAACAGAATTTTTTTACGTCATAAAAAATATTATTCTAGGATTTTTAATGCATTTTAAAATAGAATTTCGATATACAAGATTATAAAGACAGAAGAATTTAAGTTAGAATATTTTAGAATTATTAAAATGATTATAAAAAAAAGGAAATGCATTCTGAATCGATTTTCTGGTATTTAATCCTTTGAAAACGATTCTTATGAGATGCATTTCTTCGAAACGTAATAAATAGACTGCCGATTTTTATGCATTCATGAAGACAGTAACTGGGTGAAATGTGAAACAATGAATAATGTATAAAAATTTAGAATATCGTTATGTTATTTTCAACGTAAAAAGACCATTAAAGGGTGAAATGAATTTTAATTCACCTACTATGTCCCACAATCGAAACGAAACCCAATTTTGTTATTCAATATGTAGCTGTCGCAGCTTCACGAAAATAGCCAATAACTTTATTCAGCTACCAGAATGATGGTAAAAGATCATCGAACAAAATGGAAAATATTTTATCGATTATAAAGCTCATTGTTTAAAGAAATTTTTATTTCACCTCAAAATACCAAAATTACTTTCTTGCCAACGCAATATGTTAATTAATTACTTGTATTGGTTATTTTAATTATTTGTATTGTGTTGCCAAGAAAGTAATTTCGGTATTTTGAGGTGAAACGAAACCCAATTTTGTTATTCAATATGTAGCGGTCGCAGCTTCACGAAAATAGCCAATAACTTTATCAAGCTACCAGAATGATGGTAAAAGATCCTCGAACAAAATGGAAAATATTTTATCGATTATACAGCTCATTGCTTAAAGAAATTTTTATTTCACCTCAAAATACCGAAATTACTTTCTTGTTTTGATTCTAATTTTTCAAGTGTTGAAATATGTCGAAATTTATCTATTGTTCCACACAAGGAACGATCGATACAACATCAGCTTATTTCAGTTTGTTTATGAAACCGTTGGTTATTTGTTCATAATATCGTTCAATTTTTCTAACCCGAATGATCCTCACTTGACGTGTTACATTCAAAACGAAAATACGTGTTTTGCTTGTGCTGCTTTTCTGATTACACTGTCCAACAAATTTCAACTTTTCTTGGTTATTTTGACTCCCACCATGCGATTCTTATAGAGTTTTCCGCGGTAATTCCGAATCTGACCTTAATTTTTCTCCTATACGTAGAGTTTTTGAGAAAATTGAGTTAAGAAAACACACATTTTTCAACTTCGAACAATTATTGTGATGTTATTATAAAAGATATTGATTTGTTCTTTAGTGCAAAAGATTCTGTAGACTTTTCCGGATACAGTGATATCCAATATCAATACATTGTGATTGTTTAAACATGTTTAAATGATATCACTGTATCCGGAAAAGTCTATAGAATCTTCTGCCCTAAAGAACAATTCAATAGCTTTTATAATAACATCACAATAATTGTTAATTATACGAGAAAAATTAAGGTCAGGAACCGAAATAATTTTTGGCTGTTGGACAGTGTTATTAAATAAACTCCGTTGAGTGAATTCATATAAAGAGTGCGGGTTATTTAATAACATAATCTGATATTAAGAAAATCGATATTCATAATTTCGATTTTAGATCGATTCTTGGAGGTAAATCGAACAGCTCCGAATCCGCGTCGGCCAGCAGATACGTTGACCCGTTGCAGCGCGTCCTTCCTGTCCCTATTTATCACGCGGCCGGCCTTCAGTGTGTTCCGGTTCCGTTTCCGATAGCTGCTAATGCATGTCCGTCGTTTCGTTCTGCCTACCTGCGTGTATT
Organism: Lasioglossum figueresi; assembly: GCA_028455805.1. Taxonomy (NCBI): domain Eukaryota; kingdom Metazoa; phylum Arthropoda; class Insecta; order Hymenoptera; family Halictidae; genus Lasioglossum; species Lasioglossum figueresi. The sequence continues at coordinate 7,753,344 of CM052204.1, forward strand.
CCCCGTTCCCTTCGTTTCCGCGACGAGAGCCGGACTCGTCGAAGGTGGAAAAAGCTCGGCTCTTGCATTTAAACGGAATTACTTTATCCTTCGATCCCCACGGTGCGGCGGCGTATTTCCAAGCGACCGACCGTGAGACAGCCCCTTCGATAAGGGAAGCCTTTTACAGTTGGTACTCGTGCGAGGACCTTTTACCGGAGTGCATGCCTCGTGATCGATATTTCCTTGAATCGGGACTATCGAGATAGAACGGATGCACCGTTCCATGGAAATCTTGTGTCCCGAGGTATCCGACTGATATGTCATTTCTTCCTTTTTAACCCTTTCGTTACGTCGCAGTTACCTCATAACGCGTCGACGTTTTAAAGGATGGCGAGGAATTAGGGTCGGGGGAGTATACTTTGGAGAAACTGACGTGCCACCATCGCTACTCTAACGTATTGCGAGGACTGACATCGTGGACAGATTATTCCACTCTCCGTATTAAGCTTTTGATTAACACTAGGTTCACGGCGCACCAAAAATATCTCAACTTTTTAAAAAGAACAAACATTTTTAGACATACAGAGTGTAATGTACAGTGAAGTTTTTGATTAACATTGGGTTCACTGCGCACCAAAAATAT
>CM052204.1:7754068-7765234 GCA_028455805.1 Lasioglossum figueresi
GAACAAATTTAGCTGATCGATAATACTAAAATTACTAGAATGAATAGAACGTTTCTAATGACATTAATTAAGAGTTCAATAGCGTATCAATTGTCACCAGAAATTTTCACGTTCGACATCCACAGGATTAATGCTTGTCATTTTAACTGACACGTTCATTGCTATAAAAGGGAGCAATGTATTTCTCCCTGAATTCTCCCTATCAAATGTGATACTGTTAAAAAATATTTAAAGAAGTGTCGATACATGCACACTTTACCAGTGAAAGTGTATTACGACTGAGTCTTCTGCGAAACATTTATCTTCATTGGAAACGCGGAAGCACGTCTTCGAGAAAAAAAATCGTTCGGAAAGTGCAGAGAAAAATGGTCGTCTTACAATTGCCGGTAACAGAAATAAATCTTGCCTTAGCGTACCTCATCTATTTCACGGTTTTCTGTCTGGTAATTTCGACTGTTTTTGTTCGTCGCAGAAACAGAAGAGAAGCAGATTTGGTGTAGAGTCGTTGTATTCGCAATTTCACTATCATACAAATAGCAACAAATTTGATTATAGCACAATGTCACAGAAAATAATTTTGTTATTCCCAACAAACATCATTGTCGATTTTCTATTCTATCGTACATATCTATCGTAATTTAGTTACAATCTACACCAATTGATTAAGTGGCACTCGTAAGTAAGTACCTGTAAGTAGAAGTAGCTTGCACAAGTCAGACACAGCCAGCTATAGGACGTAACTTTTACGGCTACTATTCAAGTAGAACAAGTTGAGGTCGAACAGTTGGGTCGTAACAACGATCACTATTATTCGTTGTTTTTATTTTTTCATGTCCATAAATATGTACAGGGTGAGTCGGGAGGAACGGGCCAAATTCCAGGAGTGGATTCGACACAGGAAAATAATGTAAAAAAACTCGTATGTTCTTATCCGATTTTCATTTTACTTTTTTTGATTTCTTTTTCTCAATCTGGAGAGAAACTGGTATTTTCGAACGTTTATTAAAATAAGACTGTGATAACCGAAATGTTAATGTATGAAATTTTGTTTAATTGTAATCACGCTATAAAATGAATAAAAATGAAAATCGGATAAGAACATATAAGTTTTTTTACATTATTCTTCTGTGTACAATCCATTCCCAACTCACCCTGTATATATATATATATATATATTTATTTAATACTAAAAGATCCTTAAAAGTAATTGGTACATGTTCCCTTATAAAAATGACTAGATTAATTTTATTTAGACTTTGTGCAGCTCTTATTGTAATATGTGCTCCACTAAAGGTATCTATCCAATAATTTAAAAAAAAATCATTGTTATTATTTCAATAATTGTAAAATAAAAATCTGGAATCGGTCATTTTGACCGGTGATGGTAGGTTTAGTGTTTACACGCTAAACCCTTAAAAGTAACTGCTACACGTTCCCTTATAAAAACGACAAGATTAATTTTATTTACACTTCGTGCAGCTCCTAACGCAATACATGCCCTACTAAAAATATCTATACAATAATTTCTTATGAAATCATTGTTATTAGCTCAATAATTCTACAATAAAAATTTGGAACCGGTGATGGTAGGTTTAGTGTTATTACTCAGCACACACGTGTAACATTTTTCGAATCGGCTGAAATTCGATTTCGTCGAACGCAATATTTCATGGGAAGCAATTCATTTCGCATTTTCAATATTCCGCGGCGACAATCGCGAACCCGGGAGTCAGTGGTCTCGCGTTCAGCCTGCTGAGGGAAAAAGTAAATTTGCGATCTACATGTAAAACCGTCCATCCCCTCCCCCGAAAAAAGAAAGATGAAGGAGGGACGGTACTTAACGGTCTCGAGTTGTTTCCTCCTTAAGTAAACTCCTTAGCCTCAACTTCCTCTTCCGCTTCCTTACTCTCTTCTCTCGCGCGAACATCGGAGTTGAAAATTAGTGCGACGTTACGCCGTAACGTAGCGAGGAGAGGTATTAACCGTGAACGAAAATTTTATGAAAATGCGCCCCGTAAATGTGAATGGCCGGTGGACGGCGACGCGCGGCGAGGAGCGGGGCGGAGAGGAAAGGGGAGGGACGGTGTGCAGGGTGCAGAAATTTTCGCAAAAAGGCAGCTCACCGACCGGTATTTACGCCTCGGTATAAACAGCCACTCGTCGCCCGAGCCCGCTCGATAATTCGGTTTGACGAGCCGACCAGTCAAATCGTTTTTTTTTTTTAACGAACCTGCGACCGACTCGTCGATAAAAATGACAGAACTTTATCAGACTCGCTCGGCCACCCGCACTGTTGCCGGCTCGATAACACAGCTGCGATCCCTGTTGCGCGATTTATGTCGAAGCCCTTATCGGCCCGAACGGATCGACCGGTCGGAAGCATAAAAAATTGCGAAAAATTATTTCTGCCCACCGCCGATGAGAAACCGAGCGAGCCATCCCTCACGGTATCCGCGTATCGATTGTAACATTCCCGATACAACCGGCAACCGTGCAAGTAGTTTTTTCTCTTTTAATCGAACGATTATGGCCACGTGTGGCTTCTTAGGTTATCAGTAGACTGCACATCTTCAAGCATTCTAATTTAAGGTTCTGAAAATTTGTACAGAAAATTTTCAAAATATGTTAGAATATAAAATTCAGTTAGATTATTAGTTATTTCGGATCCAGAAAGACTGATCCCATTAACACTAAACCTACCGACCATCAAAAGTGACTAATGTGTATGGTACTATAAAAATGACAAGATTAAATTTGTTTATATTTTGCGCGATTTTTGCTGTAATACATACTGGAGTCCAAAAATGTATTCAATAAATTCCCTTGAAAATAACTTTGCAATCTCAATAATTGTCAAATGAAAAATCTAAACTGGGTCATTTGAACCCTCGTGGTAGGTTTAGTGTTAAAAATAGGATTTTATTTCATGCCGCTTTCTTAAAATCTGTGAATAAAAATTGAAAATTGCTTAAATATCCGCGGTCTAGTTATTAGTAGATTGCGGATCTGTAAGAATTGATGGATTCTGAACATTTTCAAAAAATGTTAGAATATGAATTCGACAAAATTTAGTAAGATTTTTAGTTATTTCGTATGTAGAAAGATTCAGGTCGGTTTAACACTAAACCTACCGACCATCAAAAGTGACTAATGTGTATGGTACTATAAAAATGACAAGATTAAATTTATTTATATTTTGCGCGATTTTTGCTATAATACATACTGGAGTAAAAAAATGTATTCAATAAATTCCTTTTAAAATACCTTTACAATCTCAATAATTGTCAACCAAAAAATCTAAAATGGGTGATTCGATTCTTCGTGGTAGGTTTAGTGTTAAAAATACGATTTTATTTCATGTTTTCTTAAACCTTGTCAATAAAAATTGAAAAGTGCTTAAATATCCGCAGTCTCGTTATTAGTTGATTGCGGATCTTTATGCAAAATTTAACATTTTCCCGTGAAAGTATACATTCATTCCACAAATTATATTTGTATGACATTTATGAAAAAGGGTGGATTATCACCTGAAAAGTGTATATGATTCAATGTACAGTATCTACCAATGTACATTCACATATCAAAGACCTAAAATATAATAAATCTCGAAATTCAGAGTAATCAATTAATTTCTGAATTATTATTGAATGTGGCAGAACAGTTAAAATATTTTCGACATAATTCGGCATTTCTCTGCGAACGTACAATATCCAAATGTTTCTCAGTTTTCAAACAAGTCTAAATTACACACACACACAGTCCGAGGAAGCATTACGATTTCCGGAATCTAGAAAATTTAAGCAACTCTCAAAGTTCGAGTCCAATTGAGATTTCCGAGTTTTTGCAGCTCCTAGTGTCCCAAAGGTCTCCGGGAGTTTCAGGATTCTTGGAAGTCCGGGACTCCGATGGGATTTCACGTGTCCGCCTGATCAAGACTGCCCGAAAAATTTCTTAAAACTCTTCGAGATATCGAATTTAAGAAAACAAAACTGCATTTCGAATGTTCATTTGCTTTATCCAATGTACAGTATTCGTAATTTTTACATTTCAGTAGGCAAACTTGTTGAAGCCGATTTTGAAAGAATGAATTTTTAAAAATAATCTTCTCGACTCTGGCGTAAAATGAATTTCCAAAAGAAATTTCGTGAACCTCTGAAATTGTCATCTTCAATATTTTCTGTAATGGGTATTAGAACCATGTCTGACAAATCTGTATAATTTTCCGAATTCATTTTGTGATTTATGAATCACATTGGAGTTTTTTTGTCAGTTTTGAACGCAGCCCATAACATTAGGGAACCACCGCCAAAGGTACGACTCATTGTCACCCTTTCTCATTTCTCAGATCATGCCAATAAAATTTACAGCCATCAGGCCCATCCAAATTAAATTTTTTCTCATTTGAAAAAATGACAGACTCTCACTCTTTCGTCCAGGACAAATGTGCCCGTGCGAAATCAAGACTTGCCTGTTTATGTACTTGTTTTAGGCCTAGTTTACGTTGCATTTGTGTCCACACAAATTGACCAGAAGAATTTAAAAGTTGTTGCACGCGTCTTGTTGTTACTGGAAGCTCCAATTCAGCTCGAAATTGTGCTGCATTTTTCCTTTCCTTAGCCGCAGATCTCGTTAATAATAAACGTTGTCTCTTTGACAATTTTTTATTACCACCTCTAAAATGATTTTTTCCGTAATTTTCATGTAAATTGATATAATTATTAATCACGGTATATAAACGATTAATTTTCTTAGCAATTTCACGATTAAAGCAGCCTATACTTTTATAAGCATCGATCGACGCTTTTTCTTCAATTGTTAGCACTTTTCCTCTAAGCAGTCTAATACACGCGAATCAAATTATGAGAAACAGGATTTCATATGACTCCTAAAACTAATACTTTTAGAATATTTCAAATTTTCCATAGTTCTCTCCTCGGAATCCAGAGAAACGCTAAGTGCAACTTTATAGCAACTTCGCACTTGTGTTCTGCATCGCGCAGAAAAAAATTAAAACAAACGTAAATAGTGACCATAACGGTCTACAGTACGTAGTCCCTCTATCCGAGTGTCAACAAGGCACAAGACCAGATACGATAAATCAACAAAAATGGTGATACTTTTCAAATATCTATGAATACGAAGACGACTTTATAGAAATTTCGGCCACTGTAGTGTTGACTGCAGAGAAAGAATTTTAAGACTGTGCCATCATTTTGTCGCGTCGGTGACACCGGTTGTTTGCATTTAGACTAGAATCTGTAACCTCCGCTCAACTCCGTCGGTGTAAGTAACCTTGAAGCTCCACCGAAGCACATACACGGAGAGAAACGTATAAAATTTCATCACAGTTTTCAGAAATAGCAATATTTACGTGTGTGCCATCTTTTTGTCGCGGACTCTAGGCTCGGCGACGGTTGTGACGAATTTACGATGCTACAATATTATTTCGGTGAGCTCTGTGAGACTCCATCTTACCGCTTTCGATACATTTTCCCACCTTACCAACGCCGTGAAAAGACAGGGATGCAGCCGAGCGATCCGCGCGGGCGTCATTGGGAGGATTAATCACGAAGACGTCCCTGCGCGAATCAATACCGAGCAACCGTACGAACGAAAAAAAAAAAAAAAAACACCTGTGCATCGGTGCATCGAACGGTCGGCGCGCTAATTGCCCGCGTCTCGTTAGCATGGAATAGTGCAAGCCTCGTAAATTAGCAGAACAATTAGCCTTAACGGCCCGGCGACTGTGTCTTATGAAAATGCAGGACAAAACGCTTTCCTGGTCCCACACGACTTCCGAGGAATTCGTTCTCCGGCGGACTCGCGTACATTCCAAGGATGATGGCTACTGTGCGGTGTGCGGGGTAGTTGAACGAAGAGGGCGGGAGGGGTTACGGGATTGTGGCGGGTGGATAGAACACTTCCCAGGAGGACGAGGAGGAAAACTGGCCGGGATTACCGGGCCACGATGGCCAGGTCTCTGAAGGGGAGGGAGGGGGATTGAAGTAAGGGTCGGACATTAGAATTCATGCGGAGACATTTGCGGTCCGGCTCCTAACGACTAGCTGTAAAAAGCTGGCCGAAGCTGCGAAGTGGAAGGCGAAGAACGAAGGAACAAGGTTAGCCGAGGGAGGGAGGATCAGGCAAGTCGAAGAGAGATGGTAATGCGGAATGAATAAAAAAGCATTGCCCCCGAGGACAGCCGAGTATCCCCTTGAATACGGTATGTATCGATGCGTATACTCGGTCTCGAGGACCCCCGATGTGCAAGATCGGTGCGTGTGTGTATACTGTATACGGGTCACGTCTGCTCGGAATCGATAACTAGGCTATCGCTTTGTATTTAGCTCGCGCAACCACCGATACCTTGCTTTCGATTAGCCGAACGGTTACGTTCGCCGATTTCCCTCGAAACTGCCGCACCGTGATTCTGTTATCTTAACGGGCTTCGAGGCTACTCGCAAAAATCTCCACGAATTTCTGTCCACTATTTTTTCTACCGGCGAGGAAGAAAGAGATTTAAAGAGCGTCCGCGTCACGTTTCTTGCCACTGCTCTGCGAATAAACGTGCAACGTACGATTTTTCATGTTAACGATTCTTACGTCGGCATTTCTAGACCCTCGTTATGTAAAAGATCCTAGCTAAGAAGTAACGAACCTGTACATTCAAATAATTGTCACACTTCGCGCGCAAGTACACTAAGTTATGTCTAATGCAACCCTATTTTTTCGAGCTACTTCTCGCATTAACGCGTTGAACGCCGCGTCACCCATATCTGGGTGACGGCTATGTTTCCGCAGGGTGACACTGTTCTTCGTCCAATTGAAGCAGGATTTTGGAGGTAATTTATAGTAATTTTATTTGTAACGCAACTATATACAGGGTGTCTCACCCGATTTCGACATCTTGATTTCTCCGCTATTGTTAGTAATTTTAGTAAACACGTGAAGGTCATATCAAGGTCAACTTCGATTTTTTAAATGGAGTTATAGACTTTTTAATATGATACATCAATCGATGCAGTTGGACATTCTTTATAAAATAGTATTAACCTATTTATGTTGAAAAATTAGTCGTGTAGGAGATATTTCGATTTAAATAATTTTACGTATGATTAATGTCGTTTAACTGTAAGATATAAAAGTGAACGTCTTATTGTTAGTGCGACAGTAACGATATCTTAGAATTATTTAAATCGACATATCTCCTAAACGATTAATTTTCAACATAAATAGGTTAATACTATTTTATAAAGAATGTCCAACTGCATCGATTGATGTATTATATTAAAAAGTCAATAATTTCGTTTAAAAAAACGAAGTTGACCTTGATATGACCTTCGCGCGTTTACCCACGAATAAACTATTACACCAAATTATGCCCCACTCGGCACCATTCAATTTTTATCTGAAACATTTTTCGGTAGGACTAACAGCGGCGAAGAAATCAAGATGTCAAAATGGGGTGAGACACCCTGTATATGACGAGTATAGACAACATAGGGTAACAATGAAGTAGAAAGTAAACAAAACGAAACATTAGAAGTATACCTATACTAATAATAAAATAAAATAATGAAATATAAAATATACTTGTACCAACAAATTATACTTATATTTATATTTGTTTTTAAAATATTACAACGGTTTATTAGCTACGATGGAATTCGTTAAAACATTGTAAACATAATTGGGGTGACTCTGGACACTCAGGACAATAGTTTTTTTTGCTTCGTGGCGGTCGAGAGTTTTGGGTACCGGGAGAAATTCTACCGATTCAAGCTGGGCGTTCAACGTGTTAAAGGGATGAAATCAGCCCTTGAAAAAATTTCAATATTTTGTATATTTTTGTATACAGGGTGAGTCCGAAGAAACAGAATACCTAAATATCTCCGTTACTTTTCGTTGTAGAAAAAAACTTCTTAGGACAAAGTTACACTGTTTGAGGGGTCACATGTAACGGTGTAAGGTAAAAAATTTTCAAGGTTATTTTTTTATGAGATATCAAGGTCATCGATGTTTTTTTAAATGGAATGATATATCTTCGTTAACGTAATGTTGTAGCTGACAAAATAACGAATTCATCCATGTAACACAATATGTCTTACAAATGACCTTCAACCCAGAAAAATGGAATAAATAAAATTCAACGTGTAAGATTCATTTGCTTTATTTCTGTTACGCGAAATGTTCAAAAATATCTTCATCGGTAAATAATACTTTAGTAAACAATGCTCTATCGTTTATCAATTGTCTCAATCCCCACTGGCAAAAGTTTACACGATTTACAAAGTCTCTATCATGAAGTCCTTGATGAATTTATAGTTGAAAGGGGTGAAATTTTTGTTCATAGAGTATTTGCGCTACACATTTTTGACTAATGCCACTTTCTCGTGCGATTAGCCTCGTATTAGCATGAGGGTTTGTATCCACTGCTGCCAGAACATTAATTGTGTTTGCTTCGTTCCTTACAGTCTTCACCTTCGTACATTTTTTATTTTCAACACTACCAGTTTCACGGAATTTATTTATCAAATTGGAGTGAACGGAAACCGATGGACAATTACGATTAGGAAATCGGTCCTTGTACAACCGCGCTGCTTCTCTTAAACACTGTCGACTTTCTCCATAAATGAAAATCATATCGATCTTATCTTCCTTCGAGTAACGCATTGCGAAACGTTCATCGATAAACTGATAGATTAGAAATCTTAGAAACAGTGGAAATCTGATAGCAAAAAGGTCTCCGGAGTAATTAGTAGTTGATAAACACGATTCTGTACGAACGCATAGGTGAAAGTATATCATAAATGTCTTCCTTCGAACAGTGTAACTTTGTCCTAAGAAGTTTTTTGGTACAACGAAAAGTAACGGAGATATTTAGGTGTTCTGTTTCTTCGGACTCACCCTGTATATTCGATAGGGTTGTATTAGACACAACTTACTTTACTTGTGTGAAAACTTTTATATAATATTTTAGTGAGACTAGAAAAGAGACTGCATTAATTTCTCCCTTCATGCAAGGGTAAGAAATGTCGTTCCGCGTCATTAGGAACATGACTCACAATTCGAGAAACATTCAACTGTAGCAAAACCATCGACCCTCGATTCGGGGAAATCTTGTTTCGAAGAGGGTTCAAGTTTCTTGCGCGTTCAGAGAATCGTAAGAACTATATGGGATTTTAACTACCCCGAATCGCCGTTCCAATCGCGACGCAATCCGTAAACGGAAAGTTCGATCTCAGCGATAATACTTCTGAGCATCCCCTAACTTTCATTCGTTGGTAGTGGCCCGGTTGTAATACGAATTTTCCCCCACAAATGTGGCTAATTCTTTTTTTTAAATTCACCTCCTCCCTCTGTATCCCGCCCAAAAAAATATTTGTAAATCCATCGTGTATCATTTAAATAATTTGACTTTGTTCGATGACGACGTAAACTGCGTGATTACGCGTCAATTTATTTGAAGAAGGAAATAATTCTCCTTTGAGTTGTTTCGTTCGATTTTGAAATTAAATGTTTCGTTACGTAATTTGTAGTATTCCAATAATTATCGCCACGTATGCGTTGTAAAGTAGTTTTTGCAGAAATTATTTTGGAGAAATACCTTTTTCATGAAATGCTCGAAACAAGAACAACTTTACTACTGCTGTACAGTAGAAATATTTCAGTACATTCCGAATTCAACTCTCAGATGAATGTTGCAGTGAAATGATCTACCACATTATTATAATTAATTAATTCAAATGATGAGTGATTCTCAAATTTTCGAACAGGCTTCAAACTATACGTTTGTAAAATGGTTATACGAGTAATTATTATAATTAGCTAAATGCAATAAATTTTTATTTCAAAATCTGTTTTGTGAACATGAAAAATAAACATGAAAAATAAACGACTAATCAGTAATGGAAAAACTTTGCGTAGCCTCGTGAATGAAATCCAATATTGGCAAATGTTGCAAATATTTACTAATGAATCTCACACATGTATCGAACAACTACACAAATTTACAAGCAGAGGAGTCCGACTGAAAAGCAGAAATTCTTAAGCAGAAATTCTCCTGAAACTCGAAGAAAAAGAAGAAGCACGTCGCCAATACTTCTGTTCAAGATCGCGTGCCCGCCAAAGCTTATACACGTTCCATTTTAATTAAGGCGCGTTATCCATCGCGTGCTTAAATCGAAAAGGCTATGAAAAAGTTGGGACCGGACAGGACCGGAGAGGTGGGGGCAGTGTTCTTTTTGAACCAGCGAATATTAATACCAATGAAAATTGATTACCCGCGAGAGCACTTTTTAATCATCAATATTAATTAGTCCATTGAGCCGCGCACGAATTCAGAAAGTTCCTCGACAAGAGCCCGACGAAAGAAGAAAGGACGTTGGCAAGGGCGCGACGAGGGGGTTGAAAGCGAGAGCTTTCTCCACCCCTTTTCGATTAACCGTTCGGTTTACCCGATCGTCGAAACCAAAGTTCAGCTTCGATATTATATGTATAACTCGAGGAAAGGAGGTGAACGGAGCTTTATAATGGCGGCATTGAGCGATTCGACCTCGATATTAATCATATTCTGCCCCAGAATACGGTGACAGCTTTGGATTTATCAAGCCGTTGCACATAAAAATGTCCCATTTTATAATGCAAATGTTATGAACAGACAGCGAATCTTTATGCTGAATAAAATTTTTTTACTGGAATTACAGCAAATTGGAGTGAAATAGAAATTTACTTCTTTTCTTATCCCGCCGTTAGTTTGCTGGGGTCTCACGGGCCCCAGAGATTTCAGATTGATTCTAACATTGTAACAACAAGTGACATTCATTCATTATTGGCGATCCTCCACGGGGGAGGCATGCTGCACCTCGGTATATAAACCATATCAGCGACGCCGGCCTGGTGTTCTGGCCAAACTCCTACATATATATTTTGGACCTACTGTTTTTATAAGGTGGGTTCCGAACCACCTGCAAGCCAACAACACGTGAAAAGCCCTCGGCGAGTCACCTTTCGGGTTTTTCCCGGCCGGCCACCCATCCGAGCGCCATACACGCTCCGCATCGTTTCACTTCGGTGATCGAACGAGAACCGGTGTTTCCAATCGGACAATGGTCGTTGGCAACAACAAGTGACAGCGAGTAAATGTCCGATTTTATAATGCAAATG
>CM052204.1:7773284-7785428 GCA_028455805.1 Lasioglossum figueresi
CTGTATATTAGCTCTCCTATTAATTATCAGAAGAAGTAACTGATATTGTCATCTAATATTTTCATTGTTGTGTTCACTTTCATCGGGAATGCAAAAAAATTGATACAAATAATATTTTTCCAGTTCTGATATATTCAGCTATCTAAGAAATCTAAGATATTTAAGAAATAAGAGTGATTTTCAAGATGCTCGAATTAAGTGGACCACTCTGTATATTAGCACCTACGTAATACTAATCCATCGGTAATAATTGTAGCAAGAATTTGATACCGAGAGCGTTAATTTTTTACATACCAGGCTGAAAATACATGAATTTAAAATCCAACTTTACAAAAACCAGTGCACACTTACCCCACTTCAGCTTACCAGATAATATAGAAAGATGAAACGATTCACTTACTTTCGGAACAGTTTCGCAACGTGGTCGTCGCATTAAAACTCGTTTCCCACTCTCCCCTTCCCCTTCCACCACATATTTTCCCCACGCTTTTCCCAGTGCCGGGCCACGTGACGCGTTTCGTCTCTGTCGTGCGCGTGTCACAACGTCACGTGACTAATCTGGCACTGGCAGAGAGGGGATAACTGTATTCCCCTGATCTGGCGGCACCGTCCGATGGCTACTTTGACGTTTTCAATTTCACCGTGAACGAATTACTCATTTAGCGGTTTCGCGTTGAACTCGACCCGCGCAATTCCGATTGTTTTTGAGAGCAACGCCCCGGGATTTTCGCTTGGCTTTACATTTCAGCGTTCGCCGGCCCTCCAAGGAAGTCCGTTGTCCCGGGAGCCAACGAGTGGAAACATTTAAACGGGCCGCATCTCGACAATAGATATGGCGGGCCAGCAACATGGCTTACCGTTGGATTATACCAACGGGGTTTTGATCCGGGCAAACCGACTAGCATTAATACAATTAGCGGGGCTTTCCTAAGTACCGTAACGTGCTGCGGAGAGTCGGCCTCTGCCTCTTGGACTTGGCCCAAATATTCGCGATGCCGAGGCCAAGCCACCGCGGGGCGACCTGTCCACGAATTCTATTACCGAGCCGCTGTATTGTCCCGATATGACCCATTCCGACCCGAATATTTTCCCGGTCAGTCACTGATCGGCAATTGGGGCCAGAGAACGAAAGGTGAAGTGTGCCTGTGTTCAGAAAGGCGGAATAATAGCGTAACTGTACCGATTACTGAGGTGTCGTGCTTCGATCGTGCTTTATTTTAATATTATTCCTAATTTATCGTGAGAGAATAATATATAAAAGCATTTTATGGAAGAATGATGTGTTTCGAATACAGAACAAAATTGGTGGCCCTTAAAACTCAATACAACATGAGAAAATATTAAAATATAAAATCGATAACATTCTGTACGTATCACAGCGGACGAAAAACAGTTATGTACCGATTACTGCGTACCCATCACTGCGGTTTAGAATTCGAAATATGCTATGGAAACGAATAACGTATCTGGGCATTAATTTAAATAAATCCTGAGTGCAGCAACAAATAATTCTTTTGTTCGTTACATTTTAAATGAATAAACACTGTAGCTTAATATCACATAAACAACTAATGTATTAATAATAGTTTAATGTTTTTTATTAGAAAGGCAAGAGAAGTTTTATTGTATCGAAATATATTATTTTTATCTTTCATGAAGAATGTTTTTTCAAATCCTGAGAGTATAAAAATATGTGAATAATTGACAATTTTGTTTCGCCAACGAGAACCTATTTTCATTGAATTGTACAAATTTATTCGGTAGCAGAATATTTATTTTTACGTATTTCAGTCTGATTTGGAAAAATATCACAGTAATAGGTACATTTACCCTACATGTAGAAATAGGAATAGAAATGTTGACCATAGAACAAAATTGGTGGCCCTGAAAACCCAATACAATATACGAAAATATTGAAATATAAAATTGGTGGCCCTCAGAACCCAATACAATATAAGAAAATATTAACATATAAAATTGGTGGCCCTCAAAACCCAATACAATATAAGAAAATATTGAAATATAAAATTGGTGACCCTCAAAACCCAATACAATATAAGAAAACATTGAAATATAAAATTGGTGGCCCACAAAACCCAATACAATATAAGAAAATATTGAAATATAAAATTGGTGGCCCTCAAAATCCAATACAATATAAGAAAATATTAACATATAAAATTGGTGGCCCTCAAAACCCAATACAATATAAGAAAATATTGAAATATAAAATTGGTGGCCCTCGAAATCCAATACAATATAAGAAAATATTAACATATAAAATTGGTGGCCCTCAAAACCCAATACAATATAAGAAAATATTGAAATATAAAATTGGTGGCCCTCAAAACCCAATACAATATAAGAAAATATTAAAATATAAAATTGGTGGCCCTCACAACCTAATACAATATAAGAAAATATTAAAATAATAAATTGGTGGCCCTCAAAACCCAATACAATATAAGAAAATATTAAAATATAAAATTGGTGGCCCTCACAACCCAATACAATATAAGAAAATATTAAAATAATAAATTGGTGGCCCTCAAAACCCAATACGATATAAGAAAATATTGAAATATAAAATCGATAACATTTTGTACGTATTACAGCCGAAACAGAGTCATGTACCAATTACTGCGTACCCATCACTGTGGCTTAGAATTCGAAATACACTATGGAAACGAATTACGTATCTGGGCATTAATTAAAATAAATCCTGAGTGCAATAACAAGTAATATTTTCATTCATTACATTTTAAATGAATAAACACTGCAGCTTAAAATCACATATATAAATTAACTATTGTATTAATAATAGCTTCATGTTTTTTATTAGAAAGGCAAGAGAATTATATAGTATCATATAGTACAGAATAATATTGTATCGAAATATATTATTTTTATCTTTCATGAAGAATGTTTTTTTCAAATCCTGAGATTATAAAAACATGTGAATAATTGTCAATTTTTTCTCGCCAACGAGAACATATTCTCATTGAATTGTACAAATTTATTTAGTAGCAGAATTTTTATTTTTACGTATTTCAGTCTGATTTGGAAGAATACCGCAGCAATAGGTACATTTACCCTACATGTAGAAATGGGAACAGAAATGTTGACCATGAATGAGAATGAGTCGGTGTCAAGAACGTTCGTTCGTATGCTCATGAGCGTCTTGTCGAGCAAGCGTAGAAACCCGTGAACGTACCAATTGAAAATCTATCGTCCCCCTGTTGGCTGAAACTTCTACAAGGATTTCATTGATGACAAGACACCAATACCTTTGGCACCTAGATGCCCATTCGTTTACGGTTTAGAACAGACTCGATCAGCTTCAAAGGCAATTCCAGCGCAGCTCGATTGGCCGACACCCTCAGGTTAGAAAGCATCAAACGACCCTGTGGATGGCCGGTCAACTCGGTCACGTTTCAAATCTACACGTTCCAGGACAAAGTGAACAATGGCTGTATAGAATCCCCAGACGACGACGGGAGAGTGGTTGAAATCGATTTCGCGTCGAGACTTTCGATCTAAATACTGCCGCGGCTACTTCTTGTTTGCGCAAGCCCATGATTGATGCCCTCGCAACTTCCTCCTACTCTATCGGAGTTGTTGACTTTTTCTAAACCAAGTTGAAAATATTTGCCCACGGTATGTTACACGAACGGAGAGACCGGATTTTTACTCTTCGCTAACTCTATTTACGGTATCATACTTGCCAGCTGGAAACCAACAAAACTTCTATTTGCTAACCCTTTGCGAACAATAATTTTTTTTTACTGTTAAAAGCAAGGATCAGAGGATCCATTTCAAACATAGACCGACGTAAAAGAATTTGAAAAAAGATTCTACGAAATAAAAGATTAGATTGAGTGAAACTTTTAAAATGTAACACACAATGACAAATATTTTGTTCATAAATAATGAATAATCAATAAATTATGAATAGTTTTATGTTCATCTTTATCTGAATTCAGTTTCATCGGAAATGCAAAAAATTGAAACAAATAATATTTTCCCAGTTCTGATATACTCATCTATCGAAGAAATAAGAGTGATTTACTTGATGCTCGAATAAAGTGGACCACACTGTATATTAGCTCTCCTATTAATTATCAGAAGAAGTAACTGATATTTTCATCTAATATTTTCATTGTTTTGTTCAGTTTCATCAGAAATGTGAACAATTGAAACAAATAATATTTTCCCAGTACTGATATACTCAGCTATCGAAGAAATAAGAATGATTTTCAAGATGCTCGAATTAAGTGGACCACACTGTATATTCGCTCTCCTATTAATTATCAGAAGAAGTAACTGATATTTTCATCTAATATTTTCATTGTTTTGTTCAGTTACATCGGAAATGCAAAAAATTGAAATAAATAATATTTTCCCAGTTCCGATATACTCAGCTATCTAAGAAATAAGAGTGATTTTCAAGATGCTCGAATAAAGTGGACCACTCTGTATATTAGCTCTCCTATTAATTATCAGAAGAAGTAACTAATATTTTCATGTAATTTTTTTCATCTAATATTTTCATCTAATATTTTCATCTAATAAGTTCATGTAATGTTTTCATCTAATATGTTCATCTAATATTTTCTTCTAATATGGTCATCTAATATTTTCATCTAATATGTTCATCTAATACTTTCATCTGATATTTTCATCTAATAGTTTCATCTAATGTTTTCATGTAATATTTTGATCTAATATTTTCATCTAATATTTTCATGTAATATTTTCATCTAATATTTTCATGTAATATTTTCATCTAATACTTTCATCTAATATTTTCATGTAATATTTTCATCTAATATGTTCATCTAATATTTTCATCTAATATTTTCATCTAATAGTTTCATCTAATATTTTCATCTAATATTTTCATGTAATATTTTGATCTAATATTTTCATCTAATATTTTCATGTAATATTTTCATCTAATATGTTCATCTAATATTTTCATCTAATATGTTCTTCTAATATGTTCATCTAATATTTTCATCTAATATTTTCATCTAATATTTTCATCTAATATTTTCATTGTTTTGTTCAGTTCCATCGGAAATGCAGAAAATTAAAACAAATAATATTTTCCCAGTTCCGATACACTCAGCTATCTAAGAAATAAGAGTGATTTTCAAGATGCTCGAATTAAATGGACCACTCTGTATATTAGCTCTCCTATTAATTATCAGAAGAAGTAACTGTTAGTACTCCTGCCGGAAGAATTCGAGCATTACAGAGGAATTGCTCGAGTTTGTTCTACACAGTTTCTCACGTCCCACGAGAGGTATGATTGTGTGTTATCGAGGTCTGTAACGCAATGCACATCGCGGATGTTGGTATCCGCGATAGTGTTTTCTATTTGCGGTCGATACGATAAGAAGCAGAGTCGCGTGTCGTACGTGCGCGTCTTCCAAAGACGAGGAACAGACGTGTCCCGATAAAGCAACGAGATTAGTATCTTTGCCGTAACAGGAGCGAAACGTTACTTATTTCGTGGGCCACATGCTACACCGATTCCGAACGTGCCAGATTCAATAGCGACCGCGTCGTCGCGTTTCCGGCACGTACGAACCTAAGCATTGTTGATCAGTCGTCGTCCCTGATACACGGCAGATACCGTGAACAAAGTGAAATCGATTTCTATCCTCCACTGAAATTTGAGATGTGAAATGTCACAAAAATGTCAAGACGTTACGCCGCACAATGAGGTATTCGGCCCGAAAAGTCGGAAAATTTTTATAGATTTAATGATTAACGTACAATACTCTGTCTTGCAAGTTTTCGAACAAATCAATCATCGCAGAGTTTCGAATCAATTCGATATTTAATCAAAATCAAAAATTCTTGAAACTCTTGGAAATTTTAAAAGTCTTGACAATCTTAATAAATGTTATACTTTTCATAATATTGGTGCGTTCATACTGTTATTTATCTCAATACCGATACGACATTTTAAGAGTTTCAATTCTTACAAACCTTCCAAAGTTTTCAGGCTTTCAAGATTGTCAAGACAACGAAGACTTTCAAGACGTCCAAGTTTTTTAAGAGTACTAAGCTAAGCTTCGAATTGTGTTGCAAGTGATGCGAATTTTTTGTCGTAGACATTGGATCGAAGCGATTCGAAGTGATTGAGATCCCATCGCTACTCGCTGGTTATTAACACACAACGAAATACATATTTTAATTTGTTGGACAGCGTTATCGTACGCGGCACATTGTAGATACAAATTTGTTAATACAAATATATTGCTTTAAATCATATAATGTGTGAAAACGCACTGGATCATTGCATGTGAAAATAATTCGTGTAGTTTTCACTATTAGATCAGAAAAATGGATAAAGTGGAAAATTGGACTCTTTCAAAGACTGAGGATGATGGCGAAAAATGTCTTTTGAAATAGTGCTGAATAAATCAAAACCTACAAGAATCACTAGCTTGTATTGATGGGCATACAATACTCTGTCTTGCAAGTTTTCGAACAAATCAATCATCGCAGAGTTTCGAATCAGTTCGATATTTATTCGAAATCAGAAATTCTTGAAACTCTTGAAAGTCTTGAAGTCTTGGAACTTTTAAAAGTCTTGATAATCTTAATAAATGTTATATTTTTTATAATATTGGTACGTTCATACTATTATTTATCTAAATACCGACACGACGTAATCATTGTTTCGTGATAAATGTAACATTTCAAGAGTTTCAATTCTTACAAACCTTCCAAAGTTTGAAGGCTTTCAAGATTTTCAAGACAACGAAGACTTTCAAGACGTCCAAGAGTTTCAAGAGTACTAAGCTTCGAATTGTGTTGCAAATGATTCGAATTTTTTGTTGTAAATTTTGAATCGAAGCGATTCGAAGCGATTCAGTTCCCATCACTAAATAGATTGCATTCGATGGATAATAGAGGAATTTTAATAGACGTTTGTAGACGTTTAAATACTGTTCAACTTTTGTTGGAAACATTTTTCATACCGATTCTTGGAAACCTTTGAAAAATTACTTTTCGTGATAGCTCACTATACGGGTCTAAATTAATTCTTAGGGAAGAGCTCTTAAAAGGTGGTGGAACATGTACAAGTAAATTTGTTCGATTGGCGAAGTTACTTACTAAGGCGAGATAGCTTGTAGGCATCCGCGGTATTAATTACGTCTACGAAAGCCTGCAACTCAAACTTCCGAGTGCTGTTTTGGTTGTGGTTCAACATCGCATATTTGAAGGCTGACTGAACTTCGTCGGTGCCCTGCTCGAAAATTGCTCCTGGAATCAGAAAGGAAGAACGTTCGCTTACTTCGATCCAAGAAAAACGATATCCTAGGTAAAACACAGCGCAACAAATATTTCGTATAAAACAGGAAATAAATCTGCATGAGAAAAATGTGGAACAATAATGCAATCAAATTTCGTCGGTAGAGAAATATTAAAACATGAACTGCGAACTAATAGTTTTAACCCTTTGCACTCGGAGTTATTATAACTCGAAAGTAAAACGTATCTTCTGACCTGGAATATTTCCATTCTCCATGATTTTTTAAATTTGGTAGATGTGGAATTGATATAATACCTCACGGAATACTTAAATCTTTAGTAATCGATTAAATACATATCTAATAGTGTAAACAATATTTTAAATAATAGTACAGCAATTTTTAATAGCGCCTCAGAGGCGCCAATCGAGTGCTAAGGGTTAATCCGAGGAGTTCCACAGAAATTGAGTTCGTTTCTTAATTCCTCATGTTTCATATCGTACTGTTACTAAATATACTTACAGATAATTTTCCTTAGTATTCTTACGAATTCATATTTCGTATGAATATCCAATAATTTAGATGCATCTTGAAGATAGTACTACTTTAAATTACTTGAAATCAAAATGAAAATTTCATTATATAATTTGTAGTCTAGTAGTATAGTCCAATAAGTTAGGTGCATCGTGAAGGTAGTACCACTTTAACTTACTTTAAATGAAAAAGAAAATTCCATGATATTATTTGCTTATTGCTTTAAACATTTCAATACTTGAAAGGATCAAAGTTTTAATAAGTAACAAGCATGCATCGTGCATATAGATTTATTTAAGTATAATTGATTTGTAAACAAAAGTCTTGCAATGTCTCGATAAATCGTCTTCTTATTTTGACAATGCAAGTCGGCCACTTTCAGTGCTCAAATAATGTTAAAGTTTCTTTGGTCCGACACTGTGTATCGATAACGAAGGGGTGGCACGGTCTGCGGGTTTCCGTGGATTCTTCGGACCCGTAGAAAATACGATTATTCCATATATGAACCGCGAAATAGGGTGTAATAATCCGACGCAGCACCCTGTATTGGATGTATGATCGCATAGTGCTCCGTTTGCCAGTGGCCCTCATGTGGCACAGTGGTACGAGCCAACGTCTGCTCCGCCACTGTCGACACACGACCCTCGTGTAATTACGACGATCCATTCCATGTTAATAGTCAGTAATACGTGCTGATATTAATACTACCGTCTATCCAATAGTTTACCCTAAACTATCGTATATATTACCGATATTCTGCTTAATTTCTGATTCTATTATCCATCGATGTCTCGAATGTTTCACTATCGTATACACTCCGTCCATCGTCCATTTCAGAGCATCCGTCCCTTCGTGCAGAAGGTAGAGATATTAACAATCAGACTGCGGATTTAACGCATTTATACCGAATTGAGTAGGTGTAATTTGGTACAGCAAAAATATTAGAAAATATTAGAAAACTTCAAACGTACATTATCATATTATAAATGTTTACTTGATATCGATCGAACAACTTGTAAATACAATTTAAAATGATGTTTTCGGCGAACGAATCGATCATACGTTACTCGCTATGCAAATTTGCAAACAAAAACTATAACATTATTTCAACGTTTCGGTCTCTTTTTAGACCATTATCAAGAAAATATTGATACGTATTTGCGTCTGTAAAAATAGAACACTGAAAATTGCGTGAAACAAATTAAACACCAAAAGAAATAAGAAGCAACCATACTTGCTAAGTGGAAAGAAAACTTTTAACAGTCAGTATTATAAACATGTGCTGGCACAATGCCGGCATTGTTCCGGTTCAAAGTAACCGCCAAATATCGATTGGACAATGGGTTGATCGATGTCATCTGATTCGTTGTCTCTAACCTTGCCTGTGTCTGTTTTCATACTAGAACGTTTTGTCACATGTCATTGTGTATTATGCCGGCATTGAGCCAGCACATGTTTATAATAATGATTGTTAAAAGTTTTCTTTCCACTTAGCAAGTATGCTTTTTATAAATTTTGGTGTTTAATTTGTTTCACGTAATTTACAGTGTTTTATTTTTACAGACGCAAACACGTATCAATATTTTCTTGATAATGGTCCAAAAAGAGACCGAAACGTTGAAATAATGTTATAGTTTTTGTTTGCAAATTTGCATAGCGAGTAACATATCAAAAAACATCAGTTTAAATTGAATTATCATATTATTTTCACATTGCATTTATAACAAAAATTAGTAGGTGTAATTTAAAATAACAAGTATATTGGGAAAAATTTAAACACACTATTAGACTTGTTTAATTATAGTTTTCCATCGATCGTGTTTGTTGTTAATAAAATTGTTAATGCTTTCGGTGCGAGGGTTCGATCAATTGTTACTTAATTTACCAATTTTTCCTAGACGCAATTCTAGTAACCCTTGAAGATGATCTGAATGTAGATCGAAACGTCGGAATTACCTCAGTAATTTTCAAGATTGCTTTGTAAATTAAGTAACGAATGATCGAACCCTTGCGTCGAAAGCATTAACAATTATATTTGTTTGTTGCAATTCAGGTAAGATATTTTTACTTTGCATAAAGATCCGCAGACTATTAATAATTTAATAATCCTAATCCTCATTGCTTCGAAGATTATGTTTCAAACCGTCGGTGTTTCTTGACTGATAAAAATCAACTGCCTAATAATTCGAAGCCGAGAAGTGGAAATGCGTTGATTAAATAATTAATTCTATCAAATTATATACACGGGAGAACCCTTTCGCGAGGGTCGCCGGATTTTTTAGAAATAGCAGAAGAGGGTGCGAGAGATATTTTTCGAGTTACAGGAAAATAAGCAGCGGCATCCCATTGAAATGATTGTCTTTATGGCAGCGGGAATCGCGCCGCTGAATTTGACTTTATTTTAGGTGTTCCTGTTTCTTTTCGGAATGAGAGAACTTTTCACGCGGCCGGGAAGGTGCGCGCCGTAACGTTACGTAATATTATTCCAGGATTTTTCTTATTTCTCAGTTGGTTTCTTTCTCGCCGGGGCCACTGTTAGAGGCACGTTCCGCTTTTCACAATTTCTCCCCGTCGCCGGGAAGCCGGAAAATCCTTAAAGAATCGCGTATCACTGCAAAGCGAATCACGTAGCTTTATAAAATCAATCGTCAGGGACGCGGATGCTCCTCTGGAATATAAACAGTCAACAATCCCGACATTTAAACATTCACATTCATTATTTCATAATATTCTGGATATTCACAATCTCGGACAGATTATGACACCACTTATTGTTCGTTCTTGCAATTACGTATCGTTCATTTATAAGAAATGTAATACGACTCAAGATATATTTCTAAAACAAGTATAACAATAAATATATAAATTGTGGTGTACTTTACAACTAATGTATATGACAATTAACCCAATATCTAAATAACAACAAATTATTTTACATTTCTAAGTTGGTGGAATACAATAAAAATGTAAACAATTAAACAAAAATTTGAAAATGTAAATAATCCGAAGGTGGATACGCGTTTCGGGAAATGTAATGAAAACATTTCTTTAATAAAGAACAAATGAATAGCTTGCTACGAAATGAAATTTTCACAAAATACGTACAGATTTTCGGATGAGTGTAATTATATTTCGAATCCGAGTATTGCATTCAAACGCGTACAACGATGGTAAACAAAGAGACGATGAATGCGCTCAATTAATATAATGAATTAATGGTGAATACGAGTTTTGTAAAAAGAGGAAAAAATTGTATTTCGACCGGTTTACAGCTTTGATTTCAGTTTCGAATGCGTGGAGATGTTAAAATGCAAAGAGTTCATCGTTGAATTCTTTCTCGTTTATGTCTCGTCGCGGAAATAAATTTTTGACTCTAGTAGAAAATCTTGCGCTTGGAAATGCAAATGTTATGTACACATATCACGTGATCATCGTATAGCGTGAACCATATAATATACTCAATCCTGCTACTTTTATTTTTATTCAGAGTTCATAGGCACTTCCAGTTAAATTTCGTCAGTATTATGTCATTTTAGGTTTTATGTCTCTCATGAGAGAGTGCTTACTTTGTATTCTATTTACGAGAGCATATCACATAAATGTGTACATAATTTTGCAAGTTTAATCATTTCCTTGTTGAACAATGTCTGCAAAATAGCCCTCAAAGTTGGGGATGAAAATCCTTTCAAAAACTCTAATGAAGGAAAAATGAGATATTTACCTCCAACTTAGGACTATTTTCACTGTCAAATATTTTCCAACAAACTATATTACTTTTTAAATTACAATCTAAATTTTTCTCTCCACCCTTCCTGTCCCCAAGAATATCGTACGAATGAACCCTCAAAGTTGGAGATGAAAACCCTTTCAAAAATTTTAATGAAGGAAAAGTGAGATTTTCACCCCCAACTTAGGACTATTGTCACAGTCAAATATTTTCCAACAAACTGTATCCTGTTTAAATTACAATCTAAATTTATCTCTCCACCCTTCCTGTCCCCAAGAATATCGTTCGAATGAACCCTCAAAGTTGGGGATGAAACCCTTTCAAAAACTATATTGAAGGAAAAATGGAACTTTCGCCCCAACTTAGGACTATTCTCACAGTCAAATATTTTCCAACAAACTGTATCCTGTTTAAATTACAATCTATATTTTTCTTTCCACCCTTCCTGTGTCCAAGAATATCGTACGAATGTACCCTCAAAGTTGAGGATGAAAACCCTTTCAAAAACTCTAATGAGGGAAATTGGGATTTTCACCCCCAACTTAGGACTATTCTTATAGTCAAAAATTTCCCAACAAACTATATCCTGTTTAAGTTACAATCTATATTTTT
>CM052204.1:7791549-7814655 GCA_028455805.1 Lasioglossum figueresi
ATCTTGCACCAATTTCTCTCTGAAATATTCGATACAATTCCTATGGTGTTCGGGAACAAAGAATTTAGGTACCATTTCTTTTTTTGGTAATAGAAGTCAAGGAACTGTCCATTGATGTGAATTCCAAATAAAACACTTAAAATAGTAGAGAATTGTTGGCCATAAACTTAAAAAATAATTCCGAGTGCAAAGGGTTAATAATGATGAATTTCCAATTTTATGTAACAGATTCGGCATTTATAGTGTGTGTATTGTAACCATTTGCAAGAAAAACGGTAGTTATTCATGAAAAGGTATCTTGCACCAATTTCTCTCTGAAATATTCGGTACCATACCTATGGTGTTCGGGAACAAAGAATTTAGGTACCATTTCTTTTTTTGGTAATAGAAGTCAAGGAACTGTCCATTGATGTAAATTCCAAATAAATCACTTAAAATAGTAGAGAATTGTTGGTCATAAACTTAAACAATAATTCGGAGTGCAAAGGGTTAACAATGATGAGTTTTCCATTTTATTAAACAAATTTGGCATTTATATTGTGTTTACTGGAACCATTTACAGGAAAAATGATAGTTATTTATAAAAAGGTATCTTGCACCAATTTCTCTCTGAAATATTCGATACAATACCTATGGTGTTCGGGAACAAAGAATTTAGGTACCATTTCTTTTTTTGGTAATAGAAGTCAAGGAACTGTCCATTGATGTGAATTCCAAATAAAACACTTAAAATAGTAGAGAATTGTTGGCCATAAACTTAAAAAATAATTCCGAGTGCAAAGGGTTAATAATGATGAATTTCCAATTTTATGTAACAGATTCGGCATTTATAGTGTGTGTATTGTAACCATTTGCAAGAAAAACGGTAGTTATTCATGAAAAGGTATCTTGCACCAATTTCTCTCTGAAATATTCGGTACCATACCTATGGTGTTCGGGAACAAAGAATTTAGGTACCATTTCTTTTTTTGGTAATAGAAGTCAAGGAACTGTCCATTGATGTAAATTCCAAATAAATCACTTAAAATAGTAGAGAATTGTTGGTCATAAACTTAAACAATAATTCGGAGTGCAAAGGGTTAACAATGATGAGTTTTCCATTTTATTAAACAAATTTGGCATTTATATTGTGTTTACTGGAACCATTTACAGGAAAAATGATAGTTATTTATAAAAAGGTATCTTGCACCAATTTCTCTCTGAAATATTCGATACAATACCTATGGTGTTCGGGAACAGGGAATTTAGGTACCATTTCTTTTTCTGGTAATAGAAGACAGCAGTCGCCGTGGTTCGCTCAGGTTGAAAATAAGTTCTATTACAACCTGGCCTTTGTTGCTCCCCCATTCCAGTTGTCGGTCTTCAACTTCGATGTATGAGCGTACTTACAGGAGAGCACATCAGTTGCGGTTCTTAACCGAGAAAGACGTTCCGGAACGGTGATCGGTGTAACCGGGAAAAGGGGTACTGGACGGTTTTTCCTTTTACGCCGTCATTTTAACCGACAAATGGAACGAATTCACGTTTCTGTGCTATTTTCCAGTAAACGGAGAAATTGCGATCGGTATACCGCAGTCTTGTCCAAAGTGACTTTGATCGATGTACCTACATCTTTTCAAAAATCCCTAACGTAAAAGAAATATTTGAGACCGTTTTCTATAGAACAAACATTTGAAACAAACATTTGATACAAACATTTGAAACAAACATTTGACACAAACAAGATGTTCAAACATAAATATTTGAAGTTCGCGCTGAAACATATATAGTATATGTACATACTTATAAAATGAAATAAATATTTTAAACAGAGTTTCCATTAATACGAAACTACATAATTGCATTAAATTAACCAACTAAAGTTTAGCAAATGGTTACAGTTTAGGGAATGATCTCTGGAAATATTGTTTATTTTAAATACTGTTTTTCCTGGGACTGTCCGATGCGAATATTTATAAAAATATTAAGCTTCCATGAACGATTCCTGTTTCCACCATCACTTTCCAAACTTCCGACTATCAAACACAGATTTGCAAACTGTTTATTAGATTTTGATTTCCGAGAAGCGCATAGAATGAAAACTTCAATTATTAATTAGGCTGGTTTAAGGTAATATATTTGTCAAATAATGTATCTTATAGTAACGCAAATAAATGATACGTTCGCGTAGCATTTCCGTAACGAGAATTATCACCATGCCGGTGCTTGATCGCTGAATGGTGAAACCATATGCGTTTAATACTTCGTGATTGTTATGAAAGCGAATTATTAATTTAATTTTGATTGCTGTTACATACGGTAGTCATCGGATCAGCACGATAGAATTGCTTGTTTAATTGAAATACGTTCACGCTTTCTGTCTGACAGAATTCATATCATTAATTAAGTTAAAGTTATCGCAAATAACATAATTTTCAAACAATTATTAGTCGCAATATTCATTTATATTGTGTGCAATGCGAAGAACGTATAAAATGTGATTATCAATAACCTGTTCTGTTTTAATGTTGTTAATACTACTGTTTACTGTTGTTAATCGTACTTCTTAATCAAAAGTCTATCCGAATAATAATTTCGAAAATTTCACCTGGAATAAACAAATACAAATAATTATAGCTTTCTATCGATCGTATTTGTTGTAAATAAAATTGTTAATCCTTTCGGCGCAAGGGTTCGATCGTTTGTTACTTAATTTACAAAGCCATTTTGCAAATTACTAAAGTAATTCCGACGTTGAACCCTTGAAGATGATCTGAATTTAGATCGAAACGTTGGAATTACTTTAGTAATAAAATTGTTAATGCTTTCGGCGTAAGGGTTCGATCGTTTGTTACATAATTTACAAAGCCACTTTGCAAATTACCAAAGTAACTCCGACATTGAACCCTTGAAGATGATTTGAATGTAGATCGAAACGTCGGAATTACTTTAGTAATTTACAAAATTGCTTTGTAAATTAAGTAACAAATGATCGAACCCTTGGGCCGAAAGCATTAACAATTTCATTGATATTATCATAGTTTAAA
The DNA here is from genome assembly GCA_028455805.1 of Lasioglossum figueresi. Classification (NCBI taxonomy): domain Eukaryota; kingdom Metazoa; phylum Arthropoda; class Insecta; order Hymenoptera; family Halictidae; genus Lasioglossum; species Lasioglossum figueresi. Next base: position 7,794,576 of record CM052204.1, read on the forward strand.
TACAGACTATTTTTCACAAATCAGCAATGCAGTGTTCCGCTTTGTCTGGTTGAAGAAGATATCTGCAACTGTGTAATTTTTATGGGAATTGTTTGAAAATGTATTTTCATGCAGATATTTTAAGATCTAAAGAAACAAGTTACTTCGGAAACGTCGGAACTACTTTAGTAATTTGCAAAACGGCTTTGTAAATTAAGTAACAAATGATGGAACCCTTGCGCCGAAAGCATTAACAATTTTATTAATATTATCATAGTTTAAATACCGACTATTTTTCACAAATCAGCAATGCAGTGTTCCGCTTTTGTCTGGTTGAAGAAAATATCTGCAGCTCTGCAATTTTTATGGGAATTGTTTAAAAATGTATTTTCATGCAGATATTTTAAGATTTAAAGAAATGAGTTACTTCATAAACGTCGGAATTACTTTCAGAAACGTCGGAATTACTTTAGTAATTTGCAAAATTCTTTTGTAAATTAAGTAACAAATGATAGAACTCTTGCGCCGAAAGCATTAACAATTTTATTGATATTATCGTAGTTTAAATACCGACTATTTTTCACAAATCAACAATGCAGTGTTCCGCTTTGTCTGGTTGAAGAAAATATCTGCAGCTGTGCAATTTTTATGGGAATTGTTTAAAAATGTATTTTCATGCAGATATTTTAAGATGTAAAGAAACAAGTTACTTCGGAAACGTCGGAATTACTTTAGTAATTTGCAAAACGGCTTTGTAAATTAAGTAACATATGATCGAACCCTTGCGCCGAAAGCATTGACAATTTTATTAATAAATAATATTGACAGGGGCGTATCACGCGGATGTGCACACGTCATTGTCGCGAGTCGCCTTCTAGTTTCCTCGCCTCCTTAACCCTTTACAGGGACGTGTGAGCCGACTTTTATCGGAAAGTGATATAGTTTCAGCCGCAGGCAGCGTACTTTGAGGGAAAAAGTCAGCTGAGAAACGCGGAGATGGAGTAACGCGACGAAGAGAGAGTGAGAAAGAGAGGGAGGAACAGAGAACGCGGAAAGAAGAAGGATGAAGCCCGACTTAAAGCATGTGGGAATACAAAGACGTCGAAGGGAACGATGTGGAGGAGAAAGTGGAGAGAACCTAGAGAAAGATGAAGGGTGAAAGAAGGGGGTGGAACGAAGTTTGGAAAATACTTGATCGGTTCGGGGCGACGCGAAGAACCTTTTAGAGCCAGGAAACTGATTCCTGTCGCCAACTGGGACAGCTACCTCCTTTTTAGACCAGCTTTATTATTAAAAAAAAATCGAATTTCTTCTTTTTCAATTTTTCCTAAAATTCTGTCGCATTAAAATGATTAATTCGAAGTCTGCATGCGATTTAAAACTCCCTTAAAGAAGTTTCCACTTCAACAATATGATACAGTAATTCTTCGATCGGTGTTCGGGGTCGCCTGTGCAATCGCAGTCCAGTGCCTACCCACCGATGATTGATCTGGGCTCTGGTATATCGGTGTGAACACCACTACACTGACACCATGAATCGAATGTTCAAACTTCTTAATTTTCATTATATTTTTATGGGACTTTCGCTAACTTACCTCTGGCATTTTTCTGATTAAAATGACGCTAACACGATATAATTACAACTGTATTTAGTGGTTTCATGGACGATTGAAGTTTAGCACGCAACGAAGAACAGCGTATGGGAAATTCTCTGAACTGTGCCGGCGAAGGCAACTGTCCGCGTCTCTTCCTTTCCCATACGCTGTTCTTCGTCGCGTTCGAAACTTTCGTCGTCGATTAGACCACTAAATACAGTTGAAATTATATCGCGTTTGGTGCCATTTTAATCAGAAAAATGCCAGGAATAAGGTAGTGAAAGGTCCATAAAAATATAATGAAAAATAACCAATTCTATGATTGCCATTAAATTGCGAGAACTCGCGGGCGGCACGCTTTGGCCACGCGATCCGTATTTCATTCTGTCCTTCTCTATGTTCGGACTCTCGTTTCAAGTCTCGGCGCGGTAAACGCGGTCATTAAAAAATAGTGTCTCTACACCATTGCCGTCCGCGCGGAACACGGCTGTTCGACACCTACTGAAGAAGTACTGTACTTTCATTTCTTTTGAATGAGAATTGTTACGGGTGCCTTCTTTACTTTTTCATTGAATCATGTATAGGGATATGTGTTCCTCGATCAATAATTTGTACCACGGTATAATATGTTAGTCTTTTATTTGGCAATGGACGGTAGAGTTCTCGACTGACTCTTCGGATCGACAACCCTTAGTCGCGGTCGTCCCGTCTTCTTATACTTTCGCACTGTTCTTGACTTTTTGGGAGGAAGAAAAAATCCTTACTCGATAATTCTGGATTCCTCCAGATCTTTCGCACCTTCCGAAGTCCTTCACGATTTATAGTGTCGGACAAAATGATAGGACATTTGATAATACAAACTTGCAATTCTATATGGATACTTTGAAGGACATATCTAATATACAGGGCGTGTAATATGTACGTATATCCTATTGTGTTATATGAAATATACAAATACATCAAATGTCCTATCAGTTTGTCCGGCACTGTACAGAACCCGTATGCGCTATGGAGACTGTGACTAATGAAAGCTAAAAATCCTGCTAGGCTCTGAAACTAAACAGTTCTCTTAGAAAAAGTTTTGTCTAGTCACGCGCGCCATAAATCGTGACCAGCCGTTTTCTACGTCTTTCTATTTTTCAGGATCTCGAGTTTCCTCGACTGGCCCCTACACATGCATTTTTAAATTTTTGTGTTAAGAGCAACGCGACGCCTCCTGCGACGCCTCCTGCGACGTCTCCGCTCCTCTTTATTTTCGGGCGTCCAGCGACGTCGAACGGCCGTAGACACGGGCGCTCGAGTGCACCGCGATTGTACGGGCTGACCACTGAATTCAGCGACACGGAAAGACCATTCTTCCGTGAAAAGAATCGAACTCGTTCACGTGTCCGCGGACAGCCGACCGTAATCCACCGTGTACCCGCACGGCGACCTTGCGCCTCTCCTTCGAGGGAACATTTGTACTCGACGATCGGCCCTTTCTCGCTTTGCTACGACGACGGACCGAGGAGGACGGAATGAATGGGCTCCGCGATAACCATCCCCAGTCGGCTAACCCCCCTAAAGGGGATGTAGAATGTGCCGCGTTTGCTGAGGCGTCGCACCATTGAAACTCCTTTCGTGGTCAAAATTGCACGTTTTTAAGTTACATATTTTGGTTAATGCATCAAATATGTAAATATTAACAATTTTAGATTTTATGTCTGCGGTAACATTACTCTGAAGGTAAAATTCTCTTCTCATCGAAAAATTAGACCTAGGAACCCCTTTTTCGTGGCCAAAATTGAATTTTTTTCAAGTTTCTTTTTTTCAGAAAATGTTTCTACACATCCAATTGCTTATCAATTCTATAAAATCCAAAATATTAATAAGTTTAGATAAATATGTTTGCGGGGACGTTACTCTGAAGGTAAAATTCTCTTCTCATCGAAAAATTAGACCTAGGAACCCCTTTTTCGTGGCCAAAATTAATTTTTTTTGAAGTTTCTTTTTTTCAGAAAATTTTTCTACACATCCAGTTACTTAGCAATTCTTTAAAAACCAAAATATTATTAAGTTTAGATAAATATGTCTGCGGGGACGTTACTCTGAAGGTAAAACTCTCTTCTCATCGAAAAATTTGACCTAGTAACCGCTTTTTCGTGATCAAAATTGAATTTTTTTCAAGTTTCTTTTTCTTTCAGAAAATGTTTCTACACATCCAGTTACTTATCAATTCTTTAAAATCCAAAATATTATTAAGTATGTATTGTTAAGTATGTAAAATATTATAAATATGTCTACGGGGACGTTACTCTGAAGGTAGACTTCTCTTCTCATCGAAATATTTGACCTGGGAACCCCTTTTTCGTGGTGAAAATTGAATTATTTTCAAGTTTCTTTCTTTCAAAAAATTTTTCTACACTTCCAATAACCTATCAATGCTTGAAAATCCAAAATATTAATAATTTTAGATAATTATGTCTGCGGGGACATCATTTTGACGATAGAATTCAGAAAATCGTATATTAGGATTAAAGGAAAATAGATACGCAGGCAGTCTTGGCATCGGGAAATTTAGCTCGACGTAGAATTGGGGATAATAATCTGATCGCGAATCAGCGATGAATCTCAACCTGGCGACACACGGAGGCCCGGTGGAAAAACGAGACATCGATAAGGGCAACGAGGCAGCCAGGAGAGGGCGGAGGTTAGAGTTTATCCTGGTAATATTTCTATTCCATCGGTGTCCTGTTAAGGCCCGAGATTTCACTCTCCCTTTTATTCAGGTTATTTCATATCTCTCGTTCCTATCCTACGTTTCTGTTTTCAGGCTGAGATAGGACTGACATAATTTTCCGAGATAGTACGTCCCGGTCCGAAGCCCCGTTCTTCACCAAGTCGGCCATCTCTGTTTTCTTCCTTTTTCTGTCGCCTCCTAGCGCACCGAGCGTTCCAGCTTTCTCGCTTTTTATTTCATCTCCTTCTTCTTTTGCTTGCTGAAAGCAAAAGGGTCGCGTAAGTCACTCGATTCGAGGATCATCGATCCATCTTTCCCTTCTTCTTCCTCGCATTCCTGCTTTTCCCGCATTCTCCTCTTTCCTTCCTTCCTTCCTTCCTTCCTTCCTTCCTTCCTTCCTACATTCTCCTTTCACCGATTCTCGACGGTTACGTTCGCCAAGTCGGATAATGTACGCTTCTGCAAGTCCATTATATCGTTTTTGATAGTCTTTATCATTGCTGGAAGGGGCCAGCCTCATTATTCTTTCATCACCGCCCGCTTTATCAAAGCATCGCGGAACGGCTGTTGGAACCGCGTTCATCCTGAATGGCTTCGACTGCGGTACACTGTTCTTCTCAACTCAGCCTCGGAAGTCAACTTTTGTTTTCAACGGAGATCCAAAATAACAGTTGTTTAAACATTTTTTTGGAAAACGTCGTCCAGTCAACAAATTTATATGACAAATTATGAAAAAGTATTATTACTTACACCGCCTTTCAACCGTCACCCTCACGTCAATAACATATATTTTCTAAGAAATTTAATGATTATTATACTTTATAATTTCAATGCATATTTTTATACTTTAAAGTCAACACAAAAGTCTACAATAATTTTGCCATTTGTCAACAGAAATATTGAAAGAATTTTGAAAAGAAATCAATAATGGGTACCCGGGTTAGGTTATTGATGTAAGGGTTGAACGAAAAAACGCTATTTCTTGTTTAATGCACATTTACTGCCACATACATTTTTTTAAACAATTTTGTAATTATACGACAGTGTATCGTAAAATATATAATTGCTATAACGTATGGTTACTATTGGTTTGGCAAGAAAGTAATTTCGGTATTTTAAGGTGAAATAGAACCCAATTTTTTTTAACCAAGCAATGGATTCGAATACATTTTATATTTCCTATTTTGTATGATAATCTGTTGCCATCTTTCTGGTAGCTTCACAATTACGCGCTCATAAAACTTCTGGTTCTTATCAACCAAAAACTGACCCAAGTGCGATTTCAGGTCATCATTATTTCACCTTAAAATACCGAAATTACTTTCTTGCCAGCCCAATATATACAGTGACACGAATTAATATTCGAACGCTCTAAAAAAGACGATAACTTTTTTAATATTGTACTATACAATTTGAACTTTTTTGGGAAGCTAGAGCAATTAGTTTACTAAAGGATGTGAAAAGAAATTTTTTCAAAAAATGCAATTGTTCGGAATTGTAGAAAATATACTAAAAATTGTATTTTACAACTTTTTTATGTGTATGGGCCGAAATTGAAAATTTAAAACATACGTTTTGTAGATCTGTCCCCATCAACAGAATTTTACGAAATTTTCAGAATATGTTTAATTCGCACAAATCTATAAAACGTATTTTTAAAATTTTTAATATAGGCCCACGCGTATATAAGAAGTTGTAAAATATAATTTATAGTATTTTTTCTACAATTCCGAACACTTGCATTTCTTTTTAAATTTCTTTTCACATCCTGTAGTAAATTAATTACTCTAGCTTTCCAAAAAAGTTCAAATCGTATAGTACAATATTAAAATAGTTATCGTCTTTTTTAGAGCGTCCGAATATTAATTCGGGCCACTGTATATAACGAATGACGTGGGCATGCAACAAATCTCCCGCCAGTCCCACAAGGAAATGGGCTGCATGCGAACTTGTCTTCGACGCTCGTAAATACAATATAGTATAGGAACCACAGTTTCGTACGTGCGATTACGAGCGTATGTCAACGCGCGCGCGTACACGCCTCCGCTCTTTTTGTTGTTCCTTCTTATCCTCGCTCTCGATGCGATTTCCATAAATTCGATCTTTTTGTTGCATCCCGATGGAACTGGCTGCGAGCGAGACCGTTCCCGGAATATTGAAACCGTAACTCTTATTACGGGCTCGGAAAAAGAGCGGCCAAGAATTAGAGTGCTATATCGGTGCCGGTAAATTTCTCTTTCCTCAAGATATTTGTTATTTCATTCGAAGTTCAAGCTGAGTTATATTATTGTCCGATATTACGTGCCGGATATACAGATTGGCGAGAATGTTCGTTTGCCGAGTTATCCGCCGGTTTAAGTCAACGGATTCTTTGAATGTCCCGCGGGGTTTTTAATTAAATAGTGTTATTCCGAACAATTTTGATCAATTTTTTACAATTTGACTAACCACGTGTCAAACAGTGACAACATTTAATCTTCATAAATAAAACACCGCGCGAAATTTAAAATGACACCTCTCAATGACGAAGACCCTATATGTCAGACCGTTTTGGAAATTGTGTTTGCTGTCTTGAAATGAAGAAAATATGAATTGTTATATAAATTTGCAATTTTTTATCACAATTCAGTGCATATTTTTCTGTTCTTTTCTTTCTTTTTTTAATGAAAGTGTGATTCGTGTCTGACAATGATTAGACTGCGGATGTTTATGCATTTATGAAAAAATTAGCTGTGTGCAATATAAACCAGTAAAAAATTCCAGAATGTTATAATGTTGCTTTTAATGTAAAAAATCGTTAAGGGATGAAATCAATTCTTATGTTATTCCTGCTTCGCACGATCAATGTAAAACGTTTTTATTTTGCATAAAGATCCGCAGTCTAGTAATGATTGATTGATTGATTGATTCGGCATTACTTTATTGATTAAACTTCAGTAAAATTGAACTGCTTAGAATTCGACTGCACAACAGAGAAATACTGAGGGAAATTGTTCCGGTATAGCGATATTCAAATCTTGTGGCCGTTAATGGCGGCGTGTGATAATTCGAAATCTGATCACAGAGGCGATGCTACCGTTCGACGTCTCTCTTGCAAGATTAAGAGGAGTTTGCGGAGATTTCGATAAGATCTGTTTGGTCAAAGACGATCAGGTTGTTACCGAAGTCACGCTTGCCTCAGTTTCATTTGCTTAAGCTCTCAGAAATTCTATCCCTCTGGCGAACGATCGTCTTCAGTCCTCCATGTTTGCAGAATTTTCGAAAGGAAAAGGAACAATGAGAGATCCGCCGCGAAGAAAATGAAGAGATGAGATTAAAGCTTCGACAACTGTGACGTATCCTACCTGCATTTTCAGCTTTTCAATCCACGATCAGAATTTCTCTATAAAAACTGAACGGCAGCGTCACGAAAAACACGGTTTTTAAATTGCCGTGCAATGTAACGTGAAAACTATTCCCATTGATTTGATTTTTTGCTGGCGTCAGTGTTCTCTGCTCAACATGAATCTACTTTTTTCACCGATTATTGTTCAAATTTTTTATCGCAGAACTTTTGACATGAATTTTCCTCTTCGAAACGGCACCGTTTCTTCAATCTTCCATTTTCTCACTTAAAAATAGATTCGCGCTGAAAGCATACTCGCAAAGTCGGAAAATAGAGGAATATATTCGGTTTTCGAGAATAGGATGAATACATCAAGTGCCATGCATACTGCACGACGCGGAACAGCTTTTTTGAGAAGGGTGCGCAGATAAACCGTTCTAGCTTTTTCATGTATAACTCTTTTCAACTGGAATAAGTATTTTCGGTTACGTCGGTAGTGTAGTAAAATAGCCTTGAAATTTCAAAATGATTGATTTGACAGGTTAGTTGAAATAAATTTCCAAAAATTAGTCATTTTCGAATGGAATTGATCTACGTCGGAAGAAATTTTTAATTTCAAATTAACCCTTTGCACTCCGTTGTCGCCGATAATGCGACATTACTATGACAAATTACAAAACACAAAATTTTCATTCTGTTGAAGATTTAGAAACTTGAACTTGTTTTAGTTAATGTAGCTGTAAGGAATCAATATTTATTTTTTATTTTTATTAAAGGTTTAACGTCGCATGAACATCTAGGTAATTAGCGACGAACTTCTATGGTGTTTTAGATTTTGTGGAGGTGGTTGATTTTTTTAAGGAATTCAATGTTTGTTGTATGCTTTTCGAATGTGAGGGTCGCGTTCGGGTTGATTTGCAAAATGGCTTTGTAAATTAAGTAACAAATGGTCGAACCCTTGCGCCGAAAGCATTAACATATTTATTAACAACAAATACGTCGATAGAAACCTATAATTAATATACAGGGTGTTCTCGATAACAGATGGGAGAAAATCTAAGGGGTGAATCTCTACTTCGAAATTCAACATCTAGGTAATTAGCGACGAACTTCTATGGTGTTTTAGATTTTGAGGAGGTGGATGATTTCTTTAAGGAATTCAATGGTGTTTGTTGCATGCTTTTCGAATGTGAGAGCCGTGTTTTGGTTGATTTGGGAAATGGATTGTAAATTAAGTAACAAATGGTCGAACCCTTGCGCCGAAAGCATTAACATATTTATTAACAACAAATACGTCGATAGAAACCTATAATTAATATACAGGGTGTTCTCGATAACAGATGGGAGAAAATCTAAGGGGTGAATCTCTACTTCGAAATTCAACATCTAGGTAATTAGCGACGAACTTCTTTGGTGTTTTAGATTTTGTGGAGGTGGTTGATTTCTTTAAGGAATTCAATGCTTGTTGTATGCTTTTCGAATGTGAGGGTCGTGTTCCGGTTGATTTGCAAAATGGCTTTGTAAATTAAGTAACAAATGGTCGAACCCTTGCGCCGAAAGCATTAACAATTTTATTAACAACAAATACGTCGATAGAAACCTATAATTAATATACAGGGTGTTCTCGATAACAGGTGGGAGAAAATTTAAGGGGTGGATCTCTACGTCGAAATTCAACATCTAGGTAATTTGCGACGATCTTCTATGGTGTTTTAGATTTTGAGGAGGTGGTTGATTTCTTTAAGGAATTCAATGGTGTTTGTTGTATGCTGTTTGTTGCTTCTATGGTGTTTATTGTATTAAATTTGAGTCTCTGGGTAGAGAATTTTTGGCAGTCACACAAAAAGTGATGAACTGTGAGTGGAGTATTACAGCAGAGGAGGGGATATGTCTTCTTTATGAGGAATTCATGTGTCATCTTGCAATGACCAGTTCTCAGACGGGGAAGAACGATTCTTTCTTTTCTGCTCACGTGTCGCGTGAGATGTCTTGAAAAAAATTTGTGATTATATAATGTATTTTGAGGGTGGAACCACTGGAACAGTGGTGAGCGCCGCTGGCAGCAACCCATGTAGAGCGATGATATTTTGCTTTGTGGTTCGAAAAGTACGTCGACGTTGGAAACTTGAAAGGGTGGTTTCTCAAGATAAAAGTCTGCTCTATCGCGAAGTATAGTTCGATTTCTCGCTGGACCCTTATTTTTGGGACAAATTGAAAAATATCCTCAAAAATGGGTGCAAAAGTGGCGTCTCTCCGTCTTTAATCGTTGTTTAAACATGTTTAAACAATCGTAATGTATTAATATTGGATATCACTGTATTCGGGAAAGTCTACAGAATCTTTTGGTGTGAAGAACAAATCAATATCTTTTATAATAACATCAGAATAATCGTTCCAAGTTGAAAAATGTGTCTTTTTTTAAATCTCAATTTTCTCAAAAACTCTACGTATAGGAGAAAAATTAAGGACAGATTCGGAATCGACGCGAAAAACTCTATAAGAATCGCATAGTGGGAATCGAAATAATTTTTGGCTCTTGGACAGTGTAATTTTACCTATATTTCTAATAAACGAGAAATCGTTTTTATTATACTTCGCGGTATTTTTTAAGGCTTGGGATGCGCTCATAGAGTCGGTATAGATTGTGTGATCTTGAAAATCAGAGGTATATAACTGTTTGAGAGCGTCGTGTACTGAATAGGCTTCTGCGGTAAAAATGGATGTTTGTATAGGTCCTCTGTAATAATAGCGTTTTAATATTTTGCGTAGTAAATATTTTGTTTCATTGCAGCAACCGTATTTTTTTTATTATATATATATATAATATATATATATATATATATATATATATATACATATACACTTGTAACTAATGTAGTGCTGAAGTTCCTGGTGTACTATATGAGTCCTTCGGCTGGAGTGCAAAGGATTAAAATACCTCGGATTTTTTAAAATTTCAGTCCGAAACCTCCGGATTAAATTATAAAATAATTATTTAACATAATACAATCAGAATCTCGTGGGAGGAAGATAACTGCGAAATCTTTCTCGGTGATCTTTAATATCGTCAGGCACACAGGGACCGTTCGCCGTTAGCTGTCTATAGTTCCGCTGAAAAAGGGTTAATAGAAGAACAATTACTCGAACGGTGCGCAGGGGTCAAAGGGTAACTATCGTCGGTGTTTCTTCAAAGGCGAGGTAAAAGAAAGCAGCAAACTTGCCGGTCGACTGTTCCCGGAGGTTTTCCATGGCGGCGGAGGTCGATAGGGAACGAGGGGTCGTGAAAGTGGTAAGGTTACCGAATGAGGTTCGCGTGGCAGCCGCGCGGCTAGGCGCGGCGCGTTCTCGGGGTCGTGGCTTTATTAACACGTCTTACAGCGTAACGGGATTTCGCGCGCGTTAAGAGCTGGGTATATGGCGGCAACCGGCAGCTGTTGCTAACGCAATTTTCCCCCAATATAAATCCTCGGGACCCCGCGATATTGAATCAAACGATATAGCGGGGGACGGCTTTATCCGAGCTTGGCTCGCGGTCGCGGTTCACGATCGTACGTACAGTACCTCGCAAAAGTAAGTAAACAGCCGTGTGCGGGCAACAAACAATCGAATCCAGGCAAACATCTCATAATCATCATTTCGAACCAGGCGATCATCAAAACTTTTGCGTTCAATTGTCAGTGAAAAAAACGCATGAAATTTCTGTTAGAAGAGGAATACAGTAAAGTCGAGATTACTGTCCTCAATCAACACCGGGTTCGGACAACAAACAATCGAGTCCAGGCAAGTTTTTCATAATCATCATTTCGAACCAGGTGATCATCAAAACTTTTGCGTTCAATTGTCAGTGAAGAACGCATGAAATTCCTAGGAGAAGAGGAATACAGTAAAGTCGAGATTACTGTCCTCAGTCAACACAGGGTTCGGGCAACAAACAATCGAGTCCAGGCAAATATTTCATAATAATTATTTCGAACCAGGTGATCATCAAGACTTTTGCGTTCAATTGTCAGTGAAGAACGCATGAAATTCCTAGGAGAAGAGGAATACAGTAAAGTCGAGATTACTGTCCTCAGTCAACACCGGGTTCGGACAACAAAGAATCGAGTCCAGGCAAATATCTCATAATAATCATTTCGAGCCAGGTGATCATCAAAACTTTTGCGTTCAATTGTCAGTGAAAAATGCATGAAATTCCTAGGAGAAGAGGAATACAATAAATTCGAGATTACTGTCCTCAGTCAACACCGGGTTCTAAGTCCAGTGCCTACTCATTCAGAAGGCGGCGATGATTGTTCTCGGCTCGGGTATATCGGGGTAAACACCACGCATTGACTCGAATGAATCGAAATGTTCAACCTTCTTAATTTTCATTATTTTTTTCATGAAATTTCACTATCGTATTTCTGGCATTTCTCAAATCGACGCGTTTTTTAAATCGACGATTCAAGTTTCGGTCGCAAGAAAGGACAGCGTATGGGAAAGAAAGAGACACTCATTCTGTCCTTCTCTATGTTCGGACTCTCCTTCGAATTTCATTCTGTCCTTCTCTATGTTCGGACTTTCCTTTGAAGTAACAAAAATACGATCGCAACACCAGGATAACTGTCCACCAAAAATACGGCTGTTGGACAGTAATCTCGACTTCACTGTAGCGTGTAGGGACACTATTGCAGCATCGTAAATTCGTTACAACCGTCGCCGAGCCTAGACTCATGTTTTAGGATTCACGATCATCCCCAGGAAGAGTACTCTTTTAGCATCCTAATTATCACTAACCTACTTAATTCCCTACTTATTGCTTCCCTCCCCATTCCCTAACTTTTGCATTTTTGTTGGTTTGGTATGTTCTTTGGTACATTTATGCTCTCTTTCCTCTCTTTTTCCTCAACTTCTCCAACCACTCTTCCACATTTCTGTCTTTTTTCCTGCTCGCTACATCTTCGATCCTGATCATTTACCCCATTATCCTGCAATCTCTCGTTAAATCCTCTAGGCTACCATACTTGACCCCGCATAGGTCGCATCCCCTTCCCTCTTCCTCCAGCCAGCATTTATTCCAGTTCTCAGAATTTCCGAATCTTATTCGCGCTATGAGCTTATGACTGTCCCCTCTACCCTCCTTACTCAGATATTTCGGCAGCATTCCGATTCTAATGTATTTGTATCTTTCGTTGTAGGCTTTTTCCGTAACACTATAGAAACACTGACTCGGACGATTGAATCATAATCACCAGATGAGAGGAGGGATCACGAATTTAGGAGAAAAAGTTACCCCCTCTCTGATTAATCGCGTTTTTCATCAGGGTTTTTAAACACAATGATTTTTGTTCCGTATTGTACAACTCTACAGGCTCGCACGAACATCCCCCACACGCTCGCGCCTGATCACACGTAGACACCCACACGCGGCGATCCGCTCGTCCGGCTAACTAGATCCTTGATGGACGGCCGAGCGGATGGAGCGGTGCGGTTATATAGAACGGATCGAGCGGAATAAGGCGACCACCTCCACGACTTTGTCCGATGGTAAAAGAATCAAGGGAGGAATGAGACAAGGATAGGAAACCAAAGGATCTTTTCTCTTTCCTTCTTCCACTTCGTTCTTCCTTCCTGCCGCGGGAAAGATGAGCCCTCCATTAAGTGGAAGTCGCAGTAAAGTCGAAAGATTTTAGGGCGGTACTAGACCGTGAAAAGAATAGCTGAACGCACGGGGTAATTGCGATCGAACCGGCTCGCACGGCCGACTAGATTCCGGATGGAGGATCGAGCAGGATGGATCGCGCACGAAGCTAGGATAGATCGCGATCGCTGCGGAACTCCTTTGTTAACCCGAGGTCACGGTCCTGACACATTCGCGCCATTGTTCTGATAGGGAATGCGTTCCTTGGACGATGCTTCTGACGATTTTGTGGCTGACGTGGCTACGATTATAATTTCCGTCTCTGTCTTGCATGCGTCACGTGACGAATCAGAAGACTGCGGAGTTCATGCATTTATGAAAAAAATCGGTGGCTGTAATTTAAAACAGTGAAAACATTAAGATAATTTAACGCGGCGTTGGTAAGGTGGGTGAATGTATCGATAGTGGTGGGGTCTCACAGACCCACCGAAATAATATATTGTATTATACAGGGTGAGGCACTAACTATTGCCACCTCCAACAACTCCGAAAGTATGACAGTACTAGAATAGTTTTCGAAATAAAAGTTGCATCGGACAACAGGAACCGTATTGTACAGTTAATGTTTTGTTGCTAGGTGGAGTCGTTTTCAAAATGTGAAGGTCACCGTTGATTTTTTTAAATAGAATGCTATATTTTGATACCTGTTTTCTAATAGTGGCCATTGAGACGAATCCAACGAGGTGCAACACGAAGGTCTTTGATGGTCAGCAAAGGTCATTTATGACAAAAAAGGCGAAACAAATTCGTATTTACAGAAGGTGTTCAAAGTGATTGCTATTGGTATTAACGCAATCGTGCAATCTTCTTATCACGGATTGAGTAGTATTTCGTATCACTTCGGCACTTATCTAATCACATACTGTAACAATTTATTGTACAAACTTATTGAATTGTACGGCGTGTAGGGTAAGAACGTTGAGGATATCTTTCAGCGTATAAATCCGTAGTTCGTACTGAATTTTGCTGGCATTCTCCGTAAATGAGAAGCATATCGGTTTGTTCTTCGAAAAAGTAAATCGTTTACAATCGCTTGATTCGATTATACTAATCTTACCATTCTTATTAGTGGTGTCCTGCGATATCGTCCAGAAGTATTTATTTGACATTAACAGGTTTAGTAGATACGCTGAACGAGATATCCTGAACGATTCCACCCTACACACCGTACAATTGAATACATTTGTACAATAAATGATTACAGCATGTGATTCGATTAGTGCCGAAGTGATAGGAAATGCTACTCAATCCATGTTCACAGTTTCAGATATATAGCATTTTTTGTTTGTTTGCGAGAAGCGTTTTGCGTGTTCGGCGATTTTCTGCTGTCGAAAAAAATGGATCAAAGAATTTGCATCAAATTTTGTGTAAAGAATGGAATCAAGTGCTCCAAAACACTTGAAATGTTGACTGTGGCGTACGGTGAGTGTACTCGGAGTAAAAAAAATGTTCATAAGTGGTACAAGCTCTTCCAAGAAGGCCGAGAAGATGTTAACGACGAAGCTGGCCCTGGACGCACCAGCACGTCAACAACCGATGAAAACGTTGAAGAAGCGTAGAAAATAGTGTTGGGGAATCGTCGAATTACCATTTGAGAAGTTGCCGATGATGTCGGCATCTCGTTTGGTTCGTGCCAAGCAATTTTAACGGATGTTTTGGGCATGAGACGCGTGTCAGCGAAGTTTATTCCGAAACTGCTTAATTTTGACCAGAAGAAACGTCGCATGCGAGTAATTTTTTGGCCAGAAACAACACCACAATCATGCCTCAGCCACCATATTCGCCGGATTTGGCCCCCTGCGACTTTTTCCTGTTCCCAAAACTGAAGAGACCCATCCCAGATAGCACCGTACGTCCGTAGGACGTATGTTTTACGTCCAGTTTATGTCCGAATGTCCTACGTCCATTCTAAACATTCGAAGGATGTCCTTAGGTCTTAAATTTTGCACGTTCTAGGAACTTCCGTTTCTTAGGTTTTACGAATGTCCTTAGGACTTAAATTTTGGATGTTCTAGGAACTTCCGTTTCTTTGGTTTTACGAATGTCCTTAGGACTTAAATTTTTGATGTTTTATGAATGACTGTTTCTTAAGTATTACAGAATATGTATTGTTAGAACTTATAAAGGCTATTCCCGCGGGTTTGGTAGTGAAATTCGCCCCCAGCGGGAATTTAATCGTGCTTGAACGATTCGATATATAGCCTAACCAAAAAGACCCTTCTGATGTGATTATTGTTAAATCATTTTTAAAATATTTTTTAACAATGTTCAGACTATTTCTAATTAATTTTTTGGAAAAAAATTTCGACATCCGAAAAACGTTATGAGGATGTCCACACAGTACATCCTCGGGATGTCCTACTTTGTAACTGGAATGTTCCTACGACATTCAGAGGACTTAAAATTGATATATGGACATTGCCGGAATATATAGGATATCTGTGTGCAATCTGGGATGAAAGAACGGAGATTTGCAACGATCGAGGAGATAAAGACCGCATCGCCGGAAGAGCTCAAAGCTATACCAAAAAGTGCGTATCAGAAGTGCTTCGAGGATTGGAAAACGCGCTGTGTTCACGCACAAGTGTATTATATCTGAGGGGGATTGCTTTGAAGGGGACAACATAAATATTGATGAATAAATAAATATCTTTCGATAAAAATAAAAAGTCACCTTACTTTTTGATCGCACCTCGTGTACGGTGTCCTGTCGCGTTGCCCCTGACCGTATGGCGGTTACATAAGAAACAAATCCTGGCCTCGCGCATTAACGGGTCCATGAAAGCTGATGCAGAGAGCCGCATCGAGAAATCACAGTCGATCGGACATCACTCGGAAAGATCTGACGTCGTTCCAACAAAGGTTCCTCGCGGGTACATCTACACGAGAGGTGGCCCGGTAGAATAAAACAGATTGGATCGACCGGAATAAGTCGTTCCGTCCGAAAACTTGGACCAATTGAAAAAAAAGGAATAGCAGGGGTGGTCGGTAGGAAACGGTCGAACCAGCAGAACTTCCTTCCCTTTCGTTTTCTCTCTTTCGGCTCTTTGCTCTCCCGCGGAAGCGAAGGGTACGCCCATTACTTCGTGGGCGAACGAGCTCTCTCTCCTACGATCGGAGATGAAGCAAGCAAAGGAGAAGTGAGGGTGACGGGGGATGTAGAGGCGAAGGCAGAGGGGGAAAGAAGTCAGGGAAAAGCGAAGGAATGGAAGGAAAATCGAAAAATCAAACCGTCCTTCGAGAGATTGGGCAACGGTGGTGAACCTCGATCGACGATGGCCTCGGAACACGATTTTCTGGCGCATCGAGTTACTGATTGCGAAGATACTACGTCAGAAAACGCCGAGGAAAACGTACGTATGTGCGCTCGGCAGCCCGGTATTTCACCGCTCCGAATAAGGGAGAATGCCGGCTGCTGCTGCTGCTGCTGGTCTGATTCGACGCTACAACGAGAAATTGTCGTCGATTTTGTCGAGTCGGGCCACGAAACACTTGCTACGTGTTTTCGTTCTTTCCCCATTTAGCAGGGCGCTTCAGGTAAATAACAATTTGCCTCGGACCGGTTCGATTCTTCGTGGACGCCGCGCGCCGGCACTTTGCACACGATGCAATTTTATCGGGGGTGGAGGGGCGGCGCTGTTCCGATGAATTTGCGAGATCAAATTCAATCTTCCGTCTCGCCATTCAAATGCCGACGTCACGGAAACTGAAAATGGACATTGATCCCTTCGAATCATATACTTGATAAATTGTCTAAGCTCTCGTTTTTATAGAACTACTAGCTTTTTCCCGCGGCTTCGCTCGCACAGGAAACCGTTTAATGCCCTCGGAAAATAAAACCTTTCAACCCCCCCATTCTCCCCTATATAATTTTAATTTTATGTCGTGTCGCCATCTTAGATTTAAAAATTGATGCGATTTTTGTAATTAACGTCCCAAGAAACCTCAATAACGACACCCATACCGATTTTTAGGCTTATTCGCACCATTTTACCGCATTTGTCAAATATACGTTTGAATTGAATTTATAAAGAGTTGATTCTTGAAAAACTACGACGTACCTAAGGGTTACGACTATTTGGTTTATACTTAAAGTATCTCTTTCGTCGTCGTGGCCCTCTCGCGGCGGTCGCGGTGTGGGTAGTTTTCGCGCCTCGAGACGTAAACGTTACAAAATTGTCCCGAAACATATTTGGGGCTATTGGTTTCTACCGATCGATGATAATCTATGCCGTTCAATTCCATTTCGCTGTTCGCGTTGCTCCGTAGATCTCTCTGACGGTTAACTTTGAAGCAACGGTTTAGCGATAAGATAATAATTACGTACTTATATATTAGTTTCCAGATACATTTACGGAAATAAGACAACTTTAAGGCGAAATAATTGTATCGATGAACGTTAAGACCAAGTTTCAAGTGAATCCGACCACGAACGAAATATTCCTCGTACAAACGTTGCTACCCCTTTTCACCCCCATAGCGGTTGAATTTCGAAATATCCTTTCTTATCCCTTGTATGGATCATAAAGGAAAACTCTGTGCAAAATTTCAGCTTTCTATGTCCAAGGGTTTAGCCTGGGCGTTGATGAGTGAGTGAGTCAGGACAGCGTTTTTATAGATAAGATCTTTTAGAATCTTTTAGTCTCTTTGTCTCTTTAGTCTCTTTTAGATCTTTTAGAAGATACGATCTCGGAGTTTGATCCGTTGAAACTTAGAATTCGTTACAATACTTACAACTAAACCTAACAGCAACGGTCAAATAATTGGTTTCGAAGGCCTTTCAATAAAACCAAAGATTGTTTCAAATTTTTCATTACACAATTATTGCAATAAAGTTGCATTCGTAAGTGTTTAGGATTCAAACACTCCCCGCAAAGTGTAATTCAGCGAACGTCGTTACGCGATACGGCGCGCATTGGGTAAAACCGACGAAATCTGTGTCAAAATCAAAGAACTTTCGATAGAAATGAGACAGAGCCATGAAATTTTTTTAAATGAAAGCTGAAACTTTGCAGATTATGGGATAATTATGGAGATTGTGGCACGAACGTTTTTTAACCTTGAAAAATTCGATAAACTTGCATAATTTGAAGGAAATTTTTTGGTAACATGCTATACATTATTCCCCGTAGATTTTTCCACGCTGATGCCAAATCTGGTTTGAAGATTTGTCTACAACCTCAAAATTTATAACCACAAGTAGAATTAGTCGGCGATGATCAGACAAGTCGGACGATCTCCACCTAAAATTGACACGTTGCGAATAATGATCCTAGTCAATGGTATTGCCTAACCATGGCTTCAATGTCAGTGAAAGACAATCCTGCACGATATCGTATGCCACAATACAGGATGTTCACATATGTGTACACAATGTATTCGCATATACATACACGTGTCCACAAAGTGATTACAAGTTTGTAACATAAAACCACGCGGTTCATAAAATTATTGTACTAACGGAATATTTATTGTAAAGTACCAAGCGACAAAACGATGTTACAAAATGGTACAATCAATTTTTATTGATGGAGTTACAGTGGCGCGCAGTAATACTCGGCCGCGCTAAAAAGGACGATAACTTTTTAAATATTAGACTATTCGATTTGAACTTTTTTGGAAAGCAAGAGCAATTAGTTTACCACAGGATGTGAACGAAATTTTTTCAGAAATTGCAATTGATTGCGATTGTAGAAGAAATACTAAAAGTTGCATTTTCAACTTTTTTATGTGAGCCTATATTGAAAATTTAAAAAATACGTTTTGTAGATCTGTTTCAATTACATGCACTGTGAAAGTTTCATCGATATCGGTTGATGTAGGAAAAAAAACGACAGACATTGAAACATGTAAAATCCTTAGATTTATTGCATTGAGAGGCCGAAAATCGTGAAAATCTGTCAATTTTATCATCTTTAAACGTTTGTAGGTCATTGCAACGTCGACCGATTTTGACAACATTTTCACGATATGTTTAATTGACACGGATCTACACAACGTATTTTTTAAATTTTCAATATAGGTCCGCATAAAAAAGTTGAGAATGCAACTTTTAGTATTTTTTCTACAATTCCGATCCATTGCAGTTATTGAAAAAAATTACAAAATTTACAATAGTTCGGAATTGTAGGAAAAATACTAAAAATGGTATTTTACAACTTTTTTATGTGTGTGGGCCGAAATTGAAAATTTAAAAAATACGTTTTGTAGAACTGTGTCAACTAAACGTATTCTGAAAATTTCGTCAAAATCGGTCGACGTTGCAATGAGCAACAAACGTTTAAAGATGGTAAAAATTGGAGATTTTCACGATTTTAATTTCGATTTTTACATCTTTCAATGCCTGTTGTTTTTTCCCGCATCAAGCGATTTTTACGAAATTTTCAGAATATGTTTAATTCACACAGATCTATAAAACGTATTTTTAAAATTGTAAATATAGACCCACGCATATAAAAAAAGTTGTAAAATATAACTTATAGTATATTTTTTATAATTCCGAACAATTGCAATTTTTTTAAATTTCTTTTCACATTCTGTAGTAAACTATAATTGCTCTACCTTCCCAAAAAAGTTCAAATAGTATAGTACAATATCAAAAAAGTTATCGTCTTTTTTACAGCGTCCGAATATTAATTCGGGTCACTGTATGTATTGGATACAGTTATAAGGTTACAATTTGTAAAATACAACTTTTAGTATATTTTCAACAATTCCGAACAATTGCATTTTTTGAAAAAATTTCTTTTCACGTCCCGTAGGGAACTAATTGCTCTAATTTT
>CM052204.1:7814755-7849633 GCA_028455805.1 Lasioglossum figueresi
TATAATACATTCTACATTTCCGAACAATTGCATATTTTGAAAAAATTTCTTTTCACATTCTGTAGTAAACTATAATTGCTCTAACTTTCCAAAACAGTTCAAATAGTATAGTACAATATCAAAAAAGTTATCGTCTTTTTTACAGCGTTTGAATATTAATTCGGGTCACTGTATGTGTTGGATACAGTTATAAGGTTATAATTTGTAAAATACAGCTTTTAGTATATTTTCTACAATTCCGAACAATTGCATTTTTTTAAAAAATTTCTTTTCACGTCCCGTAGGGAACTAATTGCTCTAACTTTCCAAAACAGTTAAAATAGTATAGTACAATATCAAAAAAGTTATCGTCTTTTCTACAGCGTTTGAATATTAATTCGGGTCACCGTATGTATTGGATACAGTTATAAGGTTACAATTTGTAAAATACAACTTTTAGTATATTTTCAACAATTCCGAACAATTGCATTTTTTGAAAAAATTTCTTTTCACGTCCCGTAGGGAACTAATTGCTCTAATTTTCCAAAAAAGTTCAAATCGTATAGTACTGTATTAAAAAAGTTATCGTGTTTTTTAGAGCGGCCGACTGAACACAAATGTCTGTTTTGAATGATTTTGTGTACGTACGACTATAAACAGTCACTTCTAACTGATTATAGTCGCGACAAGTGTTTGCTGGCACCCTGTATTACAAATCTAATTTACTACAAAGGAATGAGCTGCAGTCCTGACGGAGAGTTTCCCTGTTCAAGACTATACAGTGGCAATAGGTATTGCAACCTAATTCATACGGGCAATATCCACTACCTGTCACTATGTATCGCATTCCATGAATGGGCTTATTTATATGTACACGTGTAGGGCTTAGCAAAACACACTGAAACAATAATTTAACAATTGTTTGACATAACATTAACACATTATACGCATTCTCTTCTTCAAATGTTTTTTACTGTTACGTCAAATTCGATGAAAAAACAATATTTATAAAAACATTAATACTGAATTAAATATAAGATTGAAGGTATTGATGTTTAAAAATTAATTTATGACAGAATGCGATAATATTCCACTTTCGCGAGAATTGATCGTCGATGGGCATAATAATAAGAAATAATAAGGGTCGTATTGAACAAAAAGAAAACTTTGCGTAAACAACCCTGGCGTTCTGGACGGTACTTGTAATATCTGCTTTATAGAAACCAATGGCAGTGCACGAGCGATACCGGCGTATATGCACGCATGGGTTATTAACCATCGTTCCATCGTTTCGCAGAAGAAGTGGCTGCACGATGCTGCACAATCAGGCGACGTATAAATACATCCTCGATATGTAGATCGTTTCATGGCCGATGAGGCACGTAACGTCACAGAGTAACTGCACAGGGACGACAGAATAACCAATATACCAGGTCCGTCAGAAGAGCAACGAGACTCGTACCACCGACATTTTTACTGTTCACTTATCTGCAAACCAACTGTATCAAAGTAATTGCACAGACGAGTTTTCTCTTCTTTCTTTTTTTTATTTAAGCTCTTCAGACCCGTAAATGGGTCCATTTCGCTTTACAATTTAGTGTTACAATGTTGCAAGGTGAGATACAGTGCTGTTAACTCTTTTTTTCTTTTATTTATTAGAAAATCTCATATCAGATTTGTTTCGGCAATACAAAGATACAATGATTACGGACAAGAGAAAGAATCATTTTTGCAAAATAGAGAACTGAACGTGCACGGATAGCCTCGAATACTCCAAATAATAAATGAATCACGTCGAGAAAGAATTCGATTCTCTTTCCGTAAATCGTGATAGTAGTAGGAAAATCCGTCTGGTACATTCAGATTGAATTTTTTCTCATGTGAGACAATTATATTGTGCCATTGTTGAGTCCAACTCGTATGCGTTCTAGCAAATTAGAGTCGGGCGTCAATATGCCTTCTCGTTAACGCAGGTTTCCTTTGCATTTTCTTGGGTTTTGTGTATGGAACACTTTGTACGACACGTCTCATAGTTGAAACTGACGCTTTTGTTCCAACTTCCTGTTTGACCTTCTTAAGGGAAACTGCTGCATTCGAAATTTTCCGTAAATTGATCTCTTTTCCCTCCCCGTTGTAGCTCGTTTCGTTCTCCCTTTATAATCTTTTCCATAATTTCCAGGGTTAATACAGAAATTATTAATTACTTTAGCACTCCTATTAATCCTTTTTCCAATTTCTCGGTTTTCTTCTTCTTTTAAAACTTTAATTTTTACAATTTTCTCAACAGTCGAATAATGATACGAACAATGTCTGATCTATCGCAAAGCGACAATTAACCGTGACTAAACAATGCGAGGCTATTCATGTGGGAGCATCTTATTTTGACAAAGTATCTTGCAAGTGTACATATCGATGTAAACATATATCACTTGCAAATTCATTTTATAAACGAATTTAACTAATAAGCAAGAATTTTGCCCACAATTCCTTTCATTGATGTAAACTTATATATATTTTCACCCGAGGCTAATCAAGCGAACAGCACTGTATGATTCGAATAGATAGCTTACAATCTTTGAAATAGGAATGGATATAAATGCAACTCTTGACGTTAGGTTTCGCTACGAACTTGTCGATTTTTAGGGGTAGTTTGTAGACCATTTTATATAAAGATTCCAAGAGTTACATTAACGACTTAAATCAAACGATCACTATATTATCTTGGATGAAGAGTTGCAGATATTTAACGCGTTAGAGACCAACGTTTTTCATTTAGACAACATCGGTGTGATATTAAATTTTTAGGAAATGTTACATCAGAAAGAATTTCGCTAATGTATTTTAAAGTACAATGAGATTTCCCTTTACAAGTATTGAAGAGAATTACGACTTTCCTGGCAACATTTCTGAGATTACGAACGCAATTTCTGTATTAGCGGACCGTGTAAATGGAAAGAAGGAAATTAGCGTTTAACGTGTTACGCTGCTGTAATTTCGTGAAAAAATTGGACAACAATCTACTTGGACTCGTTTCCTACCGCACAAAGCCTCCACTTTTACGTGTTTAATTATCGTTATCGTGGATTTCACAGTTAAAAAGTTTTCGTTAAAATGGTCCAATAATAATAACTTTTAATTCATCTTTTTTTTTACGAATAAAAATGCTATTTTTACATTGATTTAGTAAATGGAGCAAGAATTATAAGCGGAATGACATCCGAATAATTGATTTTCCATTATTTGCGATAACATGAACATTCTCTTAAAATAAATACGAAGGCCTCAGTGTTGCTTTTCTAAATGGCACAATGGAAAATGAGAGCAATCGTTTCTCAATATAATTTCTTCGCGTGTTTTCACAGTGATCTTTCTCAAAATAGAATGGCGTATCTTCGCAAGTGCCACATCGAAGCAGATAACAAGAGAAACTCAACTATATAGCGAACATGTTGAACACATGGTTGAATTTGTCTCGTTACCTGCTCGAATGTAACAGGTACAAAAGAAAATTGTACTCGAGTTTTTTCGTCCCTCCGTTTTCGGCGGAATTGTTCCGTTTTCTCCGTAAAATGCGTTCAATACTTCGGAAACCATTACATCAAGTGTACATTTTCTGACACGAATGTAGTCAAGTATGTCACCCATCAGCGATGTAGGACCAAGAACACTAGTATATCAGATTCACTTCCTCTATTTTTGAGAAGTATGCAAATGCATTGAAGTCCCAAGCCTTCACTCTTGCAAAGTTTTCGAACAAATCAATCAGCAGAGAGGTTCGAATCAATTCGATATTTATTCGAAATCAGAAATTCTTGAAACTCTTGAAAGTCTTGAAGTCTTGAAAATTTTAAAAGTCTTGATAATCTTAAGAAATGTTATTCTTTTTATAATATTGGTACGTTCATACTGTTATTCATCCCAATCCTGACACGATGCAATCATTGTTTCGTGACAGATGTAACATTTCAAGAGTTTCAATCCTTACAAGCTTTCCAAAGTTTTAAGGCTTTCAAGAATATCAAAACAATGAAAACTTTCATGACGTCCAAGAGTTTCAAGAGTTCTAAGCTTCGAATCATCTTGCAAGTGATTCGAATTTTTTGTCGTAGACATTGCATCGAAGCGATTCGAATGATTCAGGTCCCATCACTACTCAGTACCTTCGTACTGTTATTCATTCCAATGTTGACATGACGTAATCATTGTTTCTTGATAGATGTAACATTTCAAGAGTTTCAATCCTTACAAGCTATCCAATGTTTTAAGGCTTTCAAGAATTTCAAAACAATGAAAACTTTCAAGACGTCCAAGAGTTTCAGAGTTCTAATCTTCAAATTATCTTGCAAGTGATTCGAATTTTTTGAAGCGATTTGTATCGAATCATTGTATCGAAGCGATTCGAAGTGATTCAGATCCCACCACTACTCACAACGCAGTAAGAAAACCGAGAAAAACAAAATGTCGATAGCCGGTTACCGCGAATTGTTAATTAAAGCGCGGCTCGGCGCGCTTCCGCTAATTTCCGCGGTAATAGAGAGGAATCTATTGTTCCGGTTTGAAAACAAAAGGGGGTGGCTCGCAGTTTACGAAATTTCGGGGCGAACTTCACCTTTGTACAACAATCCGGCGATCGTTGCAACCTGCACACACGGCAAATCTCCCGGCTATT
This sequence comes from Lasioglossum figueresi, assembly GCA_028455805.1. Classification (NCBI taxonomy): domain Eukaryota; kingdom Metazoa; phylum Arthropoda; class Insecta; order Hymenoptera; family Halictidae; genus Lasioglossum; species Lasioglossum figueresi. Next base: position 7,819,404 of record CM052204.1, read on the forward strand.
ACGGGGTTACGCTTCAGAAACTTGGCTCGCCGCTCCTTTGCTGCTTCCACGAGCCGTGGCCTCGCACCAGTTAGGCTACTATGTATGTTTGCTGTTCCAGCGAACGATCCAAGGATATTGGCAACATCTGCTGGTGCTCTAGAGGTAACACCGAACCGAACCGAATCGGGAACGAACCTGATCTTGGGATCGGACGTTCAAGGGTATTAAAGGGACAACATACTGAATTCAGCTAAACAACCGGCGAATCTGTATCGCGCCGTATCATTTTCGCCGCCGGCTAATAACTGACAGGAGATCATGTTGCTGGATTTCTGTCACTTGAGCCTCCGCGAACCCTCGTATTAAGGTGGCAATCACACGGTAAAACGAGACGCTAATTGATAGCGTCGGGCACGCTGCGGATCTTTATGGAAACTCGCGTTTCTCGGATCCGATTCGATGCCAGACACACCTAAACATTAACCGGGTAAAGTCGCGACACCAGACCGTCAACACGTTATTTCATTTGGAATTTTGATTTACCGGGTGTTAATTTTAACTCCGGCATTTTTAAAATGGCCTAAGTCCATTGATGTTTAAATTGAGATATCTTAGAGTTTGCGTTTCAATGAAATTAAAAATACACGTATAGAATAACAATGTTTCACACGTCTTGATCTAGTAGTGAAAGCAGAAAGATTAACCTTTTTTCGGTGCGGTAAAATTATTATTATTATTATGTACGGACCGAAATCCATTTATACAAATGTTAGCAATTCAAAAGAAAAACAAAAATGAAAGTCTTAACCTAAGATTACTTAGAAAGGGACATGCCGCAAGATGTATGAATGCAGGTATCAAATTAACATATAATTGTACGCAAGTTTCTCTTGAATGATTGCAACGACCCATTGAAAAAGTCAATATTATGATATAGCGATGTAGAGTCCGCAATAATACGATTTAAGGGATCCATTAATCCATATGTGGATTTGGACTTAATTGTTTGAAATCCTGCCTTAGTTCTCAAAAAACGAATAAATTAAAAACGGATTTATTGAGATATTAAAAATTGTAATAGTGGAACGTGTACATTGGTGGAATTAATTCCGGTCGCTTTGGATAAAAACATTCTTTACTTCATATTTGTGCAGAAAATGTATATTCTGCTGTGCTAAATTGATACCGTAATATTTTTATTGTAATCGGTAATGTTAATACTTAATATTTTCACATAATTTGGTTCGTAAATGTTTTAAAATTTTAATTTAAATACATGTAAACTGTGTTGTCACTTTTGTTTTGCGCCTGGCAAGAGGAAACATCGCATGATGTGAAATAGCCAATCGCAGGATGTGTGGGTTCATTGTAGCAACCAATCAGGAAGGCCTTGACGGTCTTTACAAACAGTTTCATCATTGTTTTCGTCAGGCATTGTGTTTTCAGAAGTGAGGACCATGGTAAAGTTTTTGAAAGTGTGAATAACGACTAAAATGGCTTCGAATACCTCGAAATTGAAATTGTAATTTCTATTTTATATTAAAAGTATGGCTGTAAATGTAACATTAGAAAATAATTATTACGATACAAAATATAAATGATTATATATTAAGTAATTCGAATAAATGCGAAATTTAAGTAAAAATTTAAAAGTGTCCAGAATTAATTCCACTAGTGTATAGTTCTGAATAAAATGTGACATTCTCTTTAATACAAAATTAATGTTTTTCTGAACAATTCTAGTGCACCTCGAATAGGCGTAATTAGTTGGAATATTCATGATTCAACGCTAAAACAGAGGAATGTAGAAAGTCAGTACGACATGTAGACAGTATCTTCTACGTTTACAACTAATTTTTTCTCTTTGCAGCTGTTCGTTTATTAATTCGTTATAATAAGCTCGCATCCACAGAATTAAAAAGATATATTAATATCTTACCTATCTAACTACAATATAAGATACACCTGTTATTATTTCTAGAACTACAATATTAATAGCAGGATTAATAGCAAATTATGTATTTAAAATGTTACTTCTTTATTCTGTTATTCTAATGGAGAGAAACGATGGAAAAAAGCGTATTTTTATTTTTATCATTCACTTATGTAACGAAATTCGAAAACGGGACGCGCTTGAAGCTCGTTAGTAAATTATATTTCTAAGTCACGATCTGATTCCGGCGCACAGGTTTCGATGGAAATAGTTGCTGAAAGACGTCAAAAACCACGCGCACCTTCAAAGCTTTCACAGTAATTAACGACACGTCCGTTTTTCACACAGTGACTAACGCGAGCCTGTATATTATACGATCGAAGTCGCGAAATATGCAGGAATATTTTAAATTGGCAGCCTCCATTCTTCCGTTATCGATGAAATGATATTCGAGAAAGATGTGTCGAATTAAATATTTTATCAGCGTTTCCCTCCTAGTAAGTCGAATGCATGAAATTATTTCACAGAGCGTGCACAACATACCACGATTCCGTAAGAGTTTTTCCATTTTCAGACTGTTAGATCAAATCCGATTGGAATATATTTTAATGAAATTAAAAACTTATTAAACACGGATGATAAAAGTTAATGAACATGAATACGTCGAGTAAAGCGATTGAAAAAACTTTCGAAAGATTTATGTGTATTATTATATTATTATCGACATCTCAAGATGATTAGAGAAAAAGTTTATTCCACTTCAATCTCTCACAATTGGACAGCGGATTTTATGGATTTATGAGAGAAATGAGAAGTTGTCAATGAAAACGGTAAAAGCCAATTAATCATGTTACGGAAGAAAATAAATTTCTATTTCACTCCATTTTATTGCAATTCTCTGCTCACAACAGATTCCATTCTTTATTTTATATAAAAATCCGCAGTGATTGCACAAAAACGTTAGCCGCTGTTGCAAAATTGTGTTTAAAAAGAATAAAGGGCAGATTAAGAAGAACATTTCGCGTGAGTGGTTGAAACAGTGTTTGAAAAAGTCTGAAGTGTGCTGGACATTATCCCGGGGAAAGTTCATTTATTCCGCAGATCGACCAATTATTTTAAACAGTATATTCCCCGCGAAATCTGCGAGCCCCTTGACCTAATTAGCATGACTGCTAGAAAATGCGAGTAATTTCGCATACTCGTGGAAACGAGCTCGCCGGTGAAATTCAACGCGAGACCCTCCGCCAAAAGTGAAGGTTCGGAGCTGGACAAACGTCACGTTACGGCCGCGCACCGCGCTCCGCGCCGTTAAAAATACCATGGTCACGCATCGGGGGAAGAGCAGAAAAGCTCTCTCGTTTTTCACGTCAAAACCATTCATCCTCCACTCGACGTGAATAACCAACAAATAATTCCATTCTAGGCCCGTGTGCTAGGCGCACACCCGCACACAAACAGATGCGACGGAAGATACTTTTTTCCTTCGAGCCGGCTGTTGACGCTGCCTGTGATATACACTCGTACGCGAGAGTATTCGAACGCTTGCAATTCTGACATTCAACTAATAAGATATGTATGTTGGATTAAAGCATTCGATGTAATATCCCACATACAGCAAGGGATGGGTCCCAAGACTGCATACACGTAGTAAGAAAATAATTTAACAATATATAGCGTTTCTGCAATACATATATTGTAAACACGTGCCTGACGTGGCACACAAAATTATTCGAAATTTGAACAACTATGAATTTCCGACGCTGATAGAATGTAGACAAACAATTTCCAACGCTCACAGAATGAAAACAAACATTGCTTAGTTCGCTAGCAGTCGGTCCAAGGCAAACAGTGTTAAAAATTTCTGGGGCAATTTTCATTATAAACTCTATAACAAAATGAACCGCAGGAAATCCGATACAAGCAAGTCGATCAGAGAATTAATAATAAAATGGTACGAGGAAGGCAAATCGTTAAGTGAAATTGCAAAACTTGTAAACGAAAGTAAGTCCACGATTCATTGTATTGTGAAGAAATTTAAAACGGAAGGTAAGATCAATTAGGAAGGAACAAGATCATTTTATTTCTGGATCACAATTGGCATCAATGGTGGCTACACAGTTCCAGAAAGAAGCGCATCTTGAATTGCGTCGTCGATTATTAAGAAATAATGGTTTACATTATATTACATTATATTATATTACATACTTATAAAAGTAATTCGTTCTGGGACATGCGATTATTCTCTGATGAGAGTAAATTCAACGTTTTTGGTAGCGATGGACGTAAAAGAGTTTGGAGGAAACAGAACACAGAATTGGAATCGCGAGATCTACGGCCGACTATTAAACATAATATTGGATCTGTATTAGTTTGAGGCTGTATGGCATCTAGTGGAGTGGGAAACCTTGTGTTCATTGACGGAATAATGGACAAAACAAAGTACTTAAAAATTTTGCAGGAAAACCTAAAAGACAGTGTATCAAAATTGAATTTACCAAGTAATTACTGGTTTCGATCGGACAATGATCCTAAACGTACCGCTAAAATAGTCAAAGAATGGGTATTGTATAATGTTCCACGCGTGTTGCCACATCCACCGCAAAGTCCCGATTTAAACCCCATTGAACATTTATGGAATGAGGTGGAAAGATGATTGGAAACTACAGTTATCACTTCGAAAGAAGCGTTAAAACGAAATATTATTGCAATATGGCAATCGATAGATCCAACGGTTACTTCTAAGTTAGTTCGCTCAATGGAAAACAGACTTGGGGCCGTTATAAAATTAAACGGTGGTCCAACTCAAATAACTATTAAATGTTCCGTTCTAATACTTTCGTGTGTCGCTTCTAGATCGTGTTAATAATAAATGTATTGTAAAAACGCTATATATATTGTTGAATTATTTTCTAGTGTTACTTATGTAGTCTTAAGATCAACCCCTTGTTATATGTGGCAAATTAATGTGTTCTTCAATGTAACATACATATTTCATTAGTTGAATGTTAGAATTGTAAGCGTTCGAATACTTTCGCGTATGAGTGTACACGTTCTTCGAACTGTAATCATTAGACTGCTATTTATGCAAAGTCCGAGCGGAGTGAAAATTTCATTTTTCCGCAATCGCGATGTTTGTCGAAGATAACCATTTTCTTAAACATTCCGCTTCGGCAGATATTAGATTATGTACTTAAATAAACCGTACACTTTGTATAAATTGACACAACAGAATTTATTCAGTAACGAGAAAAGATATTAGTTTATGTACTTAGATAAACCGCACACTTTGTATAAATTGACACAACAGAATTTATTCAATAACCAGAAAAGCACAAGCAAACCACGTCTTCACGATTTGAATGTAACACGACAAGTGAGGATCAGTCGGGCTAGAAAATTGAACGATACTAAAAACAAACAACCCCAATAGTTTTATAAACAAACTGAAATAAACTGAAATAAACTGAAATTGAATCGATCGTTCCTTGTGTGGAATAATAGATTAATTTTGTTTCTCGAAACATATTTCAACAGTGGATTATTCAAGTTTTCGTCACACGTGAAAAATATGTTTCTTCTTCAAAATTAGAATTGGTATTAATTTTATCAGCTTTTTTGACAAGTAGTCTGCGGATCTTTATGCAATTATTGCTTTTGAAAATGTTCAAAAAATGCTAGGATATAAAATATGACAGAATTTAGTACGATTTTAATTGATTTCAAATCTAAAAAGGCTACTACCATGGAAAATAAAATTCTATTTCATTCCAATTTCTTAAAACTCTACAAAAATTGAAAATTGCATAAACATCCGCAGTCGCCGACGCTTTAAAATTGACGAAATTAATGGATCTACAAATTTGGTGACATCTTACTATAACTCCTGTAACATAATTCATTACAAAATGATTCCTATCTACAGATAATTATCGCAATAAATATATTTTGTGCCCGTATATTTCCCGTCCGAAACTTTTCGTTATGGTATCATATCTAACTCGAAAAGCAGTTGAAAGTGTCCGGGTTTCAGACAGAAAAGTCTGGGGTTCTACGCCGTTCGTCCTGGGTTCGCGATTTTACAGATGGCAACCCTACACACGAGCCGATTCTCGCACACAGCTGGCATTTCTCTTTCTGGATCGTTTAATTCTTGAACACCGAGTGTACAAACATTATATGAGCCATATATATCCGCGTTTATACGTCCAATGAGTAATGGCAGGCGTCCATCATCGCAAGCATGTGTCTGACACTCGCCGTGTGCGGCGTGCTCTTTCTATCGGCGGCGGTGCAGAAACAATTTTCTTCGAGTCGTGAGCGCGCGAATCGGATCGAGTGAAACAGCGCGAGATGCCGAGAGAGAAAGAGAGAGAAAGAGAAAGAGACAAAGAGAGTAACAGAAAGGGTGAAAGAGGGTGGAAGGGAGATAAATAGAGAAAGGGCGAATGAGAGGAACAACGAGAGAGGAAGGAAATAGAAGGGAGGGTTTCAGGGCCAGTGAAATGCGGCGAAAGTTGAAACAAATATCGAATTTATCGGGTTGCTGTGGGTTCGCGGAGGGAGAAGGGACGTGTGGGAGAACCGGACGCCAAAAGGGAGTAAGTCAGCGTGAGTTACGAGCGAAAGGGGATGGCAATGTGGGAGAGGAAGTCGAAGTCGACGACGACGACGTCGACGACGCCGACGACGACGACGGTGTTCGTTCCTGGGTCGTGTTTGAATTACGAGCTCTAGTAGTCCAGACTGGAAATGGAAGCCGCCGAATGGCGGGAATGACATAAAACCAGTGACGACGCTGAAATTTCTACACTTCCTCCTTTCTTTTCCCACCTTCGATTTTATACCCCCACCCTCGGCGCTTACTGCTCTTTGTTCTGCTCTTCATTTGTACAAGGCGAGCAAAAATTAATAGGCCTGATCCCAGGAAAGCATCCACACCAGAAAATTCTTTATTGGATACGAAAGAAGAAGAAATGTTGAAAGGTGCTATGGAACGTCAGAATGTGATCTTCTATAACTGTCCTATCGAGTCGATCTCTCGACAAAGAAGGTTGGACTGAATGTGACAATTCTTTTCGATTGAAAAATGAATTCTTCCATTTTCTCATTTTATGCATGTGGAATTGATTGGATACCTCGTACAATACTGAAATGTTTAATGAGATAAATAATATTGTGAATAATGGTGCAGCAATTTCTGCATCACCCTGTACATCCCGTCAGGTGTCGAACGAATTGGTTGTGTTCGAATCACAGTGAAACTTGGGCCAACGGGGCGGTTTCGACTATCTGAAAAAGTGGGAGTTTTTATGATGATCGTCGCGGACATGGATCATCCCGGAGCGTACCTTTATATTCGCCGAGGCTCGGTCTCTTTCGGAAAGGAACGAGAGGATCGTGACGGAGACTCCCCGCCGTTTTACAACAGCGCGTCTCACAAGTTTTCGTAGTTTCGCAGCCGATAAAACACAGCCGTGGCATTTAATATTAAAAAATGCCACCGTCCCCTCGTTCCTTTCGCCGATCGGGGCCATAACGGGTAATGAAGAACCCCATTGTGTTTCGTTAATTAAATTTCATACACTCGCGTAATCAGTAGCTTATTAAACTTTTATACCCGCGGCGGTTTTTAATAAAGAGTAATTTTATAGGGAGATTCTGCGGTTCTGCTCGGGGAGAAATTTTCCGTCGTGAAAATTACATTTTACGTTAACGCGTCGCGATTAGAATTTTATATCGGCTTCTTGGGACAGGGGGAATGCCCGCGATAAGATGCGCCGCTCTCGAAGAAAAATCGACGGAAATCGAGTATGTGCAGTCAGCCACAGCTTTATGCGTTCAACCGCCGCCGCGGAACTTGCCTCGGCTGCCCCACCGATTTTCATATGATCTCGTTCGATTCGATTTTTGTAGCCCGGACGCTATCAGTCCCGCGTCGTATCGATTTTCGAACCAACACGACGCGACGAAATTTAAGTATGATTCAATGGAATTCTAGTTAGATTTTAATCGAATGCAACTTTACGTCTAATACTCGCCGAATACTTCAGCAGTACAATTATATTCAGATTAAAGAATTTTATATCCTACATTAATTATATAATAATTCAACATTTCTGAAAATAATTTTTAATCGACATATTATATTCTAGAACGAAATATAAAAAAAGTTATCATTCCATGCTACATGAAATAGGTCATTGAATGTGTTATAGACAAATTTGAAGATAGTGGAGTGGGATGAACACCTATTTTTAATGGGAACAGGCTCTGTAGATCCAATTCGAATAAAAATCGTACTAAATTCTATCAAATTTTATATGTTAGCATTTCTTGAACATTTTTATAACGCATGGCTCCTATTTTTAATTGGAACAAGCTCTGTTGATTTAAGTCGAATAAAAATCGTACTGAATCCTATCGACTTTTATATGATAGCATTTTCTGAAAATTTGTATAGCCCATGAGCTTCTATTTTTAATGGGAACAGGCTCTGTAGATCCAAGTCGAATAAAAATTGTACGAAATTATATTAAATTTTATATATTAGCATTTTTTGAAAACTTTTATAACCCATGAGCTCCTATTTTCAATGGGAACAGGCTCTGTAGATCCAAGTCGAATAAAAATCGTACTAAATTCTATCGAATTTTATATGTTAGAATTTTCTGAAAATTTTTATAACACATGAGCTCTTATTTTTAATGGAAACAGGCTCAGTAGATCCAAGTCGAATAAAAATCGTACTAAATTCTATCGAATTTTATATGTTAGAATTTTCTGATAATTTTTATAACCCACGAGCTCCTATTTTTAATGGGAACAAGCTCTGTAGATCCAAGTCGAATAAAAATCGTACTAAATTCTATCAAATTTTATATGTTAGCATTTCTTGATCATTTTGATAACCCATGGCTCCTACTTTTAATGGGAACATACTCTGTAGATCCAAGTCGAATAAAAATTGTACGAAATTATATTAAATTTTTTATATTAACACTTTTTTCAAATTTTTATAACCCATGAGCTCCTATTTTCAATGGGAACAGGATCTGTAGATCCAAGTCGAATAAAAATTGTACTAAATTCTATCGAATTTTATATGTCAGCATTTTCTGAAAATTTTTATAACCCATGAGCTCCTATTTTTAGTGGAAACAGGCTCTGTAGATCCATGTCGAATAAAAATCGTACTAAATTCTATCAAATTTTATATGTTAGCAGTTCTTGAACATTTTTATAACCCATGGCTCCTATTTTTAATGGGAACATACTCTGTAGATCCAAGTCGAATAAAAATTGTACGAAATTCTATTAAATTTTATATATTAGCATTTTTTGAAAACTTTTATAACCCATGAGCTCCTATTTTCAATGGGAACAGGCTCTGTAGATCCAAGTCGAATAAAAATCGTATTAAATTCTATCAAACTTTATATGTTAGCATATTTTAAAAATTTGTATAATCTTCAATCTATTTTCTGCCATTAATAATAACAGAAAAGGTGAACCGAGAAACGTCCGGATATAATTTTGATTTCAAGTAGGAAAGTAACTGGCGAAATGGAAACGCTTCATGACAACAATTTAATGTAATAATTTCACGTCGTTTCACGGTTACCGTGGAGTCGGACACGAGTGCGGCCGTTGTTGATCCGAAAAATTTCATTTAGTCGGTGCCGCATACCCTGACACGAAGACAACGTTCCGCTGCGAGAATTTTTGAGTTTCTGCAGATTCCGCTGTCGCGGGGTCCGTCGAGAGATAGAAAGAGTAAGAGAACGAGAGAGGGAGAGAGCGAGTAGCGCGAACTCTCGGCGAATTAATTGGGTCACTTGGGGTAAAAAACTCGTTCGACGCGCACCCTCGTTTCCCATTCTCTTTCTTCCTCTTTGTCCACGCACGCTCGGCAAACACAGTTACCCATTAACGGAGTTAGCATCACCGGTACACCCTTGCCTTCGTAATAAATTAATTCCGGAAGGCATGGGGCTACTCGAAAAGGAGAAAGAGAGAGAGGGAGAGATAGGAAAAAGAACGAGACACCTCGGAACTGTCGAGGATCTGCTGCGCCGGGTAGAATCGCGACGAGCCGACCGGAAGATCGCGACCGATTTTCTCTTTCGTGCACCAGTTCCTTCGAAATTTCGCGTTATGGTAAACATCAACCTTTTGTCCTTTTCATTTCATCTTTTTTTTAACACATTGACATTCTGACAGTTTCTATTTCATACATTTCCATGAAATATAATATACGGGGTGAATCAAGAAACAAATTACTAACAATGGAGGTTACCCAATCGGAACACGACATTTCAATGCAATTTTTGTATGATATAGAATCCAAGAAATTGTTGACACGTATTTTTTTTTATATCTGCCGACATTCGTCAGAAAATAGCCACTACAGTTGCGATGGAAATGTAATTGTGTTCCGGGAATGCAAATTAATTTTTCAATCTAAAGTAATTACTAAAAAATTTTTCCAAAAAAATTAATTTTGTCTGAAGCAGGCTCAACGAAAATAGCCATCAAAGTTGAGGTGGAAATGTAATTGTGTTCCGGGTATGCAAATTAATTTCTCAATCTAAAGTATTTACTAGAAAATTTTCTCAAACTCAAAATTCATTTTTAGTCTGAAGCAGGCATGCCCAACGGAAATAGCCTTGACAGTTGAGGTGGAAATGTAATTAATTGTATTCCGAGTATGCAAATTAATTTCTCAATCTAATTTAATTATTACAACATTTTTCCAAATTCAAAATTCATTTTTCGTCTGAAGCAGGCTCAACGAAAATAGCCCTCAAAGTTGAGGTGGAAATGTAATTGTATTCAGGATATGCAAATTAATTTCTCAAACTAATGTAGTTACTTGAAAGTTTTCCCAAATTCAAGATTCATTTTTCGTTTGAAGCAGGCCCAACGAAAATAGCCCTCAAAGTTGAGGTGCAAATGTAATTAATTGTATTCCGAGTATGCAAATTAATTTCTCAAACTAATGTAACTACTAGAAAGTTTTTCCAAATTCCAAATTCATTATTGTCTGAAGCAGGCCCAACGTAAATATCCCTCAAAATTGGGGTGGAAATGTAATTGTATTCCGGGTATGCAAATTAATTTCTCAAACTAATGTAATTAGTAGAAAGTTTTTCCAAATTCATGATTCATTTTTCGTTTGAAGCAGGCATGCTCAACGAAAATAGTCTTCAAAGTTGAGGTGCAAATGTAATTGTATTCCGGGTATGCAAATTAATTTCTCAATCTAATGTATAAAATTACTAGAAAGTTTTCCTAAATTCAAAACTCATTTTTCGTTTGAAGCATGCATGTCCAACGAAAATAGCCCTCAAAGTTGAGTTGGAAATGTAATTGTACTCCGAGTATGCAAATTAATTTCTCAATCTACTATAATTTCTAGAAAATTTTCCAAGATTCAAATTCGTCTGAAGCAAGCATGCCGAACTCTTGGCTGAAAGAGTGCCTCGCGAGCCGAGACCCAGCTGGGACGTATGGGCCAATAAAACGAAATAAAATAAAATAAAAATAAACTAAAAAGAAAATAAAAGCTCTGTGGTATTTCTGTATTATTTAAGGTCGGCAACTCATTACGTTTCCAGGGCAGGTTTCAACCAGTCGAGGGATTATGGCAAGAGCGTTAAACCAGACAAGAACAAAGTTCGAGCGCAGACATCGAGCTGATCGATATTCAAGAGTGAGCACACACACAGACACACAGACACGCATGCACACAGTGTACTTGGTCCCGTCGCGTCGGACGCGAGGCAGGTTCTCGTTAAAGTTTGCGCGCGACGAAAATAGGCGAATCGCAATACGCGCCGTAGACAAATGGAAAGGCATTTCCCGGTGACGTTTCGTCTGATTCTCGTCGACTGCGTTGGCTGGTTATTAAGAGCGGCTGGAGGATTAGCGATGGGCGAGACAGCCGCAGCAGCGAGTAGAATCGGCGTCGCTGATGGAGGCGGAAATGGAACGATCACGGCCAAGACACTCGTACCGTGGATGTAGAGCGGCGGCTTCTGCTCCTGGAAACCGGAGCTCTCGAAAGGGTAATCCACTGTCGAAAATACGATCTCTCGTGCGGCCAGCACGTTATTCCACGTCCACGGAAATCGTGTTCCTGGACGGCTGACTCGAAAGCAGCCGCTCCTCAAGGCTAACGGCCGATTTGCCTAATGGAGAACAGTAGACCGTGCCACGAGTTGTTGTGAAAAATTAATTAGATCCCCGGCGAACGGTGCGCTTTCCGCTGACTGTTTACCCGCCACCGCTTTACTTCGCTCTACCATAATACACACTCACTCTCTATTTCTCTCTTCCTCTCTTTCTCTCTCTCTCTCTGCGAATCTAGTTATTAAAACCGATCCGTTTGCATTCTGCCGTAGCGATTTCACGAATACGATTACGAGTCGTTTCGTTACTGGCGCACAATTGTGACCATACAATTAAGAGGTAACGAGCCAATTTTGTTTATCTGATTGTTCTCGACCGCCACTCCCCTCCCGCACCCCTACGCGAACCGCCTACAACAAAACACTCGCCGATCGGGGAACGCGCCACGCAGCCGGATAGAATTTTCCGAACAAAGCACGTCGGCATGAATTTTTCAATTCATTTTAAAAGTGTTCGTGCGCTGATTGTTTGAACAGTAATGCGGGGGTTTATTAATTTATGGCTCGGTTGCGGTTATGTTATTATGGGGAATAAATCGACATTTGTTTACTTTGTTGATTTCGTCGTTGTTGGCTGTTTCCTTTGAGAGGGTGATTCGATTTTGAACACTGATACAGCAGCTGTGCAAAGTGTTCGTACACCTTTTAAAATAGAATAACTTTTTTTTAATTGTACCAAACGACCTGACTTCTTTTATAGTCAATTAGAAGCATTGGTGTACGAAGTGATATGCGAAAAAGAGTTTTCAAAAATTATAATTTACAAGGTTACGTGCAAACATTAAAAAAGGCATTTTTTAAAAGTTTTTATTTGGGTTCTCAATGAAAATTTAAAATTTATGTTTTGTAGATCTATGTTAGTTGTACACATACTGAAAATTTCAGCGAAATCGGTTGACGCAGGAAAAAACGACACGCGTCGAAAAATGTACGATTCTGTGGATTTAAAGCAGAAACTGATCAAAAGTCGTGTAGAACTACGATTTCCATTTTTATAATCGATTAGAAGCATTGGTTTACGAAATGATATACAACAAAAGATTTTCCGAAAATTATAGTTTACAAGGTTACGTGCAAAAATAAAAAAGACATTTTTTAAAACTTTTTTATTTGGGCCCTTGAAGTAAATTATAATATAATAACATATAATATAATATAATTTTTGGAAAATCTTTTTTCATATCAGTTCGTAAACCAATTCTTCTAATTGATTATAAAAAATCAGGTCGTTTGGTACAATTATAAAAAAAGTTATTCTATTTTAAAAGGTGTACGAATACTTTGTACACCCACTGTATGTATATCGATTTTTACTGTCAGTGTGTGTGTGTGTGTGTGATGCCTGTTATCTAACAAATAAATTGAATGGTAAAGGATCTCTTTTATGGTTAAGGGTATTCAAATGAAATATGAACAATTCACTGAAAATATATTAAAAGTGTGTTAGAAATAGATTTTTAATTATTGAATTATCTGCAAAATGTAAATATAGCTTGAAATTTGTAGTCTACTTTTTCTAAAAAGTGCTAGTTAATTTTTACTATGTTGTCTTTTTTGTTGAGAACAATCTCCTACTGTGACGTGTGTATACTTGTAAGAAATTAATATTACTTTTTTAAGATCTACAATGATTGCAGCAATTAAATACCAATTTAAATTGTATTATACAATATACAAAACTAAATGGAGGAGTACTCAACTTGTCTAAAAATGACTAGCACGTTCGTTTATTCTGTACATTTCATTTTCTGATGCGATAAAATGAATTGGAATAATATCTGATTTTATTTCAAGTTAATTAGAATTGCTGTTCTAAACATATTATGTACCATGCAACTCATTCGGCGGTACCTAGTAGTATTTTGACCTAGATTTTCATGGACATCACTTGACTCCTTAGCTTACAGTGACTTGCTTAAGCTGGCAATATTATGCTTAATAAGGAGACCGGCGTATCTTCAAGAAGTGCATTCTAGAATACATTTACGAAGAAAGATGAGCGCGACTCTGAGCAGACACAGATATCCCCACTTTCGCCGTTGCGAATAACATCCATCTTCCATGGGAATTATATGTCTTGTTGGCTTCAAAACAAATGGCCCAGAGCAATCAGTACATAATAAATGACGGACTCGCCTAATCTCGAATTGCGTTAAAGATACGAGTGCATTCGAATTACAATTAAGAGCAAGCGTTACAGAATTGCTTAAAATTTAAAATTTATATTTAAATAAAGTAAATAAACTAAAATTTATGTTTTATAGAAAAAATAAATGTTGCAAAAACATAAAATTTGTTAAAATGTTTTATTTCTAGCAAGAATTCACAAGACAATTACGAGGGCAGCCAACTATGTTTGCCTTCAACGAACAATTATTTTCACAGAATTATTATTTTCGTTTGAAGTCTTAAAAATTAGTAAAAATTAGGGACGGGCCATAAATACCATCATAAATTCTAAAATATCGTGGTATAATTAGTTTTAAATTTTAAATTAATATGCATTCGTGTATGTATGTTATAATTAATTTCTTACAACTTCATGAAATCATTAAAAAGAGAAATAAATACTTATTGGGTTCCCATGACTTGCAGTAAATGCAATTTTTAATTTTTAAAAAACTGAGGTGGTCGCATTAGGTGATCCACCCTGTAGATTTCGACATTCCGCAAGAACAATTAAGATGCCAAACAGTAACGAGCAGCAACGTTGAAAGAGCTCGTAGAGAGGCGTTCGCGCAACGAGCAACGCATGGTCGCGCTCGAACTATACTTTTAATACACAATTTGCCCGGGGCAATAGTCCATCTAGCCGGGTGTACAATCGCAGCCAGCAATCAGGGCAATAATGCGATCGTGCGGCGAAAAAAAGAAAAACATCCACGAAAGAGGGGGGCGGGTAGGTCGGGGGGAACGTCATTACGTTGATTGTAATTGCGCAACGAGTGAAGCGAATTGAATCGGGCTTCGAGGTAGGAACCACAGCTCGACTAAAGGGAACATGGAGAGACGAAGTGAATGAGAGGCGATCAGAGGTGGGCCAAGGAAACAGAAAATGGCTCATTTTCATAATTTGGCATCAAGACGCGCTCGCGTGACGATAAATCGGTCGTCGACAATTTGAGTCATCGAATCAGCTGGAGCCTAACAAAAAAATTTCACTGTATAGGACTGCAAACAATTACTAATCGTGAACATTTAGGAAGACGTAATGTAACGCGAATAAAAAATTGACGTTACACAAATTCTGCCACAGTCAAAGTCTGGCTTAAGATAAATGCGACATAGTTTATCCAGGAATACAAGATGTTGCTGAAATCCTGGCACAAGAGGACCAATGGTGGTTCTATGTGCAAAAACAAGTCGAAAAGAGGACAACATTTTTTTGAAATCGAGTTTCAAAATGTAGGGAATTAGAGTGATATTTGTCTGACTCGTCTGACCATCGCCGACCTATTCTACTTACTGCGTCTTCAAACTCAATTTTCTCGAAAATGAGGCGTCAAAGATAAAAAATTCTAAGCTCTCTTTTCACCTGTTTTTACATGTAGAATCGCCACACACAACCTTGTACCAGTTGAAAGCACACTGCTCGAAAATGAGGCGTTAAATAAAAAAAATTGTAAGTTTTCTTTTCACCTGTTTTTACATGTAGAATCGCGACCCAGAACGTTGTACCAGTGGAAAATACTCTGCAGATGGTACGACACAATAAAGTGAACAAATTATATGTTGGATTAAGAAGAAAGTGAAAGCGGATATTTTTCATTATGAATTCTGTATTATGTTCTTACGAGGAGGCCATTACAGAAATTCTTGAAAGTCAAATATTTCCTTAAATGTGCGCAGGCTTAATTGCCTTCAAGAGTATGACATTCATAAATGCAAAAACTTTATGAATTGATTACGCACGGCGAAACCTCTTAGAATAAAGCAGGAGTTACGATACTTGATGCGCCGCCATTAGAAACTTCGCCTCCGTCCAGAAAATTTCACTTAAATAGATCTGAATGTACGTCGAAGTAAGTCAAAGTGAACATTTATTACGTTCGCGGACTTCGAAATGCAATTCAAGGTTCACCATTTAATTATAAGTTTATTTTTGCAAGTCTTCGAAAACAGAAGTATTCTCGTTTAAAACGAACTACTCTAATTAACTAACAATCTGAGAAAGTCTTCGAATTGTTTTCAGCATTAATAATAACTTTGAAAAAAACGTTGATTAATAGCCAACACTTTTGATTGTTGTTCTAATAGATGTTCATCCACCTACGTTGATAATTTCGAGCGTTATATCGTTCATTCATAAGAAAAATTACATAAATCAATCAATGGCAATTTTGCAATGAAAATCATGTATATTACTTATAATGTAAATCACAATTTATATATTTGTTATTATACTTTCTTTTAGAAATATATTTTGAGTTGCGTCACTTTTCTTATGAAGCCCATTCGGATCATAAATTTGAAGGTGCAAAATATGAAAGAATACCTTATATCCATTTTTTTGTGGCTCCTATCAAACTTTTTCTCTTCTCGATGAGTAGAAGATATTGATGTAAAATGAAACTTTACCCACAATTTTCTTTGTTATAAATAATTGTAGGGATTTTTGGTGAATAGAGACGTTCGTTTCAAAGATGAAAGTGAAAACAATAATATTTAATATTATAGAGAATGACGAAAACAAAATGATATAAAATGAACTGGCTACTTGACCTGTCGCATGACTCTTCGCGCTTTCACGACTCGCAACGCACTCTTCCGCATCTCGATACCCAAAAACGATTTCCCCACACATACACACAATCATTTACACCGATTGCATGGATACGCGATCCTTAAGATCCACAGTTCGTAGGAGTCATGAGTCACGGAGCCCACATAATTTTGCGGCAAGTTTCTTTCACAAATGTCCACCGATCCAGAGGTGTAGATTCACCCCTACGACGGATGACCATTACTTTTTATACACCCTGTACAATAACGCGACCGGTTAGCAGAAGAACCGGAAGTAGGGGCTCCTTGACGATACCTCTATACATATAATGTAACGAGGCGAATAGAGATACAAGGGAAACGAGGAATCCTCCTGATGTGCAGGTAAATCTAAAGTCAATAAAACCAGCAGGAGGCAAAGGATACAGGGGGGGCGATATAAAGATGAAAGTACGCTATTTTATCGTGAATATGTAGCGAGACGCGTTACGGCTCGTAGGGATTTCAGAACTTGTAAAAATGAACCGTACTTTTCTCAATCGGCTTCGAAATCAATCATTCGAGATATTAATAACAGAATTCTTACTTCAATCGATCTCGAATAATTTCCTGTATCAATTATAATGATTTAAGTACAATAAATAATAAATTACTGCAGGAAAACATTTATTGGTACATAAATACAGCTCAATTATAGGTTTCTATCCATCGTATTTGTTTGTAATAAAATTGTCGATGCTTTCGGCGCAAGGGTTCGATCATTTGTTATTTAATTTACAAAACCATTTTGCAAATTACTAAAGTAATTCCGACGTTTCGATCTACAATCAGATCATCTTAAAGGGTTACTAGAATTGCGTCTGTGGAAATTTTTTTTAACAAATTAAGAATATTAATAAATTTAACATTAATAAATTCGACGTGACACTGTAATACTTGTTGAGTGCATAAATAAAGGATGTCCCAAAAATGTTGTACTTCCTTGAGAGAATTCCCAAGGTTATTTAAAGTAACATTTTCGTCGCGCTCCGATTGGTCAGCGGTTTTTCGTTAATATCTTCTGAACAAAGCCACGGAATATTAGGAATATTTTCAATCAGGAGTCTTTTGCAATCGATCATGCGACAACAATTTCCAAACCTCGTTTTGTTTGCATAAAAACTCACCCACTGGATGAATAATTTATTTCCAATGACCTCAGGAATTTTTTGGAAGCGATCATGCAACAACAATTTCCGAATCTCGTATTTTTTGCATAAAACCCCACCCACTCGATGAAGAATTTATTTCAGATGACCTCAGGAATCTTTTGCAATCGATCATGCAACAACAATTTCCGAACCTCGTCTTTTTTTGCATAAAACCTCACCCACTCGATGAAGAATTTATTTCAGATGACCTCAGGAATCTTTTGCAATCGATCATGCAACAATAATTTCCGAACCTCGTATTTTTTGCATAAAGCCTCACCCACTCGATGAAGAATTTATTTCAGATGACCTCAGGAATCTTTTGGAATCCATCATGCAACAACAATTTCCGAACCTTATATTTTTTTGCATAAAACCTCACCCATACGATGAAGAATTTATTTCCGATGACCTCAGGAATCTTTTCAATCAGCAATCTTTTGCATTCGATCATCCAACAACAATTTCCGAACCTCGTCTTTTTGCATAAAACCTCACCCACTCGATGAAGAATTTATTTCCGATGACCTCAGTAATCTTTCAATCGATCATGCAACAACAATTTCCAAACCTCGTCTTTTTGCATAATACCTCTCCCACTCGATGAAGAATTATTTCGAAGAGGAACGAGACTTTTTATAATGTACTCGCAATCGGAAGCGAGTGGATAATTCAACAACTTCCGGTCTCACCGACTGCGTAAGAAGAGCTATTATACTTTTATTGTACACCGTAGTGTCGCGATCCCATCCGCGACGCGTACCTCGTGACGAGCCGTCGTAAAGTTACATTGCCGACGCGGTCGTCGCGGACGATCCAGTGATTTGTAGGCGGCATAAAACATGCTCGCGCGAATTATACGCTCAGCCTTCCTGCGGATTTTAATATTTCACGGCCGTACGAGCTGTGTTACGAGCATTTCGGCCAACTGATTTCATACCGAAACGGCGGGATGGATTCAATCTTGCTCCATTCATGACAAATAGAACAAAAACTATGCAGCACCGTTTCAGTTAACCCGTGTCTGACTCGTGATGAATTTCCTGAACATATTCTTATAAAAATGTATGTTAATAATTTCTCATCAAACCGAAATAAAATTCTATTTTGGTTTTGTGAATGTATTGGAAAACATGTATGCTCAAAATACATATAAATTTTCTCCTTTTCTAAGAAATTGCGATCTACAGAAAAGTCATAATCACTGAAACCGTAAAATAAATCGTAGGGCAAGGGATTAACGATATTCTAACAAATTCTAAAAAATCCCAATACGTACTTGAATGACTATTTATTCAGGTGAATTGTCGTTGGCGACTCGCCCCGTACAATCGAAGCTGCTGCAAGACCTAATTCTTTAACACAGAAAGAAGTCACGGAATCGCATCACAGTCGACAACGCAATCTCGGCGAAACGGTGCACTCCGCAAGAAATATTTGCATGAGAAAAAGAAAGAAAAGAAACTGTTATTCAAGGGAGTTGAGCATGTTCACACGTCGAAGGAGCATTTCTCACAAGCGTGGCAACGCCGAGTTGCTGGGTCCTTAGAAATCCATCGTGGTGGAGCAGCGAGCACCGACCGTGGGTTTGTTGGTTTCCTCGGGCTTGGAAAAATATTAAGGCGACGCATTTGCAAAAATTCTCGAGAGTTCGGTCACCCGTGAAACCGGTCCGTTACACCTTGTTCTTTTAGCTCCGCGATTGTTTTCTCGTAAACCGAGGACTTTATCGCGCCCCCCTGGCCCCCGACACGTCCTTGAGGCTCTGCCCGACATAATGGGGCCGTGCGTTACACGCGTGTACAGTACAGGGGAGCGCGAAAGGTTGCGGGGGAAAAGTATAGCTGGTATGTCGGGGTCGCTCGTTGCCGAAGGCTATAAAAATATAAGCGCGGAGCCTACCGTAGCCGCGTAAAGCCAAGGACGACAGGAATATGCTTTTAGCCACCTTTTTGTCCGCAAGGTAAAAACTTCTTTGCGTCACGATCGTTTGAAACTCGATCCGCCACCCTATCCCCTGACCCCTTTGGACAGATACGGGATAAACCACGCCCAGATGACGCTTTCGCGCGTCCTCCTGGTACAAGTAGCTGACCCTGACGCACAGCTTGTTTATTATCTGTCGCTCGATTTATTCCGTACATCGATGGTTCATCGGAAATCTAGGTCTGTGCTGCTGCATTAATCTGAAATGATTTCAGTATACAGGGTGTGGCCGAACGGGTGGTACAACCGAGCAGGGGATGATACTACATGTAAAAATAAATCGAAAAAACAGGAATAACATTTTCTCGTTTGACGCCTCGCTTTTCGAGAAAATCGAGCTTAATCCTTAGCACTCGAATGGCGACACTGAGGCGCCACTAAAATTTGCTGTACCATCGTTCAAAATATTGTTTAGATTTTTAATATATCGATATCTAATCAATTGCTAAACATTTACTTTCACAATGGAAATATTCTGAATCGAAGGAATGTTTAATTTTCGAGTTAAAATAGCTTCCAGTGCAAAGGATTAAATATCCGTCGGGTTCGCGTGCTTCTGTATACGCAGGAAATAGAATTGGTTAGCCATGGTCAGACGCGTCAGACGGTTCCTATCTAATAGCACGCACATTCGCTGCATTTTCAAACTCGCGTCAAACGTAAATCGATGGTTCATCGGAAATATAGGTTTGCGCTACTCCATTATTCTGAAATGACTTCAGTATACCGGCTGTGGCCGGACGGGTGGCAAATCCGAGCAGGGGATGATAATACATGTAAAAATAAGTCGAAAAAAAAAGAATAATATTTTTCCGTTTGACGCCTTGATTTCGAGAAAATCAAGCTTAAATATCCGTCGGCTTCGCAGGCTTCTGTATACGCAGGAAGTAGAATTGGTTAGCCATGGTCAGACGCGTCAGACGGTTCGGATCTAATAGCACGCATATTCGCTGCATTTTCAAACTCACGTCAAACGTACATCGATGGTTAATCGGAAATATAAGTTTACGCTACTCCATTATTCTGAAATGACTTCAGTATACAGGCTGTGGCCGTACAGGTGGCAAATCCGAGCAGGGGATGATGCTACATGTAAAAATAAGTCGAAAAACAGGAATAACATTCTTCCGTTTGATGCCCCGCTTTCAAGAAAATCGAGCTTAAATATCCGTCGGGTTAATCTGCTTCTGTATACGCAGGAAGTAGAATTGGTTAGCCATGGTCAGACGCGTCAGACGGTTCCTATCTAATAGCACGCATATTTGCTGCATTTTCAAACTCACGTAAAACGTACATCGATGGTTCATTGGAAATATAGGTATGTGGTACTCCATTATTCTGAACTGATTTTATTATACAGGGTGTGGACGGATGTGTAGTACAATCGAGCAGGGGATGATGCTACATGTAAAAATAAGTCGAAAAAAGGAATAACATTTTTCCGTTTGACGCCTCGTTTTCCAGAAAATCGAGCTTAAATATCCGACGGCTTCGCGTGCTTCTGTATACGCAGGAAGTAGAATTGGTTAACCATGGTCAGACGCATCGGACGGTTTCTATTTAATAGCACGTAAATTCACTGTATTTTCAAACTCGAGTTTCTTGATAACAGCTCGTCATACGAAAAAATGTTATTCCTTTTTTTCGACTTATTTTTACATGTAGTATCACTCTGTATATGAAAATTAAATCGCGTACTATTCCTTGAGCTCTTGGTTCCGACTTTAAACGTAGCAAATTTTGTGAAATTTTTTACCATTGCATTGGTAATACTTTTCCGATCGAAATAATTACCAGGAGTACGTAAATTGCATCATATTTGTTTGTTTAACTCGCGATGCAGTAGAACTTTCATTGATTTGTACAACGAATGATTTTGTGTATCGATTTAGATTAAATTGAATTGTCAATTGAACGAGCAAATATACATATTTTGATCTATGGTTGCTCTCTGCTGTGCGCAGAGTCGAATCAGTGAACAGAAGCATTTGGAAAATAAAAATATTAATTTTTCCGTTACGTGAAACGGTTCCTTTCAGAGACACATTTGTTATTCTGTCGGAGCTCTTTATAAACTCAAAATGGGAAGCCATCGTATGAGTTGTTCCGCTGGCCTCCCGCCAGAATGGGTCCCATAAGCAGCACTCTCGCTTACGTTGACTATCGTCAAGAAACGCCGAAACAGCTGCCTTAAAGCCCTCAAGATAAAACCTTCAAGATTCCCGCAACTTCGCGATTCTCCGCGCTTTCTCGTTTGAGTTTCTCTTCCCTTTATTGCCCTTGCATGGTTTTACGTTCCGACGCTGGTTTATTGTTCCGCGTCACGGAAAGGCTTGCGCGAGCAACGCTCCACGACGATGCGTGTTTGACACGAGAAATAGTTTTTCTCACTATGTCGCTTCTTTTGATACTGAGATTATGGACATATATATAACATATTAATGTTCCTGGCATAACCAGACTGCGGATTTTATGCATTTATGACTAAAATGGATACGTACAATTTAAAGCAGTGGACATATTAAAAAGATTTTAGGACATCAGTGTATTATTTAATGTATTACTTATATATGTAATGTAATTATATATTGTAGTGTATTGTAGTATATATTGTAGTCAATATGTAGTGTATTATTTAATGTAATCTTATATAAATATAAGAATTTGATAATGCAAATTTTTTTTATTTGGCTCCTGTGTCTTGCAATGAATGCAAACATTTTTTTTAATTTTCATAATGATCCGCAGTCTAATCGTGACACATAATTTTGAACATTTATTATCAGACTCCGGATTTTATGCATTTATAACGAAAATGAGCGAGTAACAATTCAAAACGATTTAAAACAGTAAAAATATTAAAAGACTTAAAATCTTTTAAAGTCTCTGAAATAGTAATAATATATTATTTTCACCAGATTAAAATGATTAATGAAGAATATTTATATTGATGCACAAACTTTTTACTTTGCATAAACGTCCGGCGTCTATTTATTCTAATAATGTAATATCTGTCATTAATTATATCAGTCACAGTTGTTGTTTCACTATTTTCATCGACTATTACGAATTTCTTTCATAGTGTTGGAGGTCATTGATAGATCATTCAAAAATATGTACTACCATTTTAAAAAAAACTGTAATGACCTTGAACAACGAATGAACAAGTATTTTTATCGATTTGAAGTTTGGAGGGTGTCTGTGTTACAGTGTCGTTCCTGTCAATATTATTCTGTGGTGTTCTAAACAGCGTGATGTACATTCATTTACCACGAATTGCATTTCAGTCTATTTCAAGAAACTGCCCTTCGGGGACGTCCCGTACACGGTATAATCGCGAAGAAGGAATTAAACTCCCGAGGAGGAGACGGAAGCCACAGAAGGTCTCTTGTGTCTGCGGTTGTAATCGACGACAAAGGAAAGAGAAAGGTTAATTCGCAACGGATTTCGCTGCAAAGGCCTAACGCTTACACAAAAACTGACAGTTTCACGCTGCAACTAACCGACTAACAATAAGTCACAAAATATCAAAGACGGCTGTCGGATCTCGTGTATTACGCAGATGCAGATTAAATAATAAATAAAACCGATGTCTTATTTGTCACTCGATTGCATTGCATGCACACTTGTCGCACTACATTAACAACAAATAAAGCTTTGAAAACATTTCATTGTTAGACCACGAAAATATGCATTTATGACAAAAATGCCGAAAAGATTGGAAGAATATTATCGTCTTGTTGATATCATTAAAGAAAAAATTAAATTTCTATATGGCTTCTGTTTTTATAGAATTGGCGCAGAAAATTTTTATTGTGCAAAAAGATTTGCAGTCTAACGTAGAAATTACGAGGAAAGACAGTAACGTGTAGAAATTACATGTTCGCACAGCACAGAGACGAGAGGGATACTGTATTCGTTCTGCCTGATATCACTTTTGACAGTTTCGTAATCCTACGGGTTCTCTTTGTGATAGAATCCGATTTGTAGTTACGATTGTTCAGTCGGTAACAAAACCGTGTGTGCTGCGATTCAACCTAGATAGCCGTCGATTGACATGACCATCGATTCTACGGGCTATTGGATATACAAACGTGGGGAAACGATCATAAAGCGTTTTGTTGAACATTTACACGATAGAAGAAAATCAATTTTTCAGATAGCATCAGGAAATTCAGAAATCTTACAACAATACAGATCAGAACTTCGTTTCTGAGTTCCACTTCCCATAGATACTGTCGCATCTTCTCTTCTACTGCCATTTGTACAGGGTGTATAAAAATAAAAAGTAATGGTCGTTCGTCCTAGGGGTGAATCTACACCTCTGGATCGGTGGACATTTGTAAGACACTTGCCGCAAAATTGTTTATATCAAAGAAAATTGTTGGTGAAGTTGTTTTTTACGTCAACACCGCACACGATTGTGTTCTGACTCATCGACACGGTTGGGTGGACTGTAGTAGTAGAATTTTGTCCATACAGTGAGTGCACAAAGTATTCGTACACCTTTTAAAATAGAATAACTTTTTCATAATTGTACCAAACGACCTGATTTTTTATAATCAATTAGAAGTATTGGTCTACGAAATGATATGCAAAAAAGATTTTCCAAAAATTATATTATATTATATGTTATTATATTATAATTTACTTCAAGGGCCCAAATAAAAAAGTTTTAAAAAATGCCTTTTTTATTTTTGCATGTAACCTCATAAATTATCATTTTTGGAAAATCTTTTGTTGTATACCATTTCGTAAACCAATGCTTCTAATCGATTACAAAAATCAGGTTGTTTGGCACAATTATAAAAAAGTTATTCTATTTTAAAGGGTGTACGAATACTTTGTAACCCACTGTGTACGTATCACTCCACACAATGAAATTTTGCAAAAACTTTAACAGCTTATATCTCAAAAACTTTACCAACAGTTTTCTTTGTTATAAATAATTTTGCGGCCAGTTTCTCTTACAAACGTCCACCGATCCAGAAGTGTAGTTTCACCCCTAGAACGGATGACTACTTTCTATACACCCTGTACATCAGCCAATAGAAACACAAACATTCTTACTTACAAGCACCATGCGTAGTCACCACAAACACAATACCAAGGGGAGGGAAGAATTAGCTTGACAAACAATGAGTATTATCAAAAACTCTCGGACATGGGTCAGCTTATTTGTGCTCTAGATCCATCAGAAACAGTTTCAACCAATAGAAACACAAACATTCTTAGTTACAAGCACCATGTGTAGTCATCACAAACACACTAACAAGAGGAGGGAATGATTATCTTGATAAACAATGAGTATTATCAAAAACCCTCGAACATGGGTCAGCTTATTTTTGTTCCAGATTCATTAGAAAAAGTTTCAACCAATAGAAACACAAACATTCTTACTTACAAGCACCTTGTGTAGTCACCACAAACACACTAACAAAGGAAGGGAAGAATTATTTTAATAAACAATGAGTATTATCAAAAACACTCGAACATGGGTCAGCTTATTTTTGCTCTAGATTCATCAGAAAAAGTTTCAACCAATAGAAACACAAACATTCTTACTTACAAGCACCATGTGTAGTCACCACAAACACACTAACAAAGGAAAGGAAGAATTATTTTAATAAACAATGAGTATTATCAAAAATACTCGGACATGGGTCAGCTCATTTTTGCTCTAGATTCTTTAGAAAAAGTTTCAAGCAATAGAAACACGAACATTCTTACTTACAAGCATCTTGTGTAGTCACCACAAACACACTAACAAGGGTAGGGAAGAATTATCTTGACAAAAAATGAGTATTATCAAAAACACTCGGACATGGATCAGCTTCCTTTTACTTTAGATTCATCAGAAAAAGTTTCATTAAAATCGACGACCCCACCATTGTGCCCACTCGTAAGAATATCTCATCGGAATCAGTCCCACTTTCATCTAGGCTCTGTGTAGAGCGTAGAGATTCGCAGAGACCGCTTGAGAGTAAGCGCAGAGTCTTTATTAGCAGGTTGTGCTGCCGTAAATTTTAATAATGTGTCGCTTCGCACTGGTCAGTGACCGGGCGAGGTAGTCCAGCGGCAATCTGAAAATATTTGTTAGTGCGCGAAGAGTCCCCAGGGTGCGTCTACCTCTTTATGAAGTTTTATGTCGGTCGGCGCGCGGCGGTCGGATGCTAGGATACCATGGATAGAGGAAAAAAGGTTGAGGACGGCACAGGGGTAAGAAAAACAAGACCGGGGGTAAGAACTGGTATGGGGGTGGCAGGAGTGATGGCACGGGGGTGGAAAAAAGAAAAGACGTCAGGAGGATGAAAAGGAACAGGAAGGGACCCGCGTACGTGGCTTTCAGGCTAGCGCACGAAAAATGCCAGCCGCTTAAGCTCGAGACATCGAAACCGACCGCTTGATTCATTTCTATCTTTATTCTGAATCGCCGCTAATTACAGACCCATTCCGGGGCGTCGAGAAAAATCAGAAATTTTTTGAGGCAGTTCCATAAATGGACCGTTTATTTTGAAAGTGGTACAAGTCCATTTTTTTTTTAAATGAGACCTCGCATAATTTGTGATTAATTTAGTGTAAATAGAAAGTCATTTTTTTTTTTAAATGGACTTGCACCACTTTCAAAATAAACTGTCCAATAATTATTATCACACCGTAAGAAATTTGGGGAAAAAACAACTGCAGGATCAACTAGTACCTGTTAAGAACAGTTCTGGGGTAAGTGCCGCGTGGTTCCTCACGGTCCTCTTACCAAAAGGCTTTGCCTTCCCCACTCCGTGGCCAGATCCTTCAGAACCATGTGTTCTTATTATTGTTTAGCAATACGACGTCGGGTCGCTTACCTTTTCTAAAGATCTCGCTTTCAATACACAGTCATTCCCTGGAGGACCCTGCGCGGTCTTCAGTTTATTGCACATGGTTTATTGTATGGCATTGGAACTGTTTACTAAATTCACGGCCACTCGCACCATAAACCACTGTCATAAATCCCTGTCATAAATATATGAAAAACCAAACATTCGTTTGGTCGCTTTTCCCAGATCTCCCCTCCAACCGCGCTACCGGTAACATACCACTGCTGCTCGACTAAGAATAGCACACACGTTCTACCCTTAACTGTTAGGGCAACATGCCCACTGGACAAATTGGATTTCAATTTGGGGTTTAAAAAAATACCACTGGAAGATCCAAGGGGGAAGTTCGAAGGATTGAGTTAACTTTAACTGGCGTTCGATGGCTGTTTGTTTCGACTAACTTGTCTTCCGCAGTCTCGACAAAGCAAACCAATATCCTAATCAACCCTTAGAGCGAGCACCTAGGCGAACGTCTCACTGTGACACGTCACAGTGGTTAGCTGTATCCCCTTTTGCTTTGTTATTGCCGAAACGATATTGTTATTTCGGCCTTCAGATACCAGTTCTTTAGTCGAGCGTTGCGGAATAGGATTCTGGATCGACCAGTTGCAATATTTCAGCATCATTGTCATTAGTGACTCAACACTCCGGATCTTTATGCAAAATAAAAATGTTCTACATCAATTTTAAAATACAGGAGCTACAGAAAAAGTTCTGTTTTCTTAAATAATTTGAATGGGCTGAAAATAATGCATTGCTGTTTCTAAAATCTCTTAACCTTTACATTTTATAAATTGAATTTACCCATTTCTGTTACGAACGCGTAAAATCCGCGGTCTACTCATCAGTAATGAAAACTGTTGAAATGAGAAATAAATTTTGATTTTGTGCCTTGCAATTGATGCAGAAAATTTTTATTTTACATAAATCTATAGTTACGTACACCCCCGCTCAAAAGTATGTGGACGACACGTTTAATTTTTTATGCGGTCTAGTTTACAGAGTACTAGAGAATATATATGTTAATAATAATTATGTGAGATTCTCATTTCGAAATTTTCTATTTTCTACCCTTATGTCTAATGGAAATAAATTATATTTTAACTTCACCGCGTCCAATCAACGGTCTCCGCGCCCTCTTCCCGTCTATTCTCTTTGTACACTCTATGATTTCCGTCTATTCTTCTTCTCTAACTCAAAAACACGTCACGTGTGTATATAAAAATAAAGCTGTGCAATATTAATAAACAAGTCTGTGTCGATTTAATAAGACTGATTCTGATTCCGGCTGAATATCCTAAACCACTAACTCTCACAATGCCGATAATCGGGTACCCACTTTAAGTATCTTTTTAAAACTTCTCTAATGCTTTTGTCGGTAAATGAAAAATTAATTTTGTGTCTATGATATTTACACTCCCGCTCCAAATTATTTGGACGACACGTTTAATTTTTTATTCGGTCTAGTTGACAAAGTACTAGAGAATGTATATTTTAATAATAATAATGTGAGCTTATTTCGAAAGTTTCTTTTTTCAACCCTTATGTCGATAACCGGGTGCTCACTTTAAATATCTTTTTAAAACTTCTTTAATGCTTTCGTCGATAAATAAAAAAATTATGTTTATGTCTATAATATATTCACTCCCGCTGAAATTATGTGGACGACACGTTTAATTTTTTATTCGGTCTAGTTGACAAAGTACTAGAGAATGTATATTTTAATAATAATTTTGTGAGCTTATTTTGAAATTTTCTTTTTTCAACCCTTATGTCGATAACCGGGTACCCACTTTAAATATCTTTTTAAAACTTCTTTAATGCTTTCGTCGATAAATAAAAAAATTATGTTTATGTCTATAATATATTCACTCCCGCTGAAAATTATGTGGTAGACACGTTTAATTTTTTATGCAGTCTAGTTTATACAGTTAATAATAAATTCATTAGATATCTCACCAATAATTATTATTATTGTCTCGAGAAGACAGCAAACCACGCTAACGGATCATCGTAGATTGAAACAATATTAGCCCTGCCGAAGAAACTTTTATTTATTCAAGAGATTTTAATCATTAAATTGTACAATTCGGTTCTATTAGAATAAGTTACATTTGCAACAAAGTGTCCACATATTTTTGAGCTGGGGTGTAGATGGTACAGAGTATAGCTAGCAATGTTGAGCTGCAGCTATTAACAAATGAAATGCTCGAAGTTTTGCCGAGTGGGTCGATTATGAACCCGTGGCATTTGCAACTTGATACCGAGGCCGTGGAGATATTATTCAGGTGTGGATAATTGATAAATATTGATGGGAGATGAGCGGAGATCTTGAGATGAAAGGGCCGTGGAGAAAAGTCAGGTGGCAGCTTTAAACACAAAGAATAGAGTGGACTGCGGTATCGGGGGTTATCGATGCGCCTTCTCTCGAGAATTCAATCGAACCCGACTTTCATCTCGCCGAGAATGGATCCCTCTTACGCGGCCAACGCTATCAAAACGATGCTTATTGTGCCGGTGTTAGGGGTCAAGCCAAAAGTCTTCCGGCGCTCGATGTATTCTTCGATGTATTCTTCGATGTATTATTCAATGAAGTGAAATCGCGGTTCATGTGTTAAGAGATTTCTTGATCGACAGGAATTGATATTATACTTCTATTCTATTATGCTAGTCAATGAAATTATACCCTGCAAATTAATCGGTGTAAATTATTTTTGTTTGAATGGAAATATACATAAAAATAAATATGAATACTGAAATATTTCGAGTGGTTCCGGTTCAATCAATTTAATATAATCCATTTGATTTATGAAGATTTTATAATTCAATGGTTTTGTTTCGAATACGATGCTGTTTAATACAAAAGTATTTTTCTGCATGTTTTATAACTTTGTATACTAGTTAATACAGAAGACATTTTAATTACGAACATTCTGAACAATTTTGTAGGGAAATTTTCTAATTAAGGTATCGTGACAACGGTCTTGTGCCTTTGTTTATTCTACGGAGGAAACATTTTCTGATGGAGAACCTGTTTGTCGATTTCTTGACTCCAGCCAACTTTCAAGCTTTTCTTTAATTAGTAATTACTAGACTGCGGATCTCTGTGCAAACTAAAAATTGTCTGCATCAATTGCAAAAAGTACGCGTACTGTTTTATAAAAATAACAAGATTGAATTTATTTATATTTTGTGCGATTTTTATGATAATATATACTGGAATAAAAAAATATAGTGAATCAATTCCCACGGGAACACCTTTAGAATTTTAATAATGGTAAAATAAAAAATCTAAAATGGTTTGTTCGACTCCTCATGGTATTACAAAAATAACAAGATTGAATTTATTATATTTTGTGCGATATTTATG
>CM052204.1:7849733-7897474 GCA_028455805.1 Lasioglossum figueresi
GTCGCACCGATACGTTTCCAACGCTGTTTTAATCCTACTTTTCCTACGTTCCCTGATTTCATTCGACCTTAACCTGTAACAGTTTCATTTTTAACAAAACGAGTCCAGTTTTATTGTGGTAGTTGAAATACTTTCTGGCTTCACTGTATATCGCAATGGGAATAAAAAGAAATAAATATAAGAAAAATAGTAGAGTAGTCGCACCGACACGTTTCCAACGCTGTGTTTTAATCCCACTTTTCCTACTTTCCCTGATTTCATTCGACCTCGATCCGTTTTAATCGCCGGTGCGGTTCCGATTGGGGTGGACATTGATTCCCACAGAAGGTGACAGACACATGCGATTACGTGGTATTCTAATGATCCCCCAGAGAGTTTTCAGACTTCGACACGTGCCCCGAGGTTACCGTCGTTAGAGTCGTATCGTCGGTGTCGTCTGTAACGCTCGGCTCGATCGATAGTTACCCATCGAACGCGTTAAAACGCTTTCATATCCGTTCTGAAATTACACAAATCCCAAATCTCGGTCATCCATTACCCAGATCAAACCCGGATTGTCTATCTATCTTTATGCAAATATGAAATTATACGAATTCGCAGAAAGTCGAACCGAACACAGAAAAATATTAGAGACCTGATCTGCTTTATAATAGAAATATTAACAAAAATCTATAAATTGTTCAAAATCTACTAATTCTATCACACTATTCAATTCTATTGTAATTTTCCAACCATCATTGGCCCTCTCTAAAAATGTTTTTAAACGAAGTGATTTTTTTCGGGTCTTAAGTAAAAAGTAAAGAAAACAAAACGAATGACAGCATTCAAGTCGAGGAACATCTTTCTTTATGCAAATATATAATTGTACGAATTCGCAGAAAGTCGAACCGAACACAGAAAAATATTAGAGACCTGACCTGCTTTATAATAGAAATATTAACAAAACTCTATAAATTGTTCAGATCTACTAATTCTATCATACTATTGAATTCTACTGTAATTTTCCAACCATCATTCGCCCTCTCTAAAAATTTGTTCATTCGAAGTGAATTTTTTACGGTTCTTAAGTAATAAGTAAAGAAAACAAAACTAATGACAGCATTCACGTTGAGGAACATCTATCTTTATGCAAATATAAAATTATACGAATTCGCAGAAAGTCGAACCGAACACAGAAAAATATTAAATACCTGATCTGCTTTATAATAGAAATATTAACGAAACTATATAAATTGTTCAATTTCACTAATTTTATCACACTATTCAATTCTACTGTAATTTTCCAACCATCATTGGCCCTCTCTAAAAATGTTTTTAATCGAAGTGAATTTTTTTCGGGTCTTAACTAATAAGTAAAGAAAACAAAACTGATGACAGCATTCACGTTGAGGAACATCTATCTTTATGCAAATATAAATTTATACGAATTCGCAGAAAGTCGAACCGAACACAGAAAAATATTAAAGACCTGATCTGCTTTATAATAAATATATTAACAAAAATCTATAAATTGTTCAAATCTACTGATTCTATCATACTATTCAATTCAACTGTAATTTTCCAACCATCATTGGCCCTCTCTAAAATTTTTTTTAATTGATGTAAACTTTTTTCTGGTCTTAAGTAATAAGTAAAGAGAACAAAACGGATGACAGCATCCACGTTGAGGAACAGTGGTCCGCATCAACAATTGGTGTTATAAAAATATTATGGACGGACGCAGCAATGCGGAAAAATGAGGTGTAGCAAAAAATATACGAGTGAATCTTCAACAAAACGATTATTGGACATTTGCAGTTGTTTGTACGTTCTCCTTGTTCTCGTTTAAATAATAGTTTCCTTGGCAATAGCAATGCTTTGGTATGCCGAAAGTGAGATGAGCGCGACGTGTTTGTACAGACAATACATGAAGAAACAATTCTCAGCGAATCGAGTGAAGTGTGCGCCACTTTCGACAAGCGATCGTTTGTCGGAAATCGATTCGGAATAACGCGTACTTTGCGAGAACACGAAGATGATGTGATTCAACGGAATCGGTCGTTGAAGGAAAGGTAAAAACGATCACCGACGGCAAGTCGTCAAATGTATTCACCGTCGGTGGCAACCCCAAGAAGTAGGGTCGTGGCTTTATCTGATTCACCATAAAACTGCCATTGAAGTCGACCCTAGAAGGGCTACGCATCGAGGATTCGTCGTTTACACCGTCGCGCGCCCTACTCTTCTGCATCGCAGTCGGTGCCATTAAATGCTCGTACATCAACCACGTTTCATCCCCCATAGAAGTAACATCTTTGATCGAAGATTGGCCTGTGATCTCTCGTTTCTATTGTGTTGGTTGTAACAAGTATTTCCACATTTTCCGAGTGTAAGTTTCCCCTTTCGTGAATGCACTATCGATCGCCATCATTGACAACGTAGTTCCATCTATTATAGAGGTTCTCAAACTTTTTGAATTTTGTTAAATAACAATCAAATAATGTATATGGATAAAAGTGTTTCTCGATTGAAAATCGATACATCCCACAAATTATTGTTTTAAATATTATTCTTATTAGCTCGTATACCGAGTGAATGAAATTTCATTGCATATTCATCAGTCTTCAGCTAACCAGTCTTCGTCAACCCTTAACTGATGAGATAATTTTCAATGTACCCTAGTCTCTCCTGACCTTGTCTCTCAGCTAAATACGTACAACTATCTTCTGGACGTTCATTGTGCTACGATAAGTTTATGGTACCGACAAAACTTAAGTCATTAATTCCTCATTAACTGCACACTATACACCTTCTCATTCAGAGTACAATAGCCCTCTGTAATGCAAAATGCAAAATATTAAATTCAAAATAAAAGGTGATTCTGATATCAACAAAAAGAATTTAAGCAGATGAATATGTTAACTTCAATTTCACAGGATAATTAAATGAATCCATTGTATCATAAATTGAAACTGCTGTAACTGAATGTCTACGCAAGATATTCGCATAAAAATCGTTATTGTCAAAGTCGAATCGTCCAGTCTCCCCTGAATCCAGAAAAATGATAATATTTTAATATATTTATATAAGACAATTATCTATTATGAAGGATTTTCAGAATAACCTAGAAATTGTTTCCCTGTAAACAGAGAAACGACGTTTAAAGTTAATTCAATATCACTTGTTTATTTACACTTTTATCGTTCTCTTTATGAACACATGTGCTCTGTTACGCAATCTCTATCTATCTCCTTCTACTCGTCGTTCTCTCTAACAGCAGAAACTCTAAAATTTGAATTTAAGAAATACCATTTCTGTACATTTATAATAGTAATTCAAAGAGTGACATTTTTTGATCCCATTCCCTTTGGGTACAGAAAAATGATAATTTTCCAAAAATTTGGATGAAATCTTGTACGGGTTAAACGAGCACTCAAGTCGTTAATTCATCAACACGACACTCGGGAGGCAGTTAACCATTAAGTAGCCGTCCCAGTATGCCACTCAGATTACAAGTGTACAATACCTTGGCTTAAGCAACCACTGTGAGCAATACGACTAAAATCTTCTGTGTGTACTACTCGACGTAGTTACTGGGACTGTAATCTGACGGATCATCGGCCATGGAAGAGAGAGGGAAAGAGAGAGAGAGAGAGAGAGAGAGAGAGAGAGAGAGAGAGAGAACTCGCGGGACAGGTCGGTTAGTGTCAGACAAAGAGGTCCGGATAGGACGGGTTGGAAGCGAGAGAAGGAACCCGTTGGTCCATTTCGAACGTACGTTGCGTTTCGTGGCCGTAATTTGCAAGTCCTGGGCGCGGCCTTAACTGGGCCAAAACTCCGTACCGCCCAAGTTTAAGCGAGCTTACGCTTTAAAGCTTATGTTTGTTTAAGGAGTTGGCGTGCTACCGTTCCCGAGGACCCATCTAGGTACTTCGCATTCGCAGCTCGGAATCGTTTTATTCGAGACGGGTATAACGGTACGTTTACATCAGACGTTAACCCGCGATTTTTACGTCTGACGCGTGACGTCCGGGGGGAAATACGCGCGTCGCCGAAACGAAATGGCTGACAGCCAGCTCTTCCGGTGATGCGCGACGGATCTTGATAGCGTCGTTCCAAAAATTACAGCCGAACTTCTGTTCCCGCTATAGTAGTCCCGCTCATAACATTAATAACAATACGTTCATGAACTATCTCTGTTAATAGGTATTCATGAATTAACCCGTTGAACCCCGAATTATTTTTCAATTTTTTTGCCAACAACAACCTTCTATTTCAACACATTACCGACCGGTGATTATTGCATAATTTTGAGAAATCTATGGTACATGGCTAAACATTTTTTAACGGAGCCTTTAATAGTGTGGTACCGGGATTATTCGGGCAACCGGTATATAGTTATAAGATACAGACTTTAGGTGTACTCTAGAGTTATTTCAGGATACTTTAGGATATTTACACAGTGACGGCCGGAAATGGGCAATAAAACAAAGAAAAGCGACGTTGACCAGCGTTAGGTTGCGATCGACGATGTTTATGCCACTTTTGGGCATGATGGAGACTACAGAGGGGGTAAGAATGGGGAAACCAAGTTTTTGCTAGGCGAGGGATGAATTCGAGAAGTCTGTCGTTGCGTGTCGTTGCGTGTAGTTGCGTGTAGTTGCGTGTCGTTGCGTGTCGTTGCGTGTCGTTGCGTGTCGTTGCGTGTCGTTGCGTGTCGTTCTCGTTATATAGATTTACATAGATTATATACATTATATATATATACACACGCGCGTATTCGAATGCAACGTTGTGTAAAAATTTCAAAGCAATCGCTGAAGAACTTTCGGAGATTTAAACTTTTGAACAAACGAACATTTACATTTTTATTTATACAGATAGGTCTCGAACTTTGTCGTAATTTATATTTGTGCTGCTTATATTTGCTTTAACTAAAAAAATACTTGAATAAATAAAGGTAGAACCAAAACCACATAAGAAACCGTTTTATTTACATTTTTCTTTCTCTGATGTCGAGTCGCACTCGACAATTGAGTTCAAAGGGTTAATAGGTATTAATGACAAAGCACTCCCCCAAAGCATACCCCAGCTCGTGAAACATCGAGAGGCAACTGTTGAAAATGATAATGTCACACTAAGAATACGAAGATAATATTACATGTTGCTATTGAAGCTTATATAAAAACATTGTTTGATGATTCAAATTGCAGGAAAAAGTTATTGATAGAAAAGATATCTCGCATTGATCAATTTCCTTCTGGAAGAGTGTACTTTAAAATAACGATCCAACCGAAACATTTTTCTTCGCGAGCAGGGAATCTCTTCAGCTTCCCTTTTTACGTCAAAGAAAAAACTTTCATTCCCTAATGCGAACCAAGGTTGCATTAAATAATGTAAATTTATGCAGCAGGTTTATATTTCATTCTCCGACATTCAAGTGGTTAATTCAATTTATTAGAACGATATTTAAAAAGTCATAACGCCATTATTTTTGTGTATGTTTTCCGAGATAAGAATCACAATATTTATTTTTTAAATATCTATATGTCTCGCTGGCGTACATATAAATAATATTTCACGAACGAAAACATGTTACACGTTTAGTTGTATAATGACACTGCTGGTAAAGAAGAGGCAAGTTAATTTCCATTATATTCAGCTGTTGCTTCGCTCTCGAAAGTATTCAATAGTAAAAAATATACGGCTACAGTAAGTATCACTTTTCCGAAATACCTACGCGGGGAAACACCTTATGTTCTAAAACTATATGGAAGGTCGTAAAACAGCCGACACTACGTTTTGGGGTTAAAGAAACCCTAAACTAAACTAGTTTCTACAAGACGGTGCACTTTTTTCCTCGAAGGTTATCCTCTAAACCACCCTCCGGCGAAATTGACGACACGGCACGAAATAGTTAATAAAAAGTCTGCTGCTTACCTTTATATTTCAGTTACTCCTGATATTAGTCCTTCTAGTTCTACCAGAGAAAATCACGGATCGATTATTTACTCGAAACTCGTTCCTTGTGTCGCATCTTTCCTCGCCGCTTCGATGTAGCACAAGTTGGACGAAAATTGCCCGCATAAAGTGTAACGTTATGAAAAGCGTCTCGCTAATGGTGAACCGCTGGCCGAGCGAAAAATCAAGAACTCGGAAGAAAACGTTGCCCGACGAGCGTAACAATTAAAAATGTTTTTACCCGAGGAACATTTTCATGGTCTAAACAGATCCAGAAAATCCGAGCAAAGTAAAACGGTGTTTTCATAGTTGCAAACTACGCGACCGAGTTTGTCTAAACAATTGTATGAAAACCGAAAAACAGTACTTGAATTGTTCATTTGAAATTAATTGCAATAATCGTGTAACACATTTATCACATTAATGAATAATATTCTGCAATTCGCTGAAAATTTTGTTATAAATATCTGATCTGTTAACATACGTACACTTCATTATGAATGGAGTATGGATTTTATGCTATCATAAATATTTTGAATATTTAATAGATTATTTAGAGCAACGTATTACGATTATTACTAGTCGTATTGCAATAATATATTCATGGTATTTCCATTACATTATTTAATGAATTTTATTCACGAAAATGAGATTAAACAACGAAATTTATTTTTCACATCGTTTTGTACGAACGTGAAAGAGTAACGGAGTCAGAAAGATCGTTAAAAAAATTTTCAAGTACAGAAACTGTTTATAAAAATATTAGTATTCACATAAAATGTGCAAGAACTTTAACCGTTTCGTTAACAAACATTGTTAGTAGGTTAATAAACAATAAAACGTGTTTTCGGCGCACCGTTCGATCTCACTCAACAATTTCCTTAACCCGCAATTTCGTAAAATGTAATTCAAGTAACGTAACTCAGAAATTTTAATCCAACTTTTCGATCCTAATTCGGATCTTCCTCAGCAATTACTTCACCTTTGCTTCGACTTTAACTTTATAATTTCCAGACCCCTGGACAGCAGGGCCGGATTAAACTAGCGCGGGTCCCGTAGCAAATGTTACCTGGGGGCCCTAGGTTTTGCATGATAATAAAGCAAAACACAATGAAGGACCTTATTTTTAGCAGAAATATCTGTTAATAGTAGCCAGGGCTTTTTCTGCTGAGAGCGCGGGGCCCGTAGCATTTGCTACTTCTGCTACCAGGCTTAAGGGCTTTTCCATTCAAAATTGATTTAAGTACCTCATACAATACCTAAATGTTTAGTAATTGATTAGATACCGATCTACTTAATATTCTAAACAATACTTTGAATATAAATTTAAGAATATCGATCGCACTTTTACTATCGTAAACAAGGAAAATGATATCGGCGCTACTGTTCGATCTTTGAAACAACTAAAGCTATTCAGTACTGGTTATAATTTATTCCAACGTTTCGACCAACATTTTAGTCGTTCTCAAGGAGACAAAAATTATACGTACTCCTGCAAACAACATTGGTATCAAGAATTGAAAACAAATTTAAATTATGAAAACTATTGTGCATACTTGCTTTAAGAAAATGTAATAGAAATTTAAATACATGTTCTGCTGCAAGCGAGGGGCCCTTAGAAGAGCGCGGGGCCCGTAGCATTTGCTGCTTCTGCTACTGGGTTTAAGTGGGAACGCTACCCTCGTGACATAACTAGAAAGGAACTAGAATCTAACTAGATTTTGGATCGAAACATGGGTTTGCGGTCTCAGATTGTTTGTCTTTATTTGATCGAATTTTCGGCTGGCTGAGGACTCATTCCAAAGAGGAAGGTTATACCTACAGCGCTGGACCGCATTATTTAACGAGATTATGTTTCTATCTAATAATATAAGTGTCCGAAGTAGAGCAAAAATCGAGAAAAATACTCGCAGATTTCAATGTATATTCGAATCTCTAAAAGATTTTTTCACTGCCATAATGCGCTCCAGCGCTGTACCTATAACCTTTCCCTTTAGAATGAGCTCTCACCCAGCCCAAAATTCGCTGAAATAAGGACAAACAATCTAAGACCGTGATTGTATTCGCATAGCAGAGATTTCCCCACATTACGTTCATGAAGACAGAGGCCCTCTCTGATGTAGAGCAAGTCTAGAGCCAATTTTAGTTCAGCTAGTTAGACGAGATGGCGTCCACTCAGGACTGTCAACGTGGAATCGTAGCAACAAACATACGAAAGGCTTGAATCCACTCGGATCCATTAATAACATTACAGATA
Organism: Lasioglossum figueresi; assembly: GCA_028455805.1. NCBI lineage: Eukaryota > Metazoa > Arthropoda > Insecta > Hymenoptera > Halictidae > Lasioglossum > Lasioglossum figueresi. The sequence continues at coordinate 7,857,928 of CM052204.1, forward strand.
TTAATAAACAAAAGAAAGAAACGTGTAAACATAGCAGAACTGAAGCGTTAGGCTGACACATATGTACGTTTATCAGTGTTACCACACAAAAAACTTGTTTTCTGCACAGAGGTTGGTACAACTGATAAATACCCTTAAACCGGCTCTGCTGGACAGGGAATCCCACATGTTTAAACCGTGCCGGTTGATCGTACACTCGTTACAATAGATGCAGACTTTTGAGCATGGCTGTAGGCAGCGAGCGGGGGATTATCAATCATGGGCTGGTTCCCAGGGCTTTTAAAAAATGCTTCATTTCGAGTGAAAAATTATGAGGCAGCAAAGGATTGTTATACCATGCGGCGTGATAAGCAGTCGTGCGAGAGACAAACGACGAAGATGAAGACTAACGTAGCCGCGGGACCGGAAACAGTGAGGCGTCGCGTCTCGTCGCGACACGCGCGCGAGGAGGTGTAAAAACTGGCATCTCCTGTCGCCTCTTATGAAAATAGACGGTTTGTGGTCTTCAAAGAAGCACGATGCATCCTGGGAATGACTCGCACGCTCGTCGACCCTGTGCGCCGTTGTTGAAAGTCACCGCAGAACTCTCCGCCCGGCGAAGTAGGAAAAAAGGAGCGGGCTTGTTTCGTTTGGCCACGTTTCAGAGAAGGTGTATCTGACCACGTCGCCTTTGAGTTTCCGGTTCAAGAGATGCCTAACAGCCTTGCTAAAAGAAACCTAAGGGGGTAGTCAGGGCTTGCGAATTTAGAACCTTTCTTCGCGCAAAATGTACTGACAAAGCAGTGAAGGAAAAGGGAATGACTGTTTAAACAGATACCTACAAGAGTTTTATTAAGGGCAAGCAGTATCCCTGTTGCATTTCCTGCGAAAATTTGGTACCCGGTTTTCTTGAAAGGAACGTTGCAGCGAAGAATAATTAAATACTTGTATATCTAGATTTTACTAATTATTTAACACTTTCTATATGTCCATAGAAATAATCGAAAGCCCCTCGCTTAACTTAAATATTTGAAATAAATTCAAGCTTGAGCTTGCAACAGTGGCGCGAAGAATAATTATATACTTGTATATCTAGATTTCACTAATTATTTAACACTTTCTATATGTCCATAAAAATAATCGAAAGTGCCTAGCTTAACTTAAATATTTGAAATAAATTCGAGTCTGAGCTTGCAACAGTGAAGCGAAGAAAAATTAAATATTTGAATATCTACATTTCACTAATTATTTAACACGTTCTATATGCCCATATAAATAATTCAACGTGCCTCGCTTAACTTAGATATTTGAAATAAATTCGAGCTTGAGCATGCAACAGTGAAGCGAAGGAAAATTAAATACTTGTATCTTAGATTTCACTAATTATTTAACACGTTCTATATGCCCATATAAATGATTGAACGTGCCTCGCTTAACTTAAATATTTGAAATAAATTCGAGCTTTAGCTTGCAACAGTGAAGCGAAGTAAAATTAAATATTTGAGTACACGTAGATTGCACATTATTTAACACATTCTATATGTCCATAAAAAAAATGATTGTTTAAGTATTCCCGTTTCTTTGGGCAAGGGAAACATGAAAGACGATGACTTTGGTTATTTTTGACATGTCGCAATTTTCGAGTATAGCTGGCATCTTTGGAAGTTCACTACTGAAAGGGTCTTTTGAAGTTCAGGAAATTGACATCGTTACGACCGCTGAACCGAATGCATGGTAAAAGTTCGAGACTGCATTATAAGTGTACAGAATATCCTTTCGCAAACGCGGAACACATATTCTTGAAAAGCATTTTTCCAAAACTGTGTGTGCAAGATATCCCGGTTGCTATTCGAGGAATTTTTCTGGAAACTTGCACACAGTCGATACAGATGTGGGGGAAGTAAGAATTGTTAATCTGAGTGGATACATATGTTGATAATATATACAGGGTGTGCAGTTCAAGTTAAATAACCTCTTAATTCAATGATCGCTTAATTCATTAATTCGTACGCTGAAGTGCAAGAGGAGGAGTGGCTGTCAACGATCTACTAAATCTACGAAATGATATCTCGCCAAACGATACGATCCAACCCCCCTACTTCACCGTGATCGAACAATACCTCGTGGTCGAATAAGCATGAAATGCAATCCGACGAAATAAGAAAGAACCGATTCTTTTGTGTCGAATATCCGCCGGCTTTGAGCGATCGAATAGATCCCCAGGTAACCTGAATAAATCGCGTATCTCGAGACCAATAAACCAGATTCTGCGCCGGCTATCGACGTCTATGATCTTTTCTGGCGACTCGTCCAAAAATCGCCCTTTATGAAAGAAGACTCCCGTCCATGTTGTCATACGAAGAACAAGCGGCGCGATCCATCGAGATCGAAACAATCTATTTAAATTAGATCACACTCCTCCGTCAGGAAAATGAGCAATTCGATAGAATCAATTTCGAAAATAATATAATAGATTGTTTTAACCTACTTCTTTGAAATCAACGTATTAATAACTAATAAAAGTCTGCCTAATTATATGAAAAATAAAAATTGTCTGCATTCTTTAGTGAATTTAACCATTTGCACTCGAAGCTATTTTAACTTGAAAATTAAACATTTCTTTCGATTCAGAATATTTCCATTCAAAATTGGTTTAAATGCCTCATACAATACCTAATTGTTTAGTAATTGATTAGATACCGATCTACTAAATAATCTAAACAATACTTTGAATATAAATTTAAGAATATCGATCGCACTTTTACTATCGTAAACAAGGAAAATGATATCGGCGCTACTGTTCGATCTTTGAAACAACTAAAGCTGTTCAGTACTGGTTATAATTTATTCCAACGTTTCGACCAACATTTTGGTCGTTCTCAAGGAGACAAAAATTGTACGTGCTCCTGCAAACAACATTAGTATCAAGAATTGAAAACAAATTGAAATGATGAAAACTATTGTGCATACTTGCTTTAAGAAAATGTAATAGAAATTTAAATACATGTTGCCATACTATTCAGCAACCAACTCACTCTACAGTCAACAGTATACTGAACATGAAACCGAGACACAATTAAAACCGAAACAGTTTCACTAACCGAAAAGTCAAGTGACGTCGCATTATAAATATAAAAACTTTTCTTATATCTAGCGACCAACATTCCATTTAAACTCGACGTACATACCAACGGTATGATGTTATAAATAGATCGATAACAAACACATTTTTAGTGGCCAACACAATAGATGCGAAACCAATGCATTGAATAATGCATCGAATAATGCTAAATACTTTGAATAATGCTACAGCAATTTGTAGTTGCACCTCAGAGTCGCCATTGGAGCGTTAAGGGTCAAGTTTGTTTTCGTTCTAATTTCTATCGGAACGTTAGTTTAACATTTGTTAGCGTCGCATACCGCGGAGAACGAAGAAGCGTTAAGGCAGCAGATTCACGGCTGTCTCGAAGAGAAAGGGCCTCTCGTTCGATGCTTTAGCCGGAGTTTCACGTGCGATCGCTTTTTCATTTCCGCAATTTACATCCATTTGTAGCGAGAAACCCACCTCGCTACACCTGACTCGCTCTAACCCAACCCGAAAGCGTACCGTTAAACCTACTCAGACCTTTATACCTATATGGGTCATACGTGAATGCAAAAAAAAAAGAAGAAAAAACGTCAACGGATGGAAAAGAAGGGATTTTTCCCGTCATGCTGGAAACTGGGCAAAACGGGCAGCACTGCCGACTAGAGTGGAACAAAAGAGATTCCCTGTTATTGTATAACAGTGGCAAGTCCTGGCGCGGTTTGTCGAGATCCAATTTATGCTTACGCGACGAACACGGCGAAATTGAAACTGATTTTGAGTAATTTTCGGATTACGCTAATCAAAACGCGCAAACCTTATTATCACGCGAACATGATCGTCTGAATTTCGTTAACGATGCACAGTGATCGATTCCTCAATTCTAGGTGGACAAAATGGTAAATTTGTTCAACTTCCGATATCTTCGCTTACGTTCTATTTTGTTTATAAACATTAATTTGTTCGATATATAACCTAATATAAATAATAATACCCCGCTGCGGCGTTAAAGTTTTGCCTGCGCGAAAAATTATGAATAAGCTAATTCTTCTTCATCGTACAACTTGTTTGTTTGTTGATTAAATTATTATATGAAAAATGGAGCGTGTAGGCGAAGGTAAGTATTTGATTTTTACATATCGGTATAATTTGATGTTGCCGTGTAAAACATATAGAACAGGTTAACTAATAAAATTATTCAAGAAGAGGTCTTTTTTAACTTCGAATTGTGTAACTTCTTTCCCCGGACTCCGCCGGAATTCGTTCATTGATAGTTTAGAAGAATACTTATTTCAAAGTAATGATACTAAATATCGCTTGCCCGTTTTTGCCCGTTAGTCATTTATATCATTTTTTAGAAAAGACATGGAGTATGCCACGAAGACTGATGTTTGAAAACTGGTGTTCAACAAGTTCTAAAGATACCAAATCCAAAGTTGATGCGATAATAGGGCTGATTCTAAACTTTTTTAACATCGAAGCTGTTAATGATTCAGCGAAAAATATTTTGCATACAAAAAACAAAAAAAATTTAATTAAATCACCTTAAAAAAGATGCAGTTGTACGTATGACAATTATAATTTAGAATAATTTAGAATATGCACCTTCGCCATGCACATTTGTAATTTTGTATTATATTTTTGTAAAACTTTATCTAATTTTTAAATACAAGTTAAGATTAATTCTTCCATTTTGTGTATTGTTTATTCACGTATGTAAACAAACACTATGAAACATTTCATTTATGTTATTTTCACAAACGCTACAATTAATTGTTTTATTTGTTCATTATAAAGAAATGATATAATTCTTTTAAGTTCATGCAGTTCTTATACAGTTGTCATGATTTCTGAGAAATAGAGCGTTATTACTACAAGCGAACACAAAAATTTGACTTTTGTCCACCTAGGATCGAGGAATCGATCACTATGGTTCACGATGGTTCGTCAAGTTTAGCGCGACCTTTACTTTACTTTAAACAGTTGCTCGGATCTGGTCTACGTAACTATTTCTCAGAGAGTCCACATGTGCACCACGTTCTTCGATCAAATGGATATCGTATCGGTTCGGATAATCGAGGAAAACAAGTAAACATGCTCCGAATAGTATCGTGTCCGGACTGATTTTAATCCGAGAAATATTACGAACGCGCTGGTTAAAAATACAAGGATATTATTAAAATGTTGGATAAGTATAAATCACACTTCTCGAGATGATGAAACTTTTGGGATACGCCGGTGTCGGCTACAATCGAGACATTTCACGGATAGAGTGAGAAATTCCGAGTGTTAGATAAGCGGAGCGGAGCGTCGTGATTCGCGTCCGAGTCGTGGGAACGGCGTGAAGAAATTGTCAGGCTGAAAACAATTTCCACGGCGAAGGGAACCCCGGCTGATAAAGAGGAATAGAAACACACGGAGAAAGATAAAAAGTTTCTCTATCGCGAGATAACGTTATCAAGCGTCGGCGTCATCTTTTATGCCCCAATTTACGCCTCGCAGGGAAGAAGAGATGGCGAACACGCGACGCTCTCTCGCCCCGAGTCGCGCGAGAGAAGAGAAGAGAGAGGCTGGATGGGCGGGTAAAGTAGAAGATGAAAGAGCGTTCGCCGAGAAAGAAAGCGCCCGAAGGCAAAAATAGAGGGAAGACGGGCGCGCGTCCCCTGCCGCGTTTCCCTTATCCATGAAGTTTGATTATGTTTTTAGGATGACGAGGAGCGGATCAAATTTTGCAACCACTATACTCGGGGCTCGCTGTCCGCGTATGAGCTTCCTGCTCTCTAACCTACCCAGCCAACTTTTCCCTTCGCCTCTCGCCTTGTTTTCCGACAGTCTTATCGATCGTGATAAAGTAACCTGCAAAGTAAACGAGTTCTCTCATTCTCGTTCCTGTCGCGTTTCATTAAAAACCAGATTAAATCAAGCCTTGTCCCTCGTTAATTAATCTGCTGTTCGACAGCTTGCTCGCTATCGGTTCAACACGCATCCGCGTAACAGGACTACTGTGGACTGGCCTTTAGGGTAAATGTTTAACCGCGAACAGACAGCGAACACGTTCGAGCCGATTGACAGTTCAACATCATCCAGTACTCGGCAAGCAGACTGTGGATCTTTATGGAAAATAACAATTTCCGACAAGGGTTTTATGGGAAGTTATCATAAAACATTGTGATACGTTGCACACAAGTAAAGCTATGTCTGCCAAACTGTGTAAAAAAGATTTTGGAAATGCACTGTGAACTTTCTTTTTTAAAATGTAATAGTTTTAATTACTTGTAACATCTGTTCACAGATATGTATTTCATGTATTCATTTTTCTAATGAATGCAGAAAACCCATTACTTATGTAAGGGAAATTTCTGGGTGCAGAAAGATGATAAATCCGTTTTCACAAGATGACAAGGTACAGGTTCTTGCATCTTATATTTTTCCATTGCTACATTTTGTTATTATTTTGATGCGAATATGTTTGAACTTGTCGCCGGTAAAACATATTTATAAACTCACAATAAAAGTGTAAGAATGGTGACTATCGGAAGCAAGCTTAAATATCTTCGGTAATGCCCTCGCCACGTTTAGGAATTCTCGAGACCGAATTAATCGTTAAGGTCGTAGGTGAATTATTAATGCGTTTCCCAAGTAATTCTCCTTGCAAGTTCCGCAACTTCTGCAGAGAGTCCTCGATGAAGTTCTCGATTGTTTTATGTCTCGGTATCGCCAATTTTTAACTGAATTTTTAACGAATCCATTGCAGAAGGTATTAAGTGCTTACAAACTTATTATAGTTGCCTTCCTTGTGTCTCAAATATAATTTAGAAATACTAATAGAAATATAGAATGCAATGTAACCAAGTAATTCATAAGTGTAATTTAGTTAGATCCGTATAAATAATTATTATTTTTGTCTTTTATTTGAATTTATAAATAACAAATAACGAAATGAAATGAAATTATTTTACGTATTTCGACTTTCGACTGCATCGGTAATTTTATGAAATTATTGTTCGAAAAATGTTTTCTCGAATCGATCGTCGTCTTCCTCGCGGTTAGATGTTTTCTCGGGATTCAAAGCGTGATGTGCAATGAAGAGCCATGGTTTACAAAGTCGATTCCATCCTCAGGGACGTCATTACTGTTACCTGCCGCGGGCGAGTCCACAAAGAGGAATGCGTTTCATTCATTAAACTCGACGATTTTTCTCGCGAGCAGATGCCGCGGAACGTTCAGACAGAGAATCAAAGATTGGACGCACATCTGACTACTTTCGACCTGGTTCTATTCCCTCTCCGAAACTAAACTCAGATCCATTTCTGTTCCTTCTTCTTCTTGTCTCTTCCTACATGTGTATATACAGGGTGGTTCACGCAACTTGCACAGCAACGTAACTTCCAAAGTGTGCGTTGCACGAAAAAGTTTTGTATACAGAAGTTGCATGGTGTGAAGGTGTACATTGTGTAGTGTATTTATTTTTTTTACAGGTGAAAGCGTTTCGGAGATTTGAAGGTCGACTTTGTTTTTTCAAATGGAATACTATATTTTTTATACCAAAATATGGATGAATGTCGAATTCTGAGTAAAACAGTATTGACATTCATTAGTCCTGAACCTAACAATTAACGAGTAATTTCACTTTATTTCCTGAAAATTTTCATCGGAATTCAAAGGGCAATTCAAAGGGTTACGGATGCAGATGTTATTTCAAGTCGAACACAATTACCGCAATATAAATGTACAATATATGATATATTCAACAAAAACAACAAATTGTAGTTGACTTATGATTTCAGAATTTAGTCATCCATCTTTCAAATTAGAAATTGTTTCGAATTGTAGTATTGCTTATACATTATTAGGTGTAGAAATTAATTCGGTGCCTTTTTAAAATGAATTTAGTATTTATTTATAATGTAATCGTTCATCTGTTATTTTTCGAAATAGTCTCCATTATTTTCGGTCTTTCGATCTTATCGGTTCGGCGATTACATACAGGTTAAGGCGGTAGACTCGTTTCCAATATTGCAAGGGTGTAGGATTCGCATTCTCATTTCTCGATAATACAAAAATGGGGGTTTTCAGTAGTCAAAAACGCTGGATAAAAGATCGGTCTAGACAACTATCGCCCTGAAAAGTCCTATTTTTTCGTTTCCGAGGCGTAATTTTCATTATTCGACAGCTTATAGCTATGAAAATAGCTAGACTCCTTGTTCCAGGATTGCAAGGATGCGGGATTCGCGTTCCCATTTCTCGATAATACAAAAATGAGGTTTCACAGTAGTCAAAAAAGCTGCATAAAAGATCGATCTAGACGACTATCGCCCTCAAAAGTCCTGTTTTTTCGTTTACGGGACGTAATTTGTATTGTTCGGCAGTATGTAGCTATAAAAATAGCTACGTGCACAGTTGTATGCTTCCGAACAGTGCAAATTACGCCTCGCAAACGAAAAAATAGAACTTTTGAGGGAGATAGCGCCCTAGATCGATCTTTTATGTAGCGTTTTTGACTACTGAAAACCCCCATTTTTCTATTATCCTGGAAAAAGGAGTCTACTCCGTTAATAGTTTCCGCGAGCTGCGCAACCATCAAAGCGCGATAAATTTCGAAACAAAGGTGTCGCGCGAACCGTGGTTGGAATCCAGTTTGGCATTGCTTTGATCACCACCGGAAACGAAGAATGCCACTGAAACCACCGTTCACCAAATGTATTTGATATTGTGTAACGAACCAATTATGCCCGGGGAAACGATTATTGGCGAACGCGAATTCTATTCAGAGGGAATCCGTATAAATTGATCGGAAGTTTTCGAAATAAAGTGGCACAACAGAGCGTCGATTATTGCGCTGCGCGCCGTCGATTTCATATATTTTCGGAAAAATGTTTTAATGCTTCGGGCCACGCGAACGCTTTAACGTGGCGATCGTTCCTCTCAGCGACCACAAAAATTCAGTATTCAGTAAAATCAACGCAATTTAAAACCAAAATTGAGGAGATCAGATTTCTGATGATGATCACATTTTCGATCCTCTCTTATTTCATAAATAATTTATTACACTGCAGATTTTTTATGCATCCATGACAGAAATGCGTAGCTGAAACATGAAACAGCAGTAAGAAAAAATGATTATTATCAACTAAATAAAAATTATTAACATTTTTATTTAGCATGAAGATCGGCAGCCTAATTATTAGTATAACGCGTCCTTGTGTAATATTTTCTGACCTAGTCAAGCCCATATTTTATGTTTCATAGAATTCTACGAAAATAAATATTGTTTTAAATGTGCAGTTCACGGAGGACTGCAACGAGGCTAACGAAGTTGCAGTTATATACTTGCTACATAAGCATACAAACAAACAAGCCGTGTGACACACATCCCAATGTTTAGACTGCTTTGCCGTCTCGGTTGCCATTAGAACGAAGTCTGACTACCTCAAAGATCAGACATCCTTGCGTCTACGCATCTGTGCTGAAGACTTAAGTTAAATATTTGCCGTGTCTGTGTACGACGGTACTGTTAGTTCTGAGTTGTGTTGTTTGATAACGATACATGAAATTTCAGAAGTCTGCTCAAATATTCGGATAAAAAGAGTCGGATTAAAAGGTCGGATTAAAAAATTACAATTCATAAAAAACGATTCTTCCATCTGATTCGTCTTTTGAAACCATTTAGATTACGTTAGGAACATTTTTTGTATTATCAGAGATAGAGATATTCAGGTGTCCTGTTTTAGACGAAACTGTATAACAGAACTAACGAACCGATAAGAAGAATGAATTTATAAGAGCTGATAGCGTAAACATGAGAGGCGTCTATTAAAAATGTTGCCATTTCGAAAGAACGTTCTTCGCCATTTATTTGATAAAAGCCCGGGGTTTTTTATTCCGTTCGTTCTGGGTTCGCAATTTTATAGACGGTCCCCTAATCGGTAACAAACTCGTTTCTCGGACCTGAAAAATTCTGTTTCGACGCGGGGATGACTGACAACGAGCGCATTTCAGTGGGACTATCGCCGGGATCACGGGGAGGAGGAGTGACCGAGAGGATTTTACGCGATTTACGCTGCGGTCGGGTTGCGCTCCGCATTATTGGCCCTGTCAACTATACGCGGTCAAACTCGGAGACGCAGGCTTCGTGGGCGAGATAGACGTGTACGCGTACCCGTAGCACACATGCACATATCGAACGGTTGTATCGGCAAACTATCCTGCCAACCCCAACTGGATTAGAGCTCGGTGTGTACACACACTCCCACACATCACCGCACGAGATAATCCCACATAGCCGATTGACCACCGATAAAATTCTCTCCTTCGACCGTCCATCGGTCTACGTCATAACCTCTCGGCTGCCGCTCGACCTCCAAGTAATTTCATCGTTCTTCCTTTCTTTTTTTCTCTCTCATTTTCTCTCTCATTTTTCCTCACGCTTCTCCATCCCCTCCTCGTATCAGCGATACCGGATTAATCTCTAAGTAGCCGCGACGTGCGAAGCCGTGAAGTCTTCCACCCCTCGCGCCAGTCTTTTCTCCTCTTCTGCGGACCGCGATTCGACCGCGATACGGTCACGAGCGGAACGCGATTCCAGTCTGCTCTTCCCGCAATCTTCTCTATCCCCCGGCTGCAGCGTCAATATGGAATATAATGGGATATTGCACTTTCCTCCTACCGAGACCGATACTTTTAGTCGAAACGCGACGGCGAAATATAATTGTTCCCTCGCGGAAAATGCGCCTCGCTGTCTCGTGACTCGAGGTGTGAAATCGGCGTGCCAGGATGACTCTTTCGCGAGAGATTGAATTAAAGCGTGCCCGCCGCGCGATATCCTTTTTCATTTGTTCTGCGGCCGCTGAATCGGGAGACGTCGAACTGGTTACCGCCGCCCCGATGCCGGTGCGATTGGTACCGACGGTAACGTAATATTCTGACGATCAACTCTGCAAATGGATCAGCGATCTTAAAGGATCGCTGCGGTGACGATCTTTCTCTGTTCCGAATTGCTGCGGGTTTAAATTGTAGAATTTGTCGGAAATGGCGGTGATAATGTTAGCATAGCGGTGTAGCAGTTGAACCTCTCGCTGCGAGCGATTTTTTGAAATTTTAAACATTTATGTAGACGGTAACGGAAAATAAAGTCTAGACTTTACCAGAATCTTGCTAACCGCGTGACGGGGATTCAATTTATTTAGATTCTGCCCGGTTTTTATTGTAACGTGATATCGCGAATAACTAGATTCCGGATGTTTATGCAAAATCGAAAGTTTGTGCATCATTTTCAAGACGCAGGAGCCGAATGTGAATTTATATTCTTCGTTAATAATTTTAACGCGGTGAAAATAATATATTAACACATTACCGACCGGTAATTATTGCATAATTTTGAAAAATCAATGTTACAGGCTAAATACTTTTTAATGAAACCTTCAATAGTAACAACAATTTTCATTGTGAACTAACAAGTCACCCTCAATAACGTGATCTAATAGTTTCATTTAAGATTGCAATTAGGAATTGCAATACCGGTATACCGGTATACCGAACACCGGTATTTGCTAAGTTAAATTACCGGTATTTTCGGTATTAGCTATAAACAATAAATATTTTTTTTGGGCATCTACTCTTACTTGAAATACGTTCGCCGCTCAAATACTCTGGATTTAGAAACTTCTGATTCTGATTTCGAAGAGAGTGACAACGAAGAAAATAATAATACAATTGTTGAAAGTACCTCGTTTGAATACGACGAAGATAATAGTAACGAGGACGAAATATTAACTTACCAAGGATTGCTTCCTGTAATTAAAAGAATCCGAAAAGTTGTTAAAATATTTAAACGTTCCCCTACTAAAAACGCCGTTTTACAAAAATATACACTTACTGAAATAAAAAAAGAACTTATGCTAATATTAGATTCTAAAACACGCTGGAATAGTTTATTATTAACGATGGAACGATTTTTGAAATTAAAAGCTGGCCGTGGAAGCATTATGTCGGAACGATTCCAACTCGTTAACAGCGACTGCAGCAATAAATTTTATGTTGCAATCGCTTAAAGATCAGGACGCGCCACTGTCCGAGGAATTATACAGTGCATTGAAAATTCGTATACAGGAAAGGCATAGCGAACCAGGAAATATTTTAAGGTATTTACATAATTATAACGACTTTAAAAAAGAAAACGGAAAGGAAGAAAAGAAGCTAACAAGGTCAAATTTAATTAAGTTCGTCGTCAATTTCCACAAAAACATTTATGAAAACCAAACGCAAACCTATCCAGAAGAATTCGTTGAAGATGATGTCGATGTTAATATCGAAAAAGAATTGTCTATCGAGAAGAAATTACAATTAGTAATTATTACTATAATACAAAAATAATACAAAAAATAGATTTATCCAAAACCGCCAAACGAGAGACCGAGTTGTTAGATGATGAAGGACATCGAGGCAAATATTTAGAGAAAATATATCGCTTATTATTAACGGTACCACCAACCATCGTGGATGCGGAAAGAGCATTTTCAACTGCAGGTGATTTGTGCAGAAAAATACGTTCAAGGCTTAATGACAGTTCAATAGATGCATTATGTTTTTTACAATCACATTTCAAAAATATAAAGTCAATAAATTAGTTAATGTTTTTTTCTGTTAAACAACTGTGTTTTTGTACCTTCATGAAAATTCATAATACCGGTATTAATACCGGTATACCGGTACAACGTTTAAAAAAATACCGAATACCGGTATTGTATTTTTGGTCCGGTATTGCAATCCCTAATTGCAATGTAAAAGAAAATTTCTACGCTTTCTTTTGGTACAGTAAAGTGTTAATACTCTTAGTCTTTTATTATTTTCACTGTTTTAAATTGCAGTTGCACATTTTTGGTATGAATGCATCAAATCCGGAGTCTATCATAATTTCAGTAAAACAAATACATTTGATCGTGGTTTTGTTAGAACAAATTCATGTTTCCGCGATTACTATTTGTTCGGCTTGTGTCGTCCACTTAAACCAATTGAAAATTCATAATTTTTCGCGAGCGCGATATCGCTGAATGTAGAAGTTTAGTTTTGATGTCGTTTTGTTTAACGCGACGTACAGCGCGGCGCAGGTCTCTCGAAGTAGGTACGTCGTTCTCTAGGATAGTAGTTCGTATGGTGATCGCATTAACTCCGCTGTATCCCTTCCCCAAGGGGCACGTTTTCCGCATAGCCAATATCAGCCGCACTCAATGCGGTGGGGTGTGCACCCTCTGGCAAATAATCGGACGATACGCCGGTTATACCCCGTGCCATGGGCTAAAACGACCGCCGCGCATGCTAATGTCCCGATCAAAACCAGCCCTATATACCGACGCGTACGTGTGGTCGCTAATACTTTCGCATGTTACGTACACTTTCCTCCAGGATCAAGCGTATTCGACTATTTCATACGCTGACCGACCCGCGAAAAAAAACTACTTTCATTAGCGACATTGTATCACCTTCATAGATGACGTTACGACAGTTTTACTCGATTAAAAATGCAATATTAATAAAAAATTAAATAAGATTACTACTCTCAAGCACGGACATGTTAATCGCTAAATCTAACATCGACGCCTGCTTGTACAGGGCCTTCCACTAAGCAGTGTTATTTTAAATGATAGAAAACGCTGTTTCTTAAGAATTTAAATTTTTTTACAGCTTTACCACATTAAAAATGCAATATTATTACCATAAAAAATAGAATAAGATTACTACTCTCAAGCACGGACATGTTAATCGCTAAATCTAACATCGATGCCTGCTTATACAGTGACCTTCAATAAACAGTGTTATTTTAAATGATAGAAAACGCTGTTTTTTCAAAATTTAAAGTTTTTACAGATTTACTAGATTAACAAAAAAAAACTACTGGAAACTACGCGGGAAAAAAACTACTTTCATTAGCGACATTGTATCACCTTCATAGATGACGATACGACAGCTTTACTCGATTAAAAATGTATTATTAATAAAATATTAAATAAGATTACTACTTTCAAGCACGGACATGTTAATCGCTAAATCTAACATCGATGCCTGTTTATACAGTGACCTTCCACTAAGCAGTGTTATTTTAAATGATAGAAAACGCTGTTTCTTAAGAATTTAAATTTTTTTACAGCTTTACCACATTAAAAATGCAATATTATTGTCATAAAAAATAGAATAAGATTACTACTCTTAAGCACGGACATATTAATCGCTAAATCTAACATCGTTGCCTGTTTATACAGTGACCTTCTATAAACAGTGTTATTTTAAATGATAGAAAACGCTGTTTTTTCACAATTTAAATTTTTTTACAGCTTTACCACATTAAAAATGCAATATTAATAAAAAATAGAATAAGATTACTAATCTTAAGCACAGACATATTAATCGCTAAATCTAACATCGTTGCCTGCTTATACAGGGTCCCCCATTAAACAGTATAATTTTAAATGATAGGAAACGCTGTTTCTTTACAATTCAAACTTCTTTTTGGAATTTTATTAACCACTATTTCAAACGTCTTTTGAATTATAATGTAGAGCAGACAACTACCACATTTAAAATGGCAATGGTTAATTAATAGGCCCAGCGGATTTTCATGAAAAATAAAAATTTCCTTTTTGGATTGCAACAAACTTGAATGAAATAAAAATATTTTTAATATGGTTATAGTAGATTAAAAATAACTTAACAATATTTTTTAATTCTTCTCATGTTTCTGCTGGTTTAAATTAACCCTCTGATTTTTGTCATAAATGCATAAAATCCGATGTCCACTAATTAAAATTGTTCTTCCGAAATGGCAAACGCCAAATGTTTGTTAACATCTCGTTAATTATTGTCACATACCCACTCGAATTATGAGCCGTTCCGCAAAAAATTCGTGTACCGAAACTTTCAAAATGTCCGCCGTCCCGCGTGTCGCGTCTCCGTGTTGAAGGTTAAACGCAATTCTATAGAAAGCAGTTTAGCTTAAAACGCCCTTTAATCTAGAGCTCGCAGCCTTAATTTTAAACTACATTAGGGGATCTACTTAGTTAGCTTTAGGAGAAGCCCTGTGCAGGTGTGTGCCTGTGTTTGAGTTAAACGAGAGTATTTGTTTGGAAGAGCTTGAGAACACTCATCAGCGGAACATGTGCATATTCAAAATGAAAGGGCTGTGCCAGTCGTTTACAACATATATATTATAACAAGTTATTCCGAATTACCTAATTCATAATTCATTCTAAATTGTGGATGTGTATGCACCTATAGTGCCATCTATTTAAATTACATGTATACCGACATAAATTAATTTTTATTTCATTTTTACTATAGGGAATCTTTCGGTTGGACCAAGAAGTTTTTCGTTTATTCAAAGATTCATGAAACAGCAATTTCCATGAAGGTCCACGATCTATTAATAATTATAATCAAACTAATATTATGAATTGTTCGTAGTTACAACTCACCTGATTTCAACGTGCAAATAAACAAAATGCGACTCTTAGTTTACTAACTCGTCTTCTGTATCGCCAAGACAGTTCAGACTCACCTGCAACAGGAAAAAATGGAATATTATTATCCTAAGTAGTTTTGCAATACTCGTTTTTGCAAATACTATTAAATATTGCTGATACTATCGTAGTGTATCCGCAAATAAACAAATGAAGCCTCTAAAGTACAAATTACCAGTATAAATGTAATGCAGAAAAATGAATAGATTCTTCACGCGATTTTCTGTTTATTTTACTTTCAAAGTAAATGTGTTAATACTATCCCAATTTTATTAATAGTTGATCGTGTCTGTTAAATAAATTTTTAAATACGGTCAAAGAAATTTCGCTTCAAAGTTCAACTAAATACAATGTTTAAACTGCTGGACGTACGATTATTTTTATAATTTGTATTTCATTATATAAGGTACTATAATATACACTACTTTGCAAAAGAAAGAAGCACCCAGTATAATTATAAGATATGATGACAAACAATATCTTTCTGTAGATAATTGTATTGTACAATGATTGATTTATTGCATTTAATGTATCAGATAATCCGCAACAACACATATTCTCAGAACTACTCAATTATAAGTGTTCTTATTTGATTTTTTACGCTTCTCTATTAAATATGGCCGGGTGCTTCTTTCTTTTGCACAGTAGTGTACGTTGGAACGTCTTTACAAGTACAGCAAAATAATTTCTTCCTCGAGATTCAAATTGCACGAATTAAAAGAAAAGATAATAATCAATGCCTTTTGCAGCCGGTAGTATATGGCGTTGAGGAAATATGAAGACTGCGTAACTGCGTTCAAGAAAAACAGCTTGCAAGGGCCAAGCTGAATCTATAAATCAGGGAATGTTCCATTAATACGGCTGTTTTGTGAGTCTCTCCCGCCTCGTTATTCTCCCTTCTTCTTTCTCGTTTTAATCTATCTCCGCGGGTTTGCAATAATCACGATTTCTACCACCTACCGGCTACCTAGTGGAACGGCACCGTGACTCCAGGGAAGTCAAGCTAATTTTGAATAATGAGCGAATATTAAATTCGACCTGAATAATGCCGGAAGCGAGCAACGCTGTTTGCGAAGAGTTGCAAACCACTCTTTGCCGAGATATAGCCGGGGCCGTAGCAACTTCTAACGGCCTTTACACCAGGCCAGGACCTTAACTGGCTTTAATCAACTGAAAACTTTTCGGAATGTTGAATATTACGTTTTGCACCTTGCAGCTCTTTGAGCCCGGATATCTTCTTCTTCCATCAAAGACAAAATCCGGAGGCGGTGCGAATGAACACGAGGAACGTTCTTAACCGGCCCCGCTTCATTACGCTGTCACTGGCGAAAATTTTGCGGTTATATCAACAGGGTCAAAGGGTAACGCGAAATCGACTGAACTGATAGCCGCAGTTAGATCACGCTCCTCCTTCACGCCGGGGATTATTTTAGCTCGATATTACGTTAATTTCAGCTAAGTCGAAGATGTTCGTCGACCGCGAAAATATTCTTGAAATTTTACACAAATGTTGTTCATTGACCCTTTGCACGCCGAATTATTTTTCCATTTTCTTGACAACCACTCCATGCTATTTCAAGCGTTTCATTTGAAATTTACTTCAGGAGACAGTTCCTTGGCTGCTACTTATTTTAAACAATTTTGTTTTCTAATTATATTAAATATAACTCTTCAACTTAGTTGTAATTTATATATTTTATTCAATTAGAAAAGGAGTCAATTCAATAAATAAACGAAGAACCAAATGCCTGTAAAAACCCGTTTTGTTTACATTTCTTTTTCTGCAATGTCGAGTCACACTCGCTGAAGGAGTGCGAAGGGTTGAGGAATTAACAAAGCCACAGAGAATATTTTCGTAAAGCAAAAATTGCTCCAAATCAGGAATCACCTCTTCCAAGAGGCTATATAAAATACAAAATAATAGTTAAATTGTAGCTGTCTTTATTTTCGATCAAATCAGGTGGTAATAGATAGTAACGGAACAGTTTACCGCAAAAAAAAACATTCACTTCAAATATGTCTGTCTATATAAGAGACTATATAAAATACAAAATAATAGTTAAATTGTAGGTGTCTTTATTTTCAATCAAATCAGGTGGTAAAGATAGCAACGTATCAGTTTACCGCAGAAAAAAGAATCTTTCACTTCGAATATGTGTCACTATATAAAAAACTATACGAAACACAAATTAATAGTTAAATTGTAGGTGTCTTTATTCTTGATCAAATCAGATGGGAATAAATAGCAATGGATCAGTTTACCGTAGAAAAAAGAAGCATTCACTTCAAATATGTCTGACTATATAAAATACAAAATAATAGTTAAATTGTACGTGATTTTATTTTCAATCAAATCAGGTGGTAAAGATAGCAACGTATCAGTTTACCGCAGAAAAAAGAATCTTTCACTTCGAATATGTGTGACTATATAAAAAACTATACGAAATACAAATTAATAGTTAAATTGTAGATGTCTTTATTCTTGATCAAATCAGATGGGAATAAATAGTAATGGATCAGTTTACCGTAGAAAAAAGAAGCATTCACTTCAAATATGTCTGACTATATAAAGTACAAAATAATAGTTAAAAATTGCAGGTGTCTTTATTTTCAATCAAATCAGATAGAAATAGATCAACGTATCAGTTTACCGCAGAAAAAAGAAGCTATATAAAATACAAAATAATAGTTAAAAATTGCAGGTGTCTTTATTTTCAATCAAATCAGGTAGAAATAGATCAACGTATCAGTTTACCGCAGAAAAAAGAAGCCTTCGGTTAAAATATGTCTGAAACAATTTGATATCATTTTTAAAAAGATGTGATCTCGCGCCATGAAGTTCCGGGCGATGGCTTCCGAAAAATGATAACCGATGTGACTACTCCCCTTCGAGCGTATAAAAGAATCGTGGAAAAGGAAAGATGAAGGAGGATATCCTTGATATAGAAGCAACCGGTAAACAGCGATTTGTCACGGAGGCTAATAACGGCAGACCGCCTGGAGCAATATTATACATCGAACAGACTTCCGTCGCTTTATTTGTCTCAATTTCAGCCCGACAGAAATTTCCACGGCAATGCGAGTCATCGGTACAAAGGCAGCTGCGCAGATTGATGTCCCCCCAGGTCGACGGTAAAGGCGACTTTACACTTCTTCACGGAATCATCCACAACGTGAGAAATGTCCACCATTTATACTTCTTCAAGAATCGAGTTCAATTTACTAGTTGGTAAGTGAATCATCTGGGACATACAGAGTGTAAGTAAATGATTTTATAATTTGGTAGAAATCGATGTAGAGAAACAATTAATTTCAACGTCAAAAGGTCAACAATTTTTTTTTATTACATCTTATTCTACCCAACGCAAGGATGAAATGCGCAAAAGAACCCATGGATGAAAACTCAATTGTTTTATGAAAAGATGATGATAAAAAATCTCTAACATAATTACTTAAGAGAACGACTGAGTTTTGACCAATGGCTCCTTCTGATAGGATGCAATGAAAAACAATCGTTGACCTTTCGACCTTACAATTCGAAAGATGTATAGAAAAGTTATACGTCTTAATACTCGAAACTCACGCGAGACGTTGCAACGGAGACGCTGATGCGTTCCGTTCCGACGGGTTCGGTTCCGGTTCGTATCCAAAAATATAATTTTAACGAGCTGAAGTTTAACGAATACTATACCCGCTGCTCGTTAAACGCATCGTTCTGTCGTCGAGCGCGACAAATAAAAAATTTCAAGAGCGTTAAGTGCTCGTTGCGTTTGATTTACCTCTCGTCCGTGATGGCGCAGTCTACAGCACTGATATGTGAACAATTTTTTAATATCACATCGGAGCGACATTAAAATATGATGCCCGGCGGTACGCTGCGCGCACATCGAAAAGCGCCGGAGAGCTATCGATATTTCAAATTATGTGTTTTCAATAAAAAAAACAAATACCAACATTTGCTCCTCCCCCTCCACCCCGAGCGGCTCACGGAAAATATTTATTCGCGGCTGACGCGATTGAAAATTGCATTTTTATTTAACTTTGACGGCTTCGAATATCGAGGATGTTGCTTTATATAATCCCTATAAAAATCCAAATAACGTCAATCGTAATATTAAATGACGATCAATCGACGTGAAGTTTCGAGAAGAAAAATTTTCTTGTTGTACCGATAATTATTATTTTATTCGAGTCAGTTAATTTATGTAGATAATTCGAGGTATAATTTAACGTCACGCCCACGATTTACATAATGATGTTATAATAGTCGCATTATTTGCTTCAATGCGAACAAAGTGGAATGGTCACCAAGATTATATCATCCCGACAATAATGGATGTCCCGCAAGAAATCGAAACTATTGTCCAGTAACGCAACAAAACCGAGTTTCATTGGCTCGTATTATTTACGAGCGTTCTAAGGACAATCGTGAAATTCAGCACAATTTCGGTGACAATAAAATAATTCGTCAGTCACGTTACTAAAAACGTATCTTTCGTGAAATGTTTCAATGTTTTTAATACTTCAATGGAAACGATACTTTAAAACCTGCAATAACTATATCATGTTCCTACATATATTCAATTGGAATATGAAGAATACCTTCAATAAATTTCACAAATTTTAATATATCACTTATTTAACACTAAACGAGCCGAGGTTTACAGGTAGCCGGATATATTTTAACGACAAGCCTTTGGCGACTTTATACGCATCAAGTAGAATAGGTCGGCCATGGTCAGACGCGTCAACGTGTTCGCTGAATTTTCAAACTCGATTTTCTCGAGAACAAAGCCTCGCATTAAACAATGCTATTCTACATTTTCCATTGATATTTTCATATACAGGGTGAATCAGGAATCGTGATCCGTAGAGATTACTCTGTTATCAGAAGTCCGATCGAAAATGTTTTTATCAGATATGGAACATTTTTCAAGATCACCTTCAATTTTTTGCAAATACACCTACAATTGTTTTACGCCTATTTGTTACAGGATTTCAAGGCGAATTCGGAAACGTATCATAACATTTAAAAAAATTGCATTTTTAATTTTATTTCACCAAAAATCATTTCTATCATCAATTTCTATCATCGCGTAAAAGTTCTTTTGAAACCATGTATACGTGACAAAAACATTTTCGATCGGACAGCTAATAACAGAGTAATCTCTATTTATCACGATTCGTGATTCACCCTGTAGAATCACCCCATTCCGCCAGTTATGGATCAGCCAGTATAAAATTGTTCAAGAATTAATGTCTACGATAAAATTCGAGTTTACAGTTTTGATTCGACCGACTAAAATATTTTGTACGAATTTTCGGGGGCGATTGTTTGGCAGTCGACGTTTTCATTGACGCTGAGGGATCATTTTCGATCGCGTTGCAAACAATGTTTTCCGTCGCCAGGTGCGAAGTAGAGGGCGCAGTTTCCAAGCGTCTCGGAGCATCGATAGAGGTAAAAGGATTAAAAGTTAATTAGAGGCGCGGGTGACGGTGTGATTCGCGCTCGCGATGAAATGCGCTCGGCGCGACGCTATTCCGCGCGTGTAATTTGAAGAGCGTGCACAGAACAAATCGAACGACTTCAGGGAAGAGGGAAAGAGCGCCGGGAAAGAGAGAAAACGGGGCGAGGGAAGAGGAGGGTGGGTTCAATTTACGACGGTGATGTGCGGACCGAGCGATACGGTCGAATCGGTGGAATCTGCGCGACGCGACGCAGCGAGCACGCGTGCAAAACACGAGCAACAAGAAACAGGAAGGAAGAAGAAACCGTAGGTGGAAGATAACGCGGAAAATGAGTGGGAGTTTGCGAGACGCGTTTCATGAAATTTCAACGAAATTTTAAAAGCGGAATCGCTGAATGAATTAATCTCTTTTGAGAAAAATATTCGAAGCTTTGAAATGATGCGCTCTGTGCGATACTGACAGCACGCTCGTACGCGGAAATACGATATTACGGTTTAAATCATTATTTTTCAGATCGTTCGACTGATAACATAAAGTAGGAGCCGATGTATTGATTTGTGAAAGCTGCCTCGTATTCGAGACTCGTTCCCGAACGGAATTTTCACGTATTGAAACAGCGAAAGATTAAAAAACAACGACAAGTTAGATGAAAATTGTGCAGTAAAATTTTATTCAACTCTATCGTCCTATGATAAAGTATGATATTGATATTTCCGAAGTAGATTGACACTCTTGCTGAGTGTACCTCGTGATTTAATGACATAATTCAATTTTTTTTTATTATTCTGAACTAAGTCTGCAAGAGATATTTAAATTTTGGAAAATATTAAATTATAATTCTATATTTCATATACAAGTTGTTAATAAACGCATTAGGGGCAAGATAACTGCACTATGTAACGTGCTTTGATTAATCGTTTCATATTCATTCAATTTCACATGTTTGTAAAATCTTCTCTATATTATTTCTAACAAAAACAAATTCTATTCGAAAATACGATCGACATTCAGTTCAAGAATTTTTAACTACTTTCCCTATCATTTCGGAATTTGTATATCAAATATCAAATTCGTATAATTATTATGAGACGAAAACGAAATTTCGAAAACCACTACTCCCACGTGTCTACGTACACATGTAGATACTGTAGAAGTTGTCATTTGCGTTTGCATTACATCCTTGCCTTTACGAAGGTAGAAAAGCACGATGCTGCAGAAAAACTCGTTACCGTCTTCTGGATTCGTGTTGCAAAATAAAATGTAATTATTCGAACGCTGTAGTTTCCATCGAAGTACAGTAATGCTTTTATATATGTAACAATTTCGGGAGCGAAATATCACCTGCCACATCGTAAGCAGACACACTACTCTTTGATCTTTTACAGCAAATTCGGTGGCAACAGTTTTATATTTATGAAAATATTTTTATGAAACTTTAATTTACATGTTCGGGATACTTTTCTGACTGAAATTACGAAATTAGCAAACTCAATACCGTATAACGAAATAAAATGAATTTAATACAGACGGGCACGTTATCGAATAAAAATTGATTGTTCCAATGAAAAGTCGCTCATTGTAAATATCATCACAATAAAGAAATTGATCAACGTCTGTACGTAGAGAGTTCACAAGTTTAAATTCTATTTGACCACTTGCCGTATCATTTTCTTTACAGTTACAGTGATTAGAACGTCTTTGTTCCCAAAAATGTCGTAGAAGAGAAGAGAAAATTTATATTTTTTCTATGGCTACCCTTACATCAACACATTAGTGACCGGAGATTATTGCATAATTTTGAAAAATCTATGGTACATGGCTAAACACTTCTTAATGAACCCTTCAATAGCAACATCAATTTTCATTGTGAGCTAACAAGTCACCCACAATAACGTCATCAAATAGTTTCATTTAAGATGGCATTCTAAAAAAAAATTTCTATGCTTTCTGTTGGTACAACACAATTATTGAAAATCCTATTAATAAGCTTCCGGCGGGTAAAGTGTTGATATAAGACAATTATCAATTATAAAGGCTGTTCAGAATAACCTAGAAATTGTTTCCCTGTAAACAGAGTCTATTTCTTTAATTACTATCCTATATTACAACAATTATTTACACTATGTACAATCTTACCAGTAAACAGAGAAACGACATTTAAAGTTTATCCTATATCACTTCTCTATCTACACTTTTATCGCTCTCTTTATGAACATGTGCTCTGTTACGCAATCCTCTATCTATCTATCTCCTTCCACTAATTGTTCTCTCTAACAGTAGATACTCTACAACGCCCGAGGCGAGGTAAAATTTTAATCTAAGAAATACCATTTCTTTACATTACCGCTTAAATATTAATTCAAGCGAATCAAATTTTATTTCATTCGAAAAGAAACGCGTAACATTCATATTTATTAGAATTTGTTTAGAATCTTCATGACGAGTGTGACTCGTTAAAATACGGCAAGCGGTTAATGGTTGACATCTAACGGGTGTACGTGAAATTTCGTGACTGACTGTACGGCCATACGTGCAGAGAGGTAATGGGGTAATGGGCGATTTAACACGGACCATCAGATAGGGATGGGACAAGGAGGTGTGGGGGATCAACGATTCCGAAGCTGCAGTCTCGCAGAAAACGGAAGAAAGGAGGGGAAATGGGCAATGCACGAAGAAATAGGGGAAGAGCAGCGAGAAGAAAAGGAGAATCAACGAGATCGTGGAAAAACCTTCCTGATTGCCGCGGCCCTCCGGCTTCTCTCGTTTGTTCGGCACGATTTTCGAGAGGAAGAACAGCTCGGGAAAAAGTATGGACGTTCCGAGGAAAAGAACGCGGGTACGCGTCATTGGAACACCTACCGCCGGGTTCCTACGTCGCCATTAACGTTTATTTTGAAGTAGAATCCTGAGTATGAAATTAACAAAGCGATTGTATGTTTACACGTTACCGACCGGTGATCATTTTATAATTTCGAAAAATCTATGGTACATGGCTAAACACTTTTTAATGGAACCTTCAATAGCAACAGCAATTTTCATTGTGAACTAACAAGTAGTGATGGGGTCTGAATCACGTCGAATCGCTTCGATTCAATGTTTACGACAAAAAATTCATTCAAAAATTTACAGTGAAATTGTCAGCACGAGTGTAATTAATATAAATCTACAAAACATATATTTTAAATTTTCTTTAAGGGCCCAAATAAAAGAGTTTTAAAAAATGCCGATTTTATGTTTGCATGTAACTTTGCGAATTATAATTTTTTGGCAAATCTTTTTTGCATGTCATTTCGTAAACCAACGCTTCTAATTGATTACAAAAAATCAGGTCGACTGGACAAAAAATTCATTAAAAAATTTACGATGAAATTTGCAGCATTCTTGTGACTACTATAGATCTACAAAACATATATTTTAAATTTTCTTTAAGAACCCAAACAAAAAAGATTTAAAAAATGCCTTTACGTGTGCATGTAACCTTGTAAATTATAATTTTTTGGAAAACCATTCTCGCATATAATTTCGTAAACCAACGCTTCTAATTGATTACAAAAAATCAGGTCGGCTGGACAAAAAATTCGTTCAAAAATTTACGATGAAATTTTCAGCATTCGTGTGACTACTATAGATCTACAAAATATATTTTAAATTTTCTTTAAGGGCACAAATAAAAAAGTTTATAAAATTTACTTTTTTATTTCGGCATGTAACCTTGTTAAGTTATAATTTTTTGGAAAATATTTTTTCCATATCATTTCGTAAACCAATGCTTCTAATTGATTATAAAAAATCAGGTCGTCTGGACAAAAATTCATTCAAAAATTTACGATGAAATTTTCAGCATTCGTGTGACTACTATAGATCTATAAAACATATATTTTAAATTTTCTTTAAGGGCCCAAATAAAAAAGTTTATAAAATTTCCTTTTTTATGTTTGCATGTAACCTCGTAAATTATAATTTTTTCGGAAATCTTGTTTGCATATAATTTCGTAAACCAATGCTTCTAATTTGATTATAAAAAATCAGGTCGTTTGGTAGAATTATAAAAAAGTTATTGTATTTTAAAAGACGTACGAATACTTTGTACACCCACTGTATGTCGTGCTACTGGTTTAACTTAATCCCAAGAAAGAGAATTGATCGTACAATAATAACGGAATCAGCGCAGCGTGGCGAAATTCGATAATCATCGAACGCGGCCAGTCTGTTGTTTTATGAATGTTCCACACCGCCTATGCTTGTATCATTGATCGTCGCTCTATTGAACGTATTGAAAGCAGTTTAAAGTTTTACCGATGACGATGACACCTGTAGCGGTGCAACGGTGACCGACAATGCATTGTGAGAGGTGAATTAAACGGAGAACCACTTTTAAAATTTAATCCTCGCGTACTAGGCTCGCAGTCGGGTCTAAATCAGACATTCGTTACGCGTTACATTAACCTGGCTGAGAGTATAATTTCCGCGAGCGCGTGACCATACAAAAACTGCTTATCCGAAGTAGCTCGGTGTGGTAAACACCGAAAAGCCCAATCGGTTGTACTGCCTTTATTAAATTATAAATACTGCCAGGTTCGGTGTTATCGCGTTACCACGCGGCCGGTTGCGAAGGCAAACTCGCGTGACTGCATTATTTCAGACTGCACGTTCCACTTATTGTTGCGACCATTTCATTAAAATTGAATGCATGCATTTTACCTTTAACACTATCGAACGATCGTTCTCAAAAAATCCCAGAAAATCGAAATAATTGAGCCACTGCTGGAGGCTGAACTTTAAAATTTCCTCCCTACCCTATCATGCGAACAATAGTTCTTCGGTCATCGAGATAGAAGAAAAATGGTCTTATCTTTACATTTTATGAAGAATGTTTTTTCAAATGCTGAGGTTACAAAAATATGAGAATTATCGATAATTTTGTTTGCCTCGCTACAATATTATTCATTGGAAAAGAATCACGGTAAAACGTACATCCGCATTTACCGTATTCGTAGAACAGTTTTTATTTAAAACCAATGTATACGTACAGGGTGTCCCAAAAATTTTGTACTTCCTTGGAAGGGTTCCAACGGTCATTTGAAGTAACGTTTGCTTTTGCGAAAATCTTCTCCCAGGCTTCGTCGCGGAGTTATTAACGGAAACACGGGCCAATCAGAACGCGACTAACAATAAGGGGAACGTGCATTTTATGAAATGCACGTTCCACTTATTGTTGCGACCATTCCATTAAAATTGAATGCACGCATTTTACCTTTAACACTATCGAACGATCGTTCTCAAAAAATCCCAGAAAATCGAAATAATTGAGCCACTGCGGGAGGCTGAACTTTACAATTGTCTCCCAAACCTATCATGCGAACAACAGTTCTTGGGTGATCGAGATAGAAGAAAAATG
Source organism: Lasioglossum figueresi (assembly GCA_028455805.1). Lineage (NCBI taxonomy): Eukaryota > Metazoa > Arthropoda > Insecta > Hymenoptera > Halictidae > Lasioglossum > Lasioglossum figueresi. The sequence continues at coordinate 7,884,368 of CM052204.1, forward strand.
GTCTTATCTTTACATTTTATGAAGAATGTTTTTTCAAATGCTGAGATTACAAAAATATGAGGATTATCGACAATTTTGTTTGCCTGGCTACAAATTTATTCATTGGAAAAGATATCACGGTAAAACGTACACCCGCGTTTACCGTATCCGTAGAAAAGTTTCTTATTTAAAACCGTGTTGAAGAAAGTGGTGCAGTTTCATTTAATCCTCACTTTCGGATCGTACGTATCGCGGCGTGCTCGACGAATTTCGAGCGAGAAGAATTACGGTAGAATTCCACGGAGGCGCGAGATTCATTTCCTCGCGGAACGGGCCCCATTCGTTTCAAGTTGACCGCGTTTAATTTTTTTCTAGAGCCGTCGTAAGTTCTTCGAAATTGTTCTGGGCCGCGCGACCAGAAAGTGATAAATTTGTCTTAACTCGCGGCCGGCTGCTCGACGTCGCGCGTCGGTCATAGACGGCGTATGCCCGGCGCGCGGCCACCTACACACAATGTTCACATCTGCGTCGGTTGCACAGCCGCCCACCGACGTCGTCGCCACTATTTTGCATCGATTTACATAACGGATAAAACGGGCCGTGAAGCCCGGCACCCTTCCTCCCATTGTTGAAACCGTTTCTGAATTATATTTTCGTAGCCGGCGGTACGCATCCACGGTATATTCACATTCAAATATTTTCGGTAACGCCGGTTTGGCTGGATGCTCAACGTCAACCGGACAATGGCCTCATCTCGACGCCGCTGACCTCACGCCGAAAAATCACCAACGGAATTCCCGGTTTCACCTGAATCTCTCTCTCTCCCTCTCTCTCTCTACCTCCTCCCTCGACCCCGTGCTACACCGAAAGAAACCATCGGATTTGGTCAACTCGAGATCCGGTGCTTTCGACACGGTTAACACATAAATCGTGTGCCGATTCCTCACACTACAGGCTTCCGAAAAATTGACCGAGTTGTTTCGAACGGTACAGGAGGTGTTACGGATACGAGACACCAAGGTTTCGATCCATACATAATATTGAAACCTTCAAGCATAATTATTTTGTCAAAATGACGGTTTCTAATATTTTTAATTTACGATTACTGAAAATGTAATAATTCGTCCACGAGGAAGTGGTTAACAAATTTATTTCTTCGGGTATATAATATTTAAAAAGTGGCCAAAAATTTGAATTGACATATTCTTGTTATTTTTATAGAATTTACTTCGTAAAAACAAAAACGCCACGTTATACTAATAATAATCGTCGGATTTCTTTTTGAAAGGATAGAACAATGGGTTTTTACTACATGACGTGAAATAATTTCGAAATAATTACGATTATTGAAAATGTGAAAGTGCGTGCACGAGGAAGTGTTTAACAAATTTATTTCTTCGGGTATATATAATATTTCAAAAGTGGCTACAAATTTGGATTGACGTATTCTTGTTATTTTTATAGAATTTACTTCGTAAAAACAAAAACGCCACGTTATACTAATAATAATCGTCGGATTTCTTTTTGAAAAGATAGAACAATAGGTTTTTACTACATGACGTGAAATAATTTCGAAATAATTACGATTATTGAAAATGTAAAACTGCGTGCACGAGGAAGTGTTTAACAAATTTATTTCTCCGGGTATATAATATTTAAAAAGTGGCTACAAATTTGGATTGACATATTCTTGTTATTTTTATACACTTTACTTCGTAAAAACAAAAACGCCACGTTATACTAATAATAATCGTCGGATTTCTTTTTAAAAAGATAGAACAATTGGTTTTCACTACATGACGTGAAATAATTTCTTTTTAATTTGCAGAGAAAATACTTGCATTTTAGAAATTCTTTATGCGGGCCTATTATATGGGATACAGTTAGGACCTCGATTAACCGGGTCCCGATTATAAACAAATATGCGTTTAAATATGATTATATTATGAAGGTAAATCAATTTTCAATGGATGTAATGTACATTTTCATTATTTCCCTCGGGCCGTAATTTATCCGGGCTGTTTGTCTCCCGGTGAAGCCAGTTAATCGAGGTCCTACTGTATTTAAAAATCACGTTTTCGTAATCGATCACAAACAAAAAAATCGGAAAATAAATAACCGATTGCTGGCCAACCCTGGTGCAGTACTCGATCGATGGAGACGTAGGAAAACGGGGAGATAAACGAGTCGGGCAGCAATAAGCGGCATTTCCGATGCAGAGAATGGAGCGAACCCATCCGGAGGAAAGCAAGCAGCCATAAGCTTGGATTAATTGTGATCAAATATTAGCAAGACAGACGGGGCGCGAGCGGGAAGGACTAAACGTGGCGAAAGGAGCAAGAGAGAAAAACAGAGGAAAAGACCAATAGCACGGCCAGGTTGCGGCTGACCCGAATCCCTGTATGAAGCCCGTCCCGTGGTCTGAAAACCTGCTAGCGTAGGAAAAGCTTCGCTGGCGCTTCAAGGAAATGCGAGAAAATACTGTGGAAATTCAGGAAATCCTGCGCTCTCCCACGCTTTGTTAGTACCGTTTCAACCTGAGCCGCTAGATCGATCTAGCGGCTATCGAACGTGTGATCATTATTACGCGCGTCATTCCTACCGGGAATTGTTTCTTCTGCTCAACCCGTCATCAGATTTCATTCGAAAATTATGTCAGTCATTGAATATTCAATGTTGTGACGTTTACTGGGGCCAAACATTGCTAGATGGTTAGAAAATGTCCCAGAAATGTTGCACGTCCTTGGGATAATTTCTCAGGTGGTTTGAAACAACTTTTTCTTCTATAAATGCACACGATTCTCATGAAAATAGACTGTTTTGTATACTTTCTTCGGATAAACTTTTCAATTGATGTCTTGATCAAATAATATTCACACCTGCTTGTGGCTACAGTCTCAGAATATACTCGTATAAAATAATTATTTAATCTCTTAATTATTGGTTTTACTATAAAAATTCAATTGTCCAGACTTAGGCATCATTCTTGGTTTGTCCACACTTAGGGCATTTCACCTTATTTTTAGTCGCGTTCTGATCGGCCCGTGTTTTTCGTTAATAACTCCGCGACGAAGCCTCGGAGAAGATTTTCGCAAAAGCAAACGTTACTTCAAACGACCGTTGGAACCCTTCGAAGGAAGTACAAAATTTTTGGGATACCCTGTACGTATACATTGGTTTTAAATAAAAAACTTTTCTACGAATACGGTAAATGCGGGTGTACGTTTTAGCATGATATATTTTCCCATGAATAAATTTGTATCGAGGCAAACAAAATTGTCGATAATCTTTATATTTTTGTAATCTCAGCATTTGAAAAAACATTCTTCATAAAATGTAAAGATAAGACCATTTTTCTTCTATCTCGATCACCAAAGAACTGTTGTTCGCATGATAGGTTTGGGAGACAATTGTAAATTTCAGCGTCCCGCGGTGGCTCAATTATTTCGATTTTCTGGGATTTTTTGAGAACGATCGTTCGATAGCGTTAAAGGTAAAATGCGTGCATTCAATTTGAATGGAATGGTCGCAACAATAAGTGGAACGTGCAGTCTGAAATAATGCATTTCACCTTAGTGTTAGTCGCGTTCTGATCGGCCCGTGTTTTTCGTTAATAACTCCGCGACGAAGCCTCGGAGAAGATTTTCGCAAAAGCAAACGTTACTTCAAACGACCGTTGGAACCCTTCGAAGGAAGTACAAAATTTTGGGGACACCCTGTACGTATACATTGGTTCCAAGTGACAATGCAACATCGGTTCGGATAATTGGCATTCTGCGAGAAACGACTCTGACAGTGTTGTGTCGTTCTATTGTCACCGTGAAGTTTCATGGACGGAACCGCCATAAGCGGGACTCGGGTAACGTGTAGGCGCGAACATAGGCAGTTATTGACAACCGAATAAATAATAGGCGCCGCGAAAGACATTCGAACAAATTTCGAAGAGATGTGTTTCCGCAACGGCGGGTTATCGATTTCCGCGTTCTTTTTCCATGGCACGGCACGTTACGGTGGAAGCTTCATTGCTTTATGGTGGCTGGAACGGTACCGCCGCCGCGGTTTGATCAATCACGTCCCGAGAATAAATGGCGCTGCCTCCATCTTTCTATCGGTTATGTACCTTTTTCTAGAGATATGTATATTACGGTGAATTGCTTGTACAGAGTATGTTCCAGAACACGCGCGCATAATGTCGGGGACAAATCAGTTCCACTTTGGGGTGAAATCGTTCGTGCACGGCGAATAAAACTTGATCTGTTTGTGAAATTATGCACGACTGTTCCGATTGTCAAAGTACAATGATATGCTATTTCTGAATAATATTTTCACAAATTATAACTAGACATTTATGCGAGAGATGGGACAGCGAAACATCATGTTTTAATAATACAGCCAGAAAGAATATGTAGTTGACTTCTGTCTCGTGCAACAAAGACAGAAAATTGTATTTTAATTATAATGTATAATTAGGAACGAATGATCGATTGTGAAATCGGGAAATGTCACCACGCTTAATTAATTATTAATTAATAATTGAATACGAACCGTTTCCTGTCCGATGCAGAGTGCAACTGTGTACGTGGAAAATCGGGAACGTTATTTTGCGTTGAATTGTGCTGGACATTTAATTCATACTTTGGATTTTATTTGAAAAGAAACGAGTAGTTTCATTTCTTAGAGAGAGAGTTCTACGTGTAGAAATATTCTTTCAGGAATTGGTGGACGAGTGTGTATAATGGACTTCTAAGATCCCACGCTTTTGTGTTGGTTCGACATTGTAGACCGAGAATGAGCAAACAATTTCTATTAGAGATCCTCGAAAGGGTGCGCGCGCGAGACAAAAAGGAAGTAAATAAATGGGAAGAGCACTCGTTCCTCTTGGACGTGTGCGCCCGTCGTTTCATGGATTTTACAACAACTAAAAGGAATTCCTATAGCTTGGAACGCGATATTGGAAAACTGAAAAGGGAAGAGCAAACACGATAAGCACGGGAAAACGAAAAAGACAATACGGCGAACTGTTCTACATAACAAAGCTTTACGATCGGTGTTATAATTGCCGGGGTATGTGAAGCGGGTCCGCTTAAACAAAGCGCATTCTTGCTTCTTTTGCATCCAAAGGTTGGTAGAACGTCTTTCTGTCTTTATAAAGTTTTTTTTCAACATGAAACTGTTTTACAACATGTTACGTTCTACTTTCAGAATAAATTACATATAAATAAATTACTCTTGGGAAATTAAAAAGACTCGCAGGGTGGTCCATTTATCTTGAGACAGTCAATTATTGCGGAAACCATACGTTTTATATAAAATATTCTTCGTATGAAGGAGCACATTCAATGGCGCTATGCACATTTTTCCATTATGGCTCTTTTAGGGTCAGATGAAGGGCAACTTCATTTTTTCAAATGGAAATCCATATTTTTTATTTTACTATTCTACATCGAAAAATAATAATATTTCGTATAAAACATTTTTCCCTAGCGTGCACGGTTTTAATAAACCAATTTTTGTGAATATCCCTATATTTGTAATGATAAACAATACTGAGTTTAATATAAACTCTATATCTCGATCGTCCAAATGTTCAAATATTTAGATGAAATTTCGATCAAATTCTACACTATATAGCTAATTTGTAACACTCCAAACGTATGTCGATTCGGATTTGAATCTTGTTACGTCATACGAGACCGCGTTGCTACAGGATTGTGTTTTTCTATGGGAGGAAACAAAGGTGGTGTTTCGTCCTAGACCCGCTAGAGGACTCATCATTAAAGCTATCTATCAAGTGTAGAATTTGATCGAAACCGTAGCGCCGAGAAAATTATTCTAAATATTTAAATACTGAGTTTGATCTGTAGTCATAAAAATCTAGTAAGCGGTGGCGTAGGTGGCGTTGCTCCAATGAATTTTAATCATTTTCTTAGATTTTTATGACTTCAGATCAAACTCAGTATTGTTTGTCATTACAAATATCGGGATATTCGCCACAATTTGTTTATTAAACCTTAGCACTCGAGTGGCGACTCTGAGGCGCCACTAAAAGTTGCTGTACCATTATTCAAAATATTGTTTAGGTATTGTGTGAGGTATTATATCAATTTCATATTCATACAGAGAAAAGAATTAATATAGAATGGAATTATCTAGGTCAAAAGAAATGTTTAATTTTCCAGTTAAAATAGGTCCGAGTGCAAAGGGTTAAAACCGTGCACGCTAAGAAAAAATGTTTTATACGAAATATTATTATTTTTCGATGTAAAATAAAAACTATGGATTTCCATTTGAAAAAATGAAGTTGGCCTTCACCTGACCCTTAAAGGGCCATTATGGAAAAATGTGCACAGCGCCATTAAATGTGCCCCTTCAAATGAAGAATATTTTATATAAAACATTTTTTCATACAGCTGCCGGTTTCCGTAATAATTGACTGTCTCAAGATAAGTGGACCACCCTGTAACTCAATATTTAAGAGCTGTTTATTTTGAAAATAAATCTGGTTTTAGAAGTTAAGTTAGAGTAACATTGAAATTTATAGAAAGATTAGGTTGGCACCATTCAGATGTTCGTGAGAAAGACCTTGGTAATTTTCTTTTCTATGTACATATAATTTTATAATACGATATTTAACTGAAACGTTCAACTAATTATTACAGAGCGCTCCGCAGACGAATGTACTGCAAGAAAAGTATGCGCATGTTTCGTACTACTTAATTCATTAGTGTACTTACGTTGCCCGCGAAAAGTCTGAAATCACTCTGTGCACCAAGGGGCGTAGGAATTTCCTCGTTAAATGAGCAAGGCTTAGTAGTCGCAGATAATTATAGTAATCAGAAGAAAGTTAGAAGTTAAAACCTTCATTACTGGACTGTAGACGGTTTAAGCAATTTCCCTGCGGCAACCACCCAAAAACCGAACTTCTTTTTCACGGTAAAAGTATTTAAAAAAATAATGTGAAACTGATTAAGGTTTTATGAAAAGAAATTTTAATTCTCCTTTCGATTTATTAACCCTTTGCACTCGAAGCTATTTTAACTTGAAAATGAGAGATTTTTCGGACCCAGAATATTTCCATTCCCTATGATTTTCGAAATTTTATGGATATGAAATTGGAATAATACCTTATACAATACCTAAATGTTTAGTAATTGATTGGACACCGATATATTTAATACTGTAAACCATATTTTGAATAATGGTACAGCAAGTTCAGTGGCGCCTGAGAGTCGCCATTCGAGTGCTAAGGGTTAAGTATTATTTTCGTCTTTAAAGTCGAAATAAAGTTTTCTGTTGCCAATATTTTTTAATATTATTAACCCTTAGCACTCGAGTGACGCCTCTGAGGCGCCATTAATAATTGCTGTACTATTATTTAAAATATTGTTTACATTATTAGATCTGTCGGTGTCTAATCAATTACTCAACATTTAAGTATTGTATGAGGTATTACATCAATTCCATATCCACCAAGTTTAAAAAATCATACAGAATGAAAATATTCTAGATCGAAAGAAATGTTTAATTTTCCCGTTAAAATAGCTCGGAGTGCAAAGGGTTAATATAATATCTATCAGTCTTATTAACCGTTAATGTAAACGTCTACATATAGTAACTATAAATTAAAAGAAAGTAAATTATTTAAAAAAATTAGTACCACTATCGTCTCTTGCAATTATGGAGAGATGGATGACCATAATTCGGAAGAAGTCTACTTATTATTTATTTCACCGGCGTGGTAAAGAAGTCACACGATGTTTGACCGCAACCGGCAAAGTTAATAGAAGCCCTTATTAATTCAATCGTCGGCGATTTACGACCGCTCGACTTACAATCGCCTTATCGGTTATTTCATCTGGGCTGCTTTACAATATCCTCGAATAACGAACAGCGAGCGACCACAGTTCCCCCAACAAAAGATTCGCGAGAGTATATGAAAGCAAAAGGCACCGACAATAAGCAATAAAACTGAACAATCGTTTTCAGTTTAGAACGAGCTGTATACGCGGGAATTTCTCCGCTGGCCTTGGCCGAAAAACCGAGAAAACGGTCGAGCAGTTGTTGAAGACGTTGCTCAATGGTCGGCGTGTATCGCCATCAAATCTGTGTCACGTTTCTCTTTAATTGCGTTTGTTTAGAACGCGTGGGTGTGTGCAGGGAGAGGCAAAGGACGGGCAAACAATTTTACATTCCCTACGGTCGACTGTTGCATCAACTGCACAACCAACAACACTGTTGGACTAAACCTGCGTGTTCAGTCCACATTAGGGGAACTGCAGGGTCTACAGAGCTGCTCTTCAGCTTGTACTTGCTCAACACTTTATTTCATAATCTTAAAAATAAATGAAATGTCCGAAAACAAGTTTTGAAACACCAGATTTTTATTACTTCTCAGCTTCCTCGACATACGGAGTGATTAAATTATTATTAGACTGCGGATTTGATGCATTTATGACAAAAATGGGCGGATGTAATTTAAAACAGTAAAACTATTAAGACAATTTAAGAACGTCCATATCTTATTTTCAATTTATTTCACAATTTATATTACAATTTATATTACAATTTATATTACAATTTAAAATTGTTCAAGATAGAAAGAAATTTTCATATGGTTTCAGTGTTTTATAATTGACGACGAAAATTTTTATTCTGCACAAAGATCCGCGGTCTAATTATTATAAAATAAAAAGTTTGTGCATCAATTGCAAAACGCAGGAGCTGCATATAAATTTATGTTCTTCATTAATCATTTTCGCGTGATGAAAATAATATATGAATGCTCTTAAAGTCTTTTAATGTTTTCACTGTTTTAAATTGCTCTTGCTCATTTTTGTTATAAATGCATAAAATCCGGAGTCCAATTATGAATAAATGGAAAAATTACACAAGTATAACGCTGTCTCTATAAATATTATTCTGCATTTTCGGATTTCGAAATACTAATTTTAAAACTGACAGAGTTTTGACTATGTTTTAATATAATTTATATTTTAATGGAAATTATAAATTTTTTTCCCACAGAATAGTTTAGAAAATTGCTGTTTTCCATTGTAAAAATTATTTCTGGAAGACAGAAGTTGATTTAACGTAATATATAGAGCGCATTCGCAGGGACACAGCGCGTTCAGTAAATATGCTAAATTCCCGATATCCCGGAAATAACACGTGGGGGATGCAATGATTGCAGCCCATGCATGCGCGCTAACAATTTGCGGCGGCCCGCGCCGTCCAGACGTTAACAGGTTTACCATAGACATTTTAACGCTGTGATGTGCAGAACGTAAATTTCTACCATATCCACTCTTTTCAGTTTAAATCTAACTGTCCAGTGCTCATTGATAATGCTGGACGAAGCACCCTCCGTATCGCAAGAAATCTTAATTCCAAATAGATATAAATTCATTAACACTATCTTTATTATTTTATTAACGCTAAACCTACCTAGCCCCAAAAATCGATTGAAACGTTTTAGCTTACAAACATGACAAGACTCTATTTATTTAGATTCTGTGCAATTTCTATAACAATATGTGCTTGGATAATGAAATTTGTCGAATCAATTTCAATAATTAAGCAAAGGGTTAATACGCAACACGCATTCTCAGCGCAAAAATGTTCGGACGCACCTCGTTGTCGCATAATCAGTCGGAAAGCTTGAAAGTTTTGTGCTTTAAGGAAACAGAAACCGTAACATTCCCAATGGGAGACCGTGCTAAAGTAACCTCGGACGCGCATGGTGCGAAAGCTAGCTATGCCTGCAACATGTTTCGGTTGGGGTTATAAAAAATTCATGTCGAATATTCTCCGATGGTCTACTTGGGTGCAAGGTTTCATTACAATTGGCGCGGTACGAGTAAGATGATACTCTCTTTCTTAGCCATAAATATTTATGACTCATATTATCCACTTTAGTGCCGCGCTGCTAATTGCATATACATGAATAGAAGTGTTAAATATTCAATGTTGCGTATATTCCTGCGGCGAGGTTGCACCACGCATCTATATAAACACGTCTAAATCGAATTTTTTTTAAAATACCAACATTCACAAAAACAATATGTATTAAGGTATCTTTCTGGTATCAACTTCTGATTACTGGATGTACCATAACTGTTCCGACTGAGTTAAATATCGGTGGGAATTGTTAGACGAGTCAGATTATAATTCATTATTAGATAGCGGATCTTTATGCAAAATGAAAAAATTTTCCACCTGGATCGCAACGAACTGATGGTGAAGTAGAAATGGTAATTACAGTAAATTCGAGATTACTGTCCAACAGCCGTATTTTTGGTGGACAGTAATCCTGGTGTTGCGATCGTATTTTTGTTACTTCAAAGGAGAGTCCGAGCATAGAGAAGGTCAGAATGAAATTCAAAGGAGAGTCCGAACATAGAGAAGGATAGAATGAAATTCAAAGGAGAAACCGAACATAGAGAAGGACAGAATGAGTGTCTCTTTCTTTCCAATACGCTGTCGTTCCTTGCGACCGAAACTTCAATCGTCGATTTAACCACTAAATACAATCACCGGTAGGTAATGTGTTAACATGTTTAATAGATTACATTTAACGGAACTACATATTTTTGAACTCCTACCTACGTAGCCCTTCACGGGACAATTTCAACGATGAAATAATTCAAGGTTATTCGGAGTCATTGAAGGTCATGAACGTAAAGAATGGTGAAAAATTCAAATTCACTAGATACTGACGAGTCCTCTATCGGGCCCTTCTTTTCCGACAATGATGGTATTTATAAAATTATTAACTTTGTTCCAATAGTCATGAATATAGCATACATTCCATAAATGAATCTAGCATACATTCCATAAATGAATCTACTGTAAATCCTCGGTCCATGTCAATTTCTAGCTGCAATCTTTGGGCTTTCTTTCGGGCCCTTCTTTCCGACAATAATGGTTTTTTTTTAAATTATTAACTTTGTTTGAATAGTCATGAATATAGCATACATTCCATAAATGAATCTACTGTAAATCCTCGGTCCATGTAAATTTCTAGCTGCAATTTTTGAGCTTTCTTTCGGGCTCTTCTTTTGCGACAATGATGGTATTTATAAAATCATTAACTTTGTTCCAATAGTCATGAATATAGCATGCATTCCATAAATGAATCTACTGTAAATCCTCGGTCCATGTAAATTTCTAGCTGCAAACTTTGGGCTTTCTTTCGGGCCCTCATCGTACTTTCTTGCTCGCCGATCGTCGTGCATTGCCCAACGATTTAAACACCGATAAAAAGTTAACTCCTTCGCGATCGTGTGTGCGCGAACAAACGAGGGACAGGCTGGGAGCGCACGGGTGAAGAATGAATGCGCACGGAGGCGCCAAATTCGCAGCAACTATTTTCCACGTCCGCATATCGTCCGGGCGCCAAGTGGTTGACCGAGAACGCGATGCAACCGCAACACATAGTGGACCGTCGTCGGCCTCGTAAACACACACGCGCGAACACACTGCCACGATAAAATACCGACACTAATGCGATGGACGTTAAAGGGTCCGGAATTTGCCATGGTGCTTTCTGGTGCAGGCCGTATTAAGCGCATTGATGTCTACTTGTAAAAACAGCGGACCGCAAACGCGCAAAGAAAACGATACCGTTTCCGTTTATGAAAGGCCCCGTCGCAATCGAGGGACCGTGTCGACGGGAAGAGATCGTTAAAAAAAAATGGAAATTTCCAGTCCCTCGAGCGGCCGGCGATTTTTTGGAATTAACCTGTTCGAGCTCGTCGGAACTCGTCGAAACTCGTCGACCGGAAACAGAAGTATGGAATACACCGGGGCTGAAAAAGAAAAGTCCGACAGACAAATTTTCCTGCGCTCTGACGTATTTACGTGGATACAGGGGATTCCGGATATAAGAGAGTACACGGCCAGGACAACGGATGCGCTGGATTCGCGGCAACTATTTTCCCTGTCTTTGTAACCCCGTCGAGCGGTGCACCGGGAACGCGTCGCGACCAGGTTGCACGCGCGCTCGATCCGCGTGTTTGTGTGGGCGGTGCAGCCCGCGTGCACCTCACACGTACGCTCGTCCACATCGCAACAGAGGCTAGAAGGGGTAGAACGAAATTTCCACGCGAGAGCCCAAGCCAAGAGTGGCAAGCACAACGGAAAAGTCGCTCTCGAAAAGTTCCGTGCAGGCGGCGCGGCGTCCCGTCGAAAAAAAAAATACGCGCAAGGAGAGGCCAGAGGATTTGAATGGTGAATTTTTCAAGCGATCATTCGAGACTTTTACGGTCCGACCGCGGCCTCCCGGACGTGTGAACAGGCAAAAAGAGGAACGGTCGCGATCGGGAGAATCGGAGCGTGTAAATCCATTAATGGATCGCTACAACGAAACTCAAAGTCGCGGATTCTTTTGTGAACGCAAAGAAATGCGTTGCGGATTTTACCGATGATTCTGGGCTCCGTGATCGGAGGAATTACGGGGAAAGAGTTTTACGCGAAGTTGAGTCCTGCTTTGAGGCTTGTTATTTCGAGGTTCTTCTGTTAAGGAATTCTTACTCCCGCGAAGATGTTTTGCAATACTATATTTTTTATACGATGTATGGATCAAAGAAGCACTACATTATTCTTTTATATAATTAATTCTTGCATTATTATCTCGTTTCAGTAGATAATGATTACGTTACTTTCTTGCACAGGTGGTACTTGCAAGATGAAGTTGATTTAATATTTTAAAAAGGTATTTTTGAATTTGTGAAAAAGATTAATGCATTAATTATATTCACCTGAAGTACCTACATGTCTTCAGAAACTGTCATGTTATTTCGAGGTTCTTTTGTTAAGGAATTTTTACTTCTTCGAGGATATTTTGCAATAATATATTCTTCATGTAATGTATGGATCAAAGAAGCACTACATTATTCTTTTATATAATTAATTCTTGCATTATTATCTCGTTTCAGTAGATAATGATTACGTTACTTTCTTGCACAGGTGGTACTTGCAAGATGAAGTTGATTTAATATTTTAAAAAGGTATTTTTGAATTTGTGAAAAAGATTAATGCATTAATTATATTCACCTGAAGTACCTACATGTCTTCAGAAACTGTCTTGTTATTTCGAGGTTCTTTTGTTAAGGAATTTTTACTTCCCCG